>BSBK01004848.1:882500-1255000 GCA_027943335.1 Chamaecyparis obtusa
TTTGTAGTTGGAGCATTAAGCAGATTTGAAATAGGAGTTCCATCCTCATTGTCAGCCTATGATGAGTCCTCAAAGGTAGAATCAGAAGCTTGGATGGTCAAATGATCATCATTTTCATCCTTCCACAAAGTAGAAAAACCTTTGCAATGTAAAAGATAACAGTCTGTAGCCAAATGACCAATAGATAAGCATCCCCGACACCAAAAGGGGAGGACCTCATAATCCAACGATTGACTTCGAGGCTTTTGTTGGTTTCTCAAAATAAGTTTTATGCTTCAATAGCTACCAGTACACTCACTACAAATTTCCAACTCCAAATATCAAACACCCATGAATGACTGGACCGACTAACAAGGATAAAGACCCCCCCTACACTTTTGGCTTTGCAAGACCAAGGTGGGTAAACCTAAATTCAGTGAAATACTACCTTCTTTAAACACATCCTTGAATTTAATAAACAAATTATCTCATAAGAGGCTAAAAAATAATAACAAAATATTAAGTAATGGCTAACTACTCATTGATTCTCAATTGTTATGGAGCATGAGACCTACACCACAAATAAAATTAGAAAATGAAATGAATTTAATCAAAAGTTGGTATAACCAGACAACATGAGCCAACAAATTAACAATTATAACATATTTAGATCAATGCCTTATCATTGGGCAATACTTTCAATTTACAAGTCATTATATGAATGACATAAAAATGCTAATGATCCAAGACTTAGATGATTATTGCATTACAATAATATCTATTCATGTAATCTAGAATTAGACTTCTTATAATGATCCTTATGCCAATCTTATGAACTTATGAATTAATTTTTAATATTTTAATTGATCCTTGATCAAAGCTTAGAATTAAAACATACACATATGAAAGATATGCAGTGAATTGAATAATTTTTTTGAATTATTAAATTCAAAACTCATTAAACCAACACATAGGAGAGCACCAAATCTGGATTATATTTCATTAACCTCAGAATCACTATCTTCATACATTAGATTTGATCATTAAAATAAACCTCAACAAGACTAAGACTCCAATACTAAACTTCTAATTTTCTCTATAAAAATGTTACACAAGGCTCATGACATCTCCTAAACTTGACTAAGACTGAAAATACACAAAAGATTTCACTATTAAAACTATCAATCCCCTCCTAAGTGATCTTGGAAATCCTTTTATAGAATAAGGATTGCAACAAGCTACATATCGCTTAAGGAACAAAATCTTAATTGCATAACAACAAGAACAGATTTGCAACAACAAACTAAACTGGAAAAGAGAGTTGGAGAACTACAACAACAACATGACACTTGGCATATTCTTCTGAACATGATTAGGTACAACTTCCTCATGTGTAACATAAGTCACCCTTAGCATCAACAACAAACTCAAGGTGCTTATAAAGATAATTGTCCTTCTCCTTGAGTTATCCATTGCCCTATCAACAACCAAAACACAAAAAGGCAAAATAACCTCTTGTCAACCTATCAAACTTATTTCCCTTGGTTCATGGCTACTTCCCACATTGACACCTCCCAGTTTGATGGCCAATTGAATTCCTTAATTATGTCCATTTGTGTCACAACTTTATTCCATTGTGCATCTGGAGTTTCAGGGTTTTTACACATCATACACTTATCTCTCCATGCATGCTCATTTGTTGATAGTGCATTTGTTGTCCCTGGTAACAATTGTACCCATTCCTAAGAAAACTCATCCTTTTTCTACTTGCAACTATAGATTGAGTCGATGTACTAGGTTCCGCCATTTCTATAAAATAACAACTGTAAAACTAGGTAGAAAATCCCCAGTCATACACAAAATTATCTGAGAGCACAAATAATTTTGATAGAGGCTCCTTCGTTAGAGAAGCTGTGGAAGAAAATGGTCAAATCAGCAAGTTAGAGCTTTTAACTCTTAGTAATTTAAAATATTTTGAAAAATTTACAGCATGTCATCGACCTTGTCTAATGTGGCACAAAAATACTAGCCCAAACCCCATCTAATTGTCCTCAAACCAGGTCAACCATCCTCAAAGCATAAAAGACCAAGAGCGTAGCTTCGCAACTCCAAAAATTTATCTTCAGATCAACTCACAAACTTGCACCATACCGCAAATAATCACCCTCACAAGATCGCGACCTTCAAACAAGACCACATCATTAACTCATGATCATGTGCTAATATTGTTATTTCAAACCTCTTCGCAAGATCACAACCCTAAGAAGTTTGGGCCAAAAAGTCCCGCGAATTCGCGTAGACTATTGATTAGAAACTCAGGGCCACATGAAAACATCTCACACCATCGCAACATCCGATACATCCTTTCAAAAATCTTTGCGATGTTGTGACAAGACTTTTCTCCCTTTAAATTTTCATGGTATATGTGGCAAAATCTCGCAACACCGCATGTAAAATTCAAGTCTTTATTATAATCTTGTGATCTTGCGGTGCCTACATAGAACATTAGTTAACTTCAAAATCTTAAGACACATGGCACCTTATCTCTTGTTCGCACTTCAAAAAATTAACCCTAAAAGATTCTTGTGAACACACGACAAACACAGACTTAGCCACTAAACAACACTATCTCATGATCACAATCGTGAACACTTAACCATTATTTGTCATGCGATGTTGCAAAAATATATAACTTGATCATCGCAAGGTCGCAACATAAAAATTTAAGTTGACTTCAATCCTGTGACCTTGCGCAAACAGCTTGACTAAACCACCTGCGTGACATCACAATACTTTATGTTAACCTAGACATAGCCTCTTGAACTTGCGCAAGCCACAAATAATAACCGTTAACATAAACCCTCACATGTTCATGGCTTGGAATTACTAATTGCTTGGTAAAGTGAGATCCTGTGACATATGAGACATGAATTCCATTGTGACTTCATAACCATTAGATGTAACATGAAAAAACCTATGCAATAATGCGATACATAGGATTTAACATTTTCACAAGATCGCAACTCTCTAGACTTGACATTTTAAAATCTTGCGACCTTGCGCTCGACTATTTATAAGACATCGCTAGTTTGCATAAATAAAACCTTTGACCAAATAAGACTTGCGAACATGCGGTAAAGTATGGACCAATGAGATAAAATAACTCAAATCAAAAACATTTCGACTTCCACTCGACAACAAAAATGCTCGACACATGAAAATTTAAAAGATAGAGTATTTTTGACCAACTCTACAGGAAATTTATCATGACTTAGCCAAAAAATTTCATTGCCAATAGTGGCTCTAATTTGGGACACTTATTTTCTTAGGATATGATGAGAATATCATAATCTCATGGTTAAGCAGACCAACCAAACTACAGAGCTCAAAACCCTAAACCTAAAATGCACACGCAAACCTATTTACATGTATACAACCTACCTAATATTCACTATTCATAGATATATTTCATTGTTTCAGGAGAAATAATGCTTCAAAAATTGTCCATGAACTGGAGATTTTAGAGTGTTTTCGGCCATGTCTTTTAATAGATATGAGTCTTCACCCCATTTTCTATCAATAATGTATGTGCCTAACCAGATAGGGTCAAATTTTCCATGTCTACCCTTTTCTTCTAATCTGGCATTCCACATGAGGACCATGTCATCCACTTCAAATTTTTTGATAGTGCTCTATCTATCATATAAATCTTTAACCCACAACTATAGTTTTGTGTTTATTGCATGTGCTTCTCTTCTTGTCTCATCTAACTGCATTAGATCATTTATCCTCATCATCATTTCATCATCTAAATCCTCATCATAAAATTGCACAAACCTATACATCTATATTAAGTTATTTTGAAGCAACCTAGCTTGGATGCCATATACAAGATCAATAGGTGCACATCTAGTTGCCCATTTCATAGTCACTCTATCAACCCATAATGAAAACCTTAGCTTAGAATCCTGAGCCTTCTTATTTTCTTCTAGGATTCTTTTGATTGTTTTGATCAAGCTTTTATTGCTTGATTTAGCTTGGCCATTTCCTTAGGGGTGATATGGAGAACAATAAGATATCTAGATCTCATATTTCTGATAGAATGTACTAAATTCATCAGACCTGAAACACATTGCATTATCAACTACTATTTTCTCAAGGCAACCAAATATTGTAATAATATTTTCCATGATAAAATCTATCACCACTTTACTTGTATCTCTTCTAGTAGGTATGGCTTCTACCCACTTAGTAAAGTAATTAGTAGCCACCAAAATCCATAAGTGACCACCACTTAATTTTCTGACAATTTCCCCAATAAAGTCTAACCCCCACTACTGAAATGGTGTTTGAACATTTACAAGCTTAAGAGGTAAGTTACCAAATAATTTTAACTTACCTGAAAACCTCTAACATGCATCACACTTTTTTTACCATTTGATGTGCATATTTGAATATAGTAGGCCACTAGAAACCAGACCTCAACACCTTATGAGACACAGTCTTAGCCATGTAATGGTCATCACACATGCCATTATGCATTTCCTCTAAAAAATTCTTTGCTTGATTCTTATCCACACATTTAAGTAACACACCTGCATTGCTTTTCCACCATAGTCCTCCATTGACTACAACATATTTGATACCATGCAATTTTAAGGTTATTTTCTTTTTTTTTAAAAAAAAATAGGCCCCGATGGTGTCAGTATTCCGATGGGTTTTAAATTGACCATCGAAATTTTGACAGTTTCGGGTATACATAAAAAAAAAGTGAAGTGCCAAATCATTTTTATTTCAATTGGCATAGAAAAGGAGTGGGAGAAAAGGAGCAAAAGTTGAGCGTGAGAGAAGGTATGTGATTTCTTCATCTTTCGAGCCTCTAGCATCATATTCGATCACAAATTTCAAATGCATTACATTTTATTTGATCATGAATGCTCTCTGAAATGACCACATTCTACTGGTGTTGTGCCCTAGCCAGTGCTTTATCTCTATTATTTGATGTTATTGGTGCTTGTGCTCAAGGATATCGATTCACTGTTTTAAAATGTTTGGATTCACGTTTGTTGATATTAGTGGCACGTTTAATGATGCCATTGTATATTTCTGAGATGCTCATTGAAATGACCACATTGTATTGGTGTCATGCCCTAGCCCGTGCTTTAACTCCATTATTTGATGTTATTGGTGCTTGTGCTCAAGGATATTCATTTTTTTGAAATGTTGACTATGGTTATCAAATGGACAGCCCGTGAACTTCTAGCTAGGCACCATTTGTATTGATAGCTTAGGGCATCAAATGTATTATATCATTGATAGTTGAGACTTTATTAAAAGGAAATAGGACAAAGAATGGTTTTGATTTAGTGTTTTAACTCCATTATTTGATGTTATTGGTGCTTGTGCTCAAGGATATCCATTTTTTTGAAATGTTGACTGTGGTTATCAAATGGACAACCTATGAGCTTCTAGCTAGGCGCCATTTGTATTGATAACTTAGGGCATCAAATGTATTGTATCATTGATAGTTGAGACTTTGTTAAAAGGAAATAGGACAAAGAACGATTTTGATTTAGTTTCTCTATTTTGATCCCTAAGTGGCTTACAACCCTAGAGAAGTATATGCAAATTTACGGATGCAATTGCAGGATACATAGTAGCAGATAATTTACAAGAAATCCATGCATCCAATTTGAATAGAAATTAATACAAAGAAATAGGGTCCTCTAATGGCTCAGTCATCTGGACCTTGACTATCCCCTCAACCAGTGACCCTTCAAAACTGAGTTATCATGCAATCAGTGAGTGATCCTTTATTCTCCTAGTCTGCCCTGCATCCAAACATATTGGAAATACACAATACAATGATAACAATCCTTTCACAATCCCCCTTCCCTCAAGGAACTCTATCAACATCCAGACCTTGAGTGTCCCCTCAACTAGTGACCCTTCAAAACTGGGTTATCATGCAATCAGTGAGTGATCCTTCATTCTCCTAGTCTGCCCTGCATCCAAACATATTGGAAATACACAATACAATGATAAAAAGTCTTTCAAAATCCCCCTACCCTCAAGCAATACTATCAACATCCAGACCTTGACTGTCCCCTCAACCAGTGACCCTTCAAAACTGGGTTATCATGCAATCAGTGAGTGATCCTTCATTCTCCTGTTTTGCCCTACATCCAAACATATTGGAAATACACAATATAATGATAACAAGTCTTTTAAAATCCCCCTTCCCTCAAAAAACACTATCAACATCCAGACCTTGACTGTCCCCTCAACCAGTGACCCTTCAAAACCGGGTTATCATGCAATCAGTGAGTGATCCTTCATTCTCCTGGTCTGCCCTGCATCCAAACATATTGGAAATACACAATACAATGATAAAAAGTCTTTCAAAATCCCCCTTCCCTCAAGGAACACTATCAACAAGTGATCCTTCTTCTTATCAGCCATATCCAATGTTTCATTGAAGTCATGACCAAGAATGAAGGTCACCTTACCCATACCATTCATGGATTCTAAAATGTTGTTCCAAACTCCTGAAAACTTTTTTGTTGCTTCTTGTTTCCCCTCCCTGATTAAGACCCCCCTCATCCTCAACATGGTCTTCATCACCTATAGTCTCGATTTCACGGATAGGGGACATGCAAATATCTTTAAATACTTCTTCTATCACAATGTCCTCCTACCCCATCTTCTTGATCTTCCTGGCTAAAGCGGATGAATCCACACACAATAACCCAAAATGAAGGGTTTTGTATCCTTTAATGAATCTCAGTCACTGGTAACACATGGATAGTCAAACCAGTAGTCTCCAAAGTATTCAATAAGTGAATATGAATGTTTGAAAACTTTCCTCTCAACTTCCCCAACCACTCCTAATCGGTTAGAGGGATATTTATAGAATCTCCACTATTCTTATCCTTACCAACAATTCTTAAACATACTTTATCTGATATGATAATAACATGCTAAACTAAACCAATGGCATGCTCTTCGTGTGGTACAAGGAAGATTTGGCTATCAAATCTTCCTTTGTGCAAGTTGAGCACGAGAGAAGGTATGTGATTTCTTCATCTTTGATTGGTATCTTTGACGAGAAACATCTTTCGAGCCTCTGGCATCATATTTGACCATAAATTTCAAATGCATTGCATTTTATTTGATCATGAATGCTCACTGAAATGATTGCATTCTACTGGTGTCGTGCCCTAGCCCATGCTTTATCTCCATTATTTGATGTTATTGGTGGTTGTGTTCAAGGATATCGATTCACTGTTTTGAAATGTTTGGATTCACGTTTGTTGATATTACAATTCATCATATTAGATAAAGTATGTTTAAGAAGTTTTAGTGTCTAAACACTCAACTAATCCCACTAACCAGTTAGGAGTGGTTGGGGAAGTTGAGAGGAAAGTTTTCAAACATTCATATTCACTTATTGAATGCTTTGGAGACTACTGGTTTGACTGTCCATGCGTTAATGTTTAGAAGAGATCAATAAAGTATTTAAAGACATTCTTACATGTTTGGAGAGGTTTGAGAGGCCCTTATCATGACTGTACCCTCACAAACAATGACATAGACTGGTTTTACTAAGTTTCTTTTCTCTATTTTGAGGTTTCCTTTCTCTTCCGCAGGGGTACAGTCAGAGGGTTCATTGACAAAATGATAATTTGAATGGTTACTATAAATATAAATGATTTGATATAGCATATTTAGATCATTTTAATTGAAGTTTGGAATAGCTTGTGCAAGGGTGAAAGTACTTTTGATCATTTTGGTCGTGACTGTCCCTCTACATAGTCAAGAAATGTAACTGTCTAATGATTATATGTAACGTTGAATGGATTAAATGCTTTATTCTTGGTAGAATTGAATGAAATGAATAGTGTTGGTGTTAGGTTTCATTTATTATTGAATTCAATGGTTTCCAAGATGTGTTGAGGAATTTGCTCCTTGTTTAATGTTAACTGTTCTTGCACAATCCACTCATACAACAGTGAAATGCTATGTAATTGAAAATGTCATACAACTGGTCCTTTGGCGTGTATTAAATAGAATAGAATTTTCAGCATATTATTATCATTCTATTTCTTTGTTGTAAACATGCCATTGGTTAAGTTTTGTAAAAAAAAATTCGTGTTAATTTTTTTTTTCTATTTTTTCCATTTGATAACCACAGTCAAATTTCAAAACAGTGAATAACATCAAATAATAGAGATAAAGCATGGGATAGGGCACGACACCAATAGATTAAAAGAAATAGAATGATAATAATATGCTGAAAATTCTATTCTATTTAATACACGCCAAGGGACCAGTCCCAACAATTCTTCAACATACTTTATTTTGTTTAAGAATTGTTGGGAGTAGTTTTCAAACATTCATATTCACTTATTGAATGCTTTGGAGACTAGTGGTTTGACTTATTGACTTATTCACTTATTAAAATGTAGTTTTGATTTTGTTAATGTTTAGAAGAGATTAATAAAGTATTTAAAGACAATCTTACATGTTTAGAGAGGTTTAAGAGGCACTTATCATGACTATTTAGACCATTGGTATACCAATATATGACTACCCAAATCATAAAAATGCCTCACCCTTAGGGCCAAACTCTCACTGTTGCTCCCTAGCTATCAATTCCCTTAAGGAACACACTAGTCCAGCTAGTGTTCTCTTTACTTTCTCAAATATCTGTAAGTCAAGAATATTAGAGTTGTATAATACATTTTTAGTATCCTCTTTCCATGGGTCCTAGGCCTTTGGGTCCATAGAAAGGAAATAGATTACAAAATACTCTTCAAAACAAAGGAAAAACTTAGCAAATTCAGTCTAACTCGCTGTAGATGAAGGAACAGTCATGCTAATAGTTCCTCTAAGTCTTCCAAAACATTTATTGAACTCCCCTAAAGTCCTATTGGATCCCCAAATTGCTTAATCCAATCAACTTACATCAAGATCACGAGAAACTTCAAAGGATTACAAACATTACTCAGAACAGTCACTAGTTTTACCAGTCAAAACGTAAGGAACATAATTTTAAAGTGCTCACATTACATTCAATGATGAAATGAATGCTTGGAGATTGCTTACTATTCCATCCTTGAATTTAGAAACCAAAACAATAAGTAAAGAAGCCTTTCAACAATGCATAACACAATGGACTTGTAGATTTAAACTTCTATTTTTATTGGATCTCTGTTCCTACCGTACACTCCAGGCTTAAGTTTGTCGTACAATGACTTTAGAAGGTTACATATAGCTCCATCACAACTTCCCCAACCATGAAGAACATACGTGAAGAACTTGATGGTTTCATGTTTTAATCTTTAAGAACTTGATCAAGAACATAGGTTTTAATGAAATATTAATTTGATTTGCAAAGTTTGTGTTCTTTACAAATTTGAAAGGTTCTAATACTTACTAGGGAGGATGTGGATGTGCAAACTTATGCTTTTACTACTAAGTCTTTGTTTGTTGGGCATACTGATTATAAGTACTTGACATATATCACAAATGTTGCTAATTAAGGTTGGCAGAATGATTACACCTATCCTAAAAAAAGACTGTCAAATCATTATGCTTTCAAATCAATTACCTATCGACATATCCCTTACGAGGGAGAGAAGCCAAACACATAAAGAACATGCACACAAACATGGTAGCTGAAAAACTTAAATGGAATACACCAAGAAGTACCAAATAATGAATGCTCAATTGTTGTAATGGAAAAGCATCAGAACTATCCATTTCTAGAACTTGATTTTCTAGTCTAAATGATTTTTCTATAGTCGTAATGATTTTTCTAGAACTTGATTTTCTAGTCTTAATGATTTTTCTATAGTCCTAATGATTTTTCTATAGTCTTAATGATTTTTCTTTCATCCTAATGTTTTTTGCTCTTGATAAATTAGACCTTTAATTTGAATTTTTGTTCACTATTTTATTTTAGCTTGATATTTCATTCATTTTCATATACATAGAGACTACACATGCTGATAAAAAAATGAGATATTTGATTAAGGTTAACTATTCATGATTGTAAATAGTCAATATTTCTGATGGCACTCCTTGGTGTATTCCATTTTAAAATAATCATGTTTCTATGGCTATGATAAATGTCCCTTTGTGTTGAGAAAATTAGAGTTGAAAAAATGGTTGCAAACAAATCATCCTTCTTCCACCAACATTCTAGTCAATGTACAAGTAACGAGTCATTCCATTCAAGAAAGACCATGTCTAACAATATCAACCCAGAGCAAAATAAGGAGTATGCAGAATTTAGTGATTGTATCTTCCATTAGAGCCACTTCATATGCACAGGTGATGAACATGCATATTTGCCTGAGCTCTATTGGGAGCTTACCCAGCAACACATGTACTATTGTGAAAATCACCACAAATCTATTTGCTACTGGGTCTAGCTCCTAGTATTGCTTGGTCAAATATGCATATTTTTCACCTGTGCATATACCTTCTATGATCAACTCTTATATGAAGAGGTGATGAACATTCAGATTCACCTAAGTAGTACTTTGAGTATTCCTCCAACACATGTACTATTGTGAAAATCATCACAAGTCCATTTGTTGGAGGAAATCTCATAGTACACATGTTTGGAGGTCTAAAGGAAACAAGAGAATTTGAAGAGTCATGAGTCTTAAGATTGTACTTAATATAGCCAAGCTTCATTCAATGGTACATTCAAACATGAAAGAAACCATTCTTAAACTGGATTAAACTAGTAAACCAAAGGACATACTGATTATAAGTAAACTAGTAAACCAAAGGACATCCTTTTACTACTAAGTCTCCGTTTGTTGGGCATACTGATTATAAGTACTTGACATATATCACAAATGTTGCTAATTAAGGTTGGCAGGATGATTACGCCTATCTTGAAAAAAGATTGTCAAATCATTATGCTTTCATATCAATTACCTATCGGTGTATCCCTTGGGAGGGAGAGAAGCTAAACACATAAAGAACATGCACATAAACACGACAGTTGAAAAACTTAAATGGAATACACTAAGAAGTACCAAATGATGAATGCTCAATTGTTGTAATGGCAAAGCATCAGAACCATCCATTTCTAGAACTTGATTTTCTAGTCTAAATTATTTTTCTATAGTCGTAATGATTTTTCTAGAACTTGATTTTCTAGTCTTAATGATTTTTCTATAGTCTTAATGATTTTTCTTTCGTCCTAATGTTTGTTTCTCTTGATAAATTAGGCCTTGAATTTGAATTTTTGTTCACTATTTTATTTCAGCTTGATATTTCATTCATTTTTCATATACACATAAACTACACATGCTAATAAAAAAATGAGCTATTTGATTATTCACTATTCATGATTGTAAATGGTCAATATTTATGATGGTACTCCTTGGTGTATTCCATTTAAAAATAATCATATTTCTATGACTATGATAAATGTCCCTCTATGGGCCTATGAATTGTGGGCTTAGTTCCATGTTTTCTTTCATTCTTGCATTTGAAATGTTAAATATGGGCTTCATACAGAGGTATTATGTGTATCATTGTTGGTGATTATTTAATTGCAATATTTTCTATTTTATTTGTTTTCTTTTTGTTTCTTTTCCATTTCTACAATATGGACATGTACTTTGCTTTGAGCACTATGCTTTATGTTGTGGGCTACAAGACAAAGCCATTAGACCTCCGTGACAGTCTGAAGCTATTTAGCCTATTGATACCCTTGGTATTTTGGACCACCCCTTGGAGGACAGGAACACCATAGAGATGCTCAATATTATTATCTTGGCTCATTTGAAGGTGGTTGTTTTGTTTTTCCTTGATGTTTCAGGGTCTTGTGGTTATAGTATTGCACAACAGGCAGCTTTGTTTCACAACATAAAACCTGTGTTTTCCAATAAGCCTCTTATTGTAGTTTGTAATAAGATTGATTTGCAACCACTAGAGACTACAAGCTTGAAGAAGTGGTATATTTTGGCAAATGAAGAGTGGAAAGAAGATGATATTCCTAAGATTATGGATGGACACAATGTTGCAGACTTTATTGATCCAGATATCTTGCAGAGGCTTGAAGAACTAGAGAGGGAAGAAGGGCTTAGGATGGCAGATGAGGGTGACAAGGATGATGAGATGAGGGAAGTGGAGTTGAATCCTGATGAAAAGGGAGCTCTGGCTACAATTAGGAAGAAGAAGAAGATGCTTATCATCGAAAACAAATTGAAGAAGAGTACTACAAAGAGCACACCTACCATACCAAGGAAGTTTGACAAGAATAAGGAATATGGCTTAAACAAAATGGGAAGACATCTTTCTAGCCTGGGCTTGGATCCTTTGACAATTAGCTTGATAATAAATGAAGTAGATGAGAGCTGAGCAATTAGCTTCCCAAGAAAAATCTCGTAAATGAGCTATGTGTACCCCAATTCCTGTGCCTTATACGCGTATCTAAATGACATATTTGAAAGAACAAGGGTAAGGCGTAAAGAAGTTAATTTTGCATCGCTAGACAGATCTGTATGTTTTATCCACAACGACCAAACTTCATAAAACATACAGACCTGTCTAGTGATCATATTGTGCTGAAGGTGGTGCCTACTTATCTTTACACATATGTTACAGTACAACAGAGCATTAGGCACCACCTTTAGCACAATATGATCACTAGACATGTCTGTATGTTTTATGAAGTTTGGTCATTATGGATAAAATATACAGATCTGTCTAGTGATGAAAAATTAACTTCTTTAAGCCTTACCCTTTTTGTTTCAAATATATCATTTGGGTACGCACATAGGGCACATGAATTGGGGTACGCATAGTTCATTTATGGGATTTTTCTTGGGAAGCTAATTGCTCATCTGTCATCTACATTATTATGAAGCTAATTGCCAAAGGATCCAGGCCCAGGCTAGAAAGATGTCTTCCCAAACACATAAAAACATGCACATAAACACGATAGCTGAGAAACATAAATGTAGATTTCACAATAGCTGAGAAACATAATTGTAGGCATCATGGTGACAATTTTTTGGAGACAACGTAATTGAGTTGTATACCCAAGTGATGGAGAGAAAATTTGTTGGAGGACCTTGTATTCATGAGAAAAAGATGTAGTCAACTTGGAATTGGACGTGTAGGAGTTGCTCTCCATCATCTGGGTATACAACATAATTGAGTTGTATACCCAGACGATGCAAAGAAACTACTACTCCTTTGGTTCCAGAGGAGTAGTGGTTGCTTTGCATCGTCTAGGTATACCACTCAATTATGTTGTCTCCAAAAACTTGTGACCATGATGCCTACATTTATGTTTCTCAGTTGTTGTGTCCTAGGACCCCTTATGGCCCTTTAAGACCCCTAAGAATACACATCTTAGAGGTCTTAAAATGTCATAAAGGGTCATAAGAGGCTCCTAGGAGGGACCAAATGAGCTTCCACCTTCACGTGGTTGGCCCTATTAAGTAGAGAATGTTAAACTATTCTTGAAACAAAGAGAAGCTCAACAATTTAAGGTCTCAGTCCACGGAGATGGTGAAAAACAACAAGAATCAATGATGGAGAGTTTTTAGATACTGAGAAGACATATATGTAGTGGAGGCCAGAAGGGATTTTTGTGGAGATTTGCTAGATGTGGATATTTTCTAGAGAGGGTTTCCAGATTGAGCACTAGTGCAGAGATGATGATTCAGTACGTCTATAAAACCTTCACAAATATCCCTTTTTTGGCCTCCACTCATACCTCTTCTCATAATCTAGAAACTTTGGATATTGTTTCTCATCCATGCACGAAATGTGCTAGTGATTGTATAAAATTACTTTTGCGAGACTGGGATCAATTATGAGAAGGTAAACAACAAGAAAATTTTATTGTATCTTTCATTTCTTTTATCCATTCATATTTTCTACCTCCTCTTATATTGGATACTATGCAATGTACATAAAGGCAAGGTGGTGATTATTCTCAATGATCGATAGGTATAAGTCTTCCAGCCCTTACCCAGTAGCTAGGACTAAAGATAGCAGAGCTCAAGAGACCATCATAGTTGGTCTCCATCCTTGGTCCATATACTAACAAAACATTTTACATTTTGTTAGCTCATCAAATGCGGTGATTTGAAAGAATTTAATGGATGATATTTTCATGTATAACATATATTATTTTAGTTTTGCGGTGAACAAATTTATCTACTTCGTGCACTTATATACATCGAGCATAGCCATAAAGAAGCATCCCCTCCCGTGGCTTGAGTAATGTAGGCCATGGGAGGACATGCTTCTTTGTGGCTATGCTCGTAGTATACAAGTGTGCAGAATCGATAAATTCATGCAACGTTAACTTAAATAATATACGTTATCATGAAAATATTCTACTAAATTCTTTCAAATCCCCTCATTTGATGAGATAAAAAAATGTAATGTTTTGTCAGTATATGGACCAAAGACGAAGACCAACTATGATGGTCTCTTGAGCTTTGTTATTTTTACTATTCTAATTTGTCATTTTTTTGATAGGACTCAATCCATTTTTGACAGAAGAGTTATTCGTCCGACAGATTCTCGTGTCAGTACTTAATTTCCTCTTGTTGGATATCTAACAAGTAACCATCGACAAAACCCTAATCTGACAGACTAGTTCGACGAGACTGCTATACCTCTGACAGGTAGTTCTGTCGGACATCTACTGACTATCCGTCGCCTTTCCGACAGATGAAACGCTGTAAGAAGCATTTTTTTGATAGATCGGTCCCATAGTAAAATTGTGATTTATGTGGCTTATTCCAATTGGTAGTGATGTTGGAATACCGATGGTTATCACTTCCATCACCATTTCCAATGCAAAAAATTGATGGACAGATGTGTCGAAATGTCGACAAATTGTCTTGGAAAATTTGACAGATGGCCATCAGAATTTGGCCTCAAATTTACTAGTGTCCCTAATAAAGTCTAACCCCCACTGCTGAAATGGTGTTTGAACATTTACAAGCTTAAGAGGTAAGGTACCAGATAATTTTAACTTACCTGAAAACCTCTAACATGCATCACACTTTTTTTACCATTTGATGTGCATATTTGAATATAGTAGGCCACTAGAAACCAGACCTCAACACCTTATGAGACACAGTCTTAGCCATGTAATGGTCACCACATATGCCATTATGCATTTCCTCTAAAAGCTTCTTTGCTTGATTCTTATCCACACATTTAAGTAACACACTTGCATTGCTTCTCCACCACAGTCTTCCATTGACTACAACATATTTGATACCATGCAATTTTAAGGTTATTTTCTTGTTCTCACCCATATCAAGAGGGCAAATCATTTTCTGTAGGTACACAATAATATCCTTGTACCATTCACATTGGTCAAGATCACATATGAATGGCCTTTGATCTTCTTCTAATACATTAATATGGTTAGCATCAAGATTTTCTTGAGCCATCATTTTAGCTAACCCTTGGCCTCTTACCAACTTGGTAATTTGAATATCTACATTAAACTCTTAGATCCTATTAATTCATATAGATCTCCTCCCAGACGCTTCTTGTCGAGTGAAGATGTCCTTAATAGTTGCACTGGGTACATAAGAAACAATAGTTTCTCCAATTAGATAACACCTAAAAGCTTTAACAACTTTCACCAATGCATATGCTTGTTTTTCATTAATTTCATACTTTAATTCTGCAGCTTGCATGGATTTACTGAAGAAAGCTATGGGTTTTTCAAACCTCTCCGAGTTCTTCTGCAAGAGCACTGCAACAACAATGTGGAAAGATGCAAATGAGAATATTTGTATAGGCTTGTCATAATCAAGAGTCTTCAAAACATGAGATTCCTTGATGACTTGCTTAATGTCTTGAAAAGCCTTAGAAGGTTCAATATCCCATTCAACCTTGGCCCCTTTCTTTAACATTTTTGAAATAGGTCTGCTAATTTGAACAAAATTAGTAACAAACCTCCTTAAGAAGTTTACCTGGCCAAAGAATGATTGTATTCCCTTCACAGTTTTGGGTTGTGGTACTTTATCTATTGTAGCCACCCTCTCTGGATCAATTTTGACTCCATCTTTTGAAACAATGTGACCAAGAACCTTGCCTTCAGTCACCCCATACACATATTTTCTTGGATTCAAGGATACACCATAATCAAGTGTTTGACAAAAAAAATTCTCTAAGTGTTCACATTGTTGGCTTTCCTCCTTTGAATAGGCTATCAAATCATCCTGATATACTATCAAAAACTTATCAATGAAATCTGCAAAAGCAACATCCACGACTCTTTGGAATGTAGCTCTTGCATTTGTTAGGCCAAAAGACATCCTAACATAGACATAAATTCCCCATGGTGTTGTGAATGTAGTCTTGTACTGCTCTGATTCTTTCACCATACCTGATTATATCCAAATAAACCATCCATAGGATCCAAGAATTAGTAAATAATTAGTAAACATGATATCAATAATTAGTAAATAATTTCTTAAAAAGAAAACATCAAAATATTAATTTCATTAAATTAAATAAATTTAATCTAATTAAATAAATTTACATTATATATAATTAAACGTCAAGGTGGATTGATTGATATGTAAGCTAACACTGATGTTTAATAAAAAATATCATTAAGATATTATTATTGTTATTTCATTAACTTTGATACTTAATATCGATACTATAAGATAAATTTTGCAAGTATTAAAGTTCTATTGTTAATAATAATTATTAATATGGAGCAGTTACTAATTGGGTTTGAATCTAATGGAAAACGTAATAACATTATTTTCATTAAGTAAAATCGATCTAGTTATTATATTAACCTTAAATTTAATTAAAGGTTAAATTAGATCCTATCAATAAAATAATCTTGTGTTATGTTACTTTATAGTAAGCTTATATTGAATTATTATTAGTTATTTTATTAACTTAATGTTGACAAATAATGTCAACATTAAAAGATATATTATAATAATAATAATAATAATAATAATAAGTACAATTTTAATTGATTGTCTTAATTCAATTATATTAATAAAATTTATTTAAAGGAGGGGATGTCAAAGGTCTGAACATTAAAACATGAATTGATTTGTATTTCTTTCCATATGTGTCTATTTGAGTACCTGTGGAAGGATGGAGAGTTTTCTTGATGCGTAGGGTCATCTATCTTTTTTTTTAGGGAGTTATGCAAAAAGTTAACGGGGGAATTGGGGAGTCTTTTTTGTCTTTGTAATCTGACAATGGATGCACTGGGGGTCTTTAGGTGAAAATAAAATTTAGGAAAAAGATTGGGGAAAATCAGGCTAGAGTTGATTGGTTGATTCAGTCTGTCAAATTTGGAGTTTGGATTTGTGTGTTTTGTTCTTTGGTTTTTTGGGATTCTACTACAATTTAGAGGTATGTGAATTTGTCATTATGATTGGTTCTTGATCTAAATAGATCTTGTGATGGTTTTGTCACGTTTCTTGATTCAAATGAGATAAATTATATAAGTTAATTTTATAATGATATTTTTGTGGTAAGATGTTATGAGTTCAATTTATCTTTTGATTGTTCAAGTTGTTTGTAGGGTTTTTATAAAGCGTTTATATTTATAACATTAATAAAATGTGCTTAAAAAGTAGTTCCATTCATATTTGTCTGAATTGGGGTTTGTTATATATTCATCATGGATAGTAGAAGATGATTTCGTAGCTTTCATAGTAGACTGAATGATGATGTAAGTTGAATAGATGCAATTATTCGTGTACTCCTTATGTGATTAGTTAAGATCGACTTAGAATTTAGTAATGTGATAGATGGGAAATTGTAAAATAGAAAAGTGTTATAATTGATATAGTAAGATGTATGAAATAATTTGTAGAAGTAATGTTTTGTGACGCTTTCATTGTGGTTTCATATATGTATTTGGGGCATGATGAGTTCTTGTTTGTTGTATGTGAGGGGGTTTTATTTTCATTATCTCTATCAGCGGTAGAGTATGGATCATAGGGTTGATGTTATGATCATTTTTGCACCTTTGAATTTTTCACTTATGGAATTGATTGAGTTTTGTGGTTAGAAGAGATTTATGATGTAAGTTATTTATGGCTTTGGGTTTTGTTGATTTGCATTTGGTTGTGTATTTGTTTATCTCCATGATGTTTGGTCGTTTGGCAACTCAATTTTATTTATAATGATCTTGATATGGAATTTGGATCCACATTTGGGGGAATTGGTCTTGTATATCATCAAAATCATGGTTGGAGGATTTTAGTTTTGTATGGAAACCTTATCCTCTTGGTATATTGATTATTGGTTTTCACACCCCATTGGTTATCTTGGTGGATCTTGATGCTCATGATTTGAATTTCATACCATCATGGATTTTATATTTTTGAGGGTTTTCTAAGAGCATATCTTGGAGGGTGGCTCACAATGGGGACTGAGACCCAAAGTGGTTGTTCCAAGGTAACCCATTGTGGAGTTTTAATCAAGTGAAACCATAATACAATGAACTAAATTGTGATACACATTAACAAGATAATTGAGTTTCCTCGCCTATGGCCTCGAGTGCTTGTAGAGACTAAGGATGGGTTGGAGAAGGTCTAGTCATTCATGGGGTGTTGATCTAGCAAATCGACACCTTATCCTCACGAAAGGTTGTCGATTCCACATGAGTTCCACCTGGGGGCTAGAGTCCAAAGAGACTGCCAGGGTAACTTAGGAGTGGGAGCTATGTGATGACACCCTTCGACATGTATCCTACGATTCCCTCATGTCAAATTTTTAGGCTTTCCTCTTGTATAGGGCTGTTTCTTGTGGTAACCCATGTGTTTATTTATATTGATTTCCTTTGGCCTTATTGGGCTTCTTTATGTTGGCTTTTGGTGTCATGTTTAAGTCATTGCATGTTTCTTGTGTGGTGTGCATGGGCATGAAGTCTATCTGGTAGCATGGGGGAGTGGGCCAAAGGTTCCATGTGGTTGGGTGGTGAATATTTTCCACCAAGGTTCATGGTTTTGGTTTGTAGCTCTTGGATGATTTCTATGACATGATAGCTTCTTCTATGTATCTTCATGTCAACTTCTTGATATTGATCATTATTGTAATATTGTACCCTATGATGTAAAAGGATTTTGACATTGTAAGAAGATGCTCATGTAATGGTTGTTATCATATGTATTGATTATATTATAGAGATGTATCATTAGATGGATTATGTACTTAATTATTATTTCATTATGTCATTGATTAGATTCTTAATGGAATTATGTTGAATATTACATTATTGATCTAATGTTTTCACTTTTATGATCAAGTTGCAATATTGATTATGTGTTTCTAAGTAGTGACGTCAGGAAACCTAAGAGGATGCTATGTGGATGTTGTAATATATTTGATTAGGATGTAATATTAATGATTTATGTGTAGTTAATTTTTTTTAAAAAAATTGTGTCATGTTTTATAGTTATTTTATGTTATCCTCTCGGGTTCCCTGGTAGGGGCATTACATCTAGTATCATAGCCAATTCTACATGGGGAACTTAATACGCCCATTTGATGTTCTATTGTGCATTATTTATTTACTTTCTTTATGCTAATTAATTTTATCTTATGCAATATGCTTGTTAGAGGTTGAGGTCGAGGCTAGAATCATGATGAGGCTAGTTATTGTAGCTCTTCACCAAGTTCTCATCATGAGGATTCACATGAGGAGAAACAGTACAATGAGCATAGTGAGGAGAGGATGTTAGAGAATAATCGGAGCCAATAGGGTGATTCAAAGAGTATACAGATGCTCCACTTATTACAGGAGATCCTTAATCAATTAGATAACATATAAGATAGAGGTTAGCGAGGGGAGTCTCATCATTCTCATGTTGAGGAGAGGAAAAGATCTCAGAGTCTCCAGAGGAGGAATTCTATTGTATAGGAAGATGATATATTAGTTGGACACATGAGAGATTTTCTTAGAGAACGTCACCCCACGTTTGATGGTAAAAGTAATAGATCTATAGTTGACATGGTTGATAGATTTGGATAAATGCTTTGTGATGTACCCGTATGGTAGCAATACCAAAGCGAGGTGCGCTATCATGCATTTACAAGGCTTTGCATCTACTTGGTGGAGGTTAGAGGAGAAGAAATTACAACTAGACATATCCATTGTGTCATGGGATCTAGTTTTGGAGAGCTTTCTAGCTCATTTCCTGTCTAGTCACTAGAGGAAGAGGTGACTAGATGAGTTTCATGCATTGTGCTAGAATAATATGATTGTGGAGAAATATGAGCATAGTTTGTTTGAGTTGAAACCATATTTAGGTATTAAGGATGATGAGGCGATGCTAGTTCAATATTTTGTGAGGGGGATTAATGCCCACATCAGTGGTGATGTTAGGCTTTTTGAGCCTAAGGCAGTTAAGGATGCAGTAGAGAAGGCTCTTTTGACCGAGGAGAATTTATTTATGGGTCTTGGTAGTCATTTAGGTGCACAGTCTAGTATGGTCCCTTTTTCAACTTCTGGTGCTTGAGGTGTTCAGTCTTAGGGTGCATGTTATTCCAAATTTCACCCTTCATCTTCTAAGGGTGGACAAAGCTTTAAGAAGAGGAAGTTTTAGGATCATAAGGGAAATAATTATCAATTTAATCATGAGAGTGATCTAGTAAAGGATCACAATTGGCATCATAATAAGCATCAATAGAATTAAAAACCTACTTAGAGTCTTAGACTGAGTTTCAACAGACGCAGTGTTCAACAATCAAATGCATTGCCATCAGGGAAAGGTTTTAGTAGGAGGTTATATTATTTTTCTTGTGGTTAACCTAAACATAATGTAGTTAATTGTCCACAGAGGTTAATTCAGGCATCTAGTCAATGTCAAGCTTCTTCTAAGCCCATAGTGGGTGATGAAGGAAAGTCTCATCGAGTATTTGTGACTGTTGATCACCGTCAGGAAGAGCACCAAGGCATGGTGGTTGAGACATCAAGTGTGTGGTGATATTTCTATTTTTGTTTTGTTTGATTTTGGTACTACAAAATTTTGTATTTCACTCTCCATAGTAGAGCGTTGTGGGCTAGCAGTGGCAAAGCAAGAAAATAAGTGGCAGGTTGAGTTGGCTTTAGGAGCCAAAATGCATGTAGATTATTTTGTTCATGATTGTGTTTTGGGTCTTCCACTTAGAGAATTTTACATTAGTTAATGTTGGTTGCTTGATCAATAGAGACTATCGAGGTTCATGCATGTCATCTTATGCAACTTAACATATTTTGCAATATACATAGCTCATTGTTGGACGTTTTTGATAATATTCCTCATTTCCTCTAGCATGGGGAGAAGAGCTTCTAAAGTTAAGAGTCTCTCTATATTACTTATCCTCTGAAGTAGGTCAAGAAGTTTTGGTTGTTTTGATTCGTCCCAATTTGTGTAAAATAGTGTAGTTAATTATGGATATTATGAAAAACAATGATGCGCTAGTCCATCCAAAGAGATTCATCCGGTATCATTATCCTTAAGAAGCTTGTTCCCATCAGTTATTCCATCAGAAAAGTGTTGAAATTCCATAAATCATTTGGGACTTCGACAAACGTGTGAGTAGAGCTCTCTAATTAAATGTTCAATTTTTTTTACTAGGCATGTTTTCTCACAATTCCAAAAGCAAGATTAATTTTGTGGGCCATGCAGTGAATGCCAGTAATGAAGGGTGTAGAAGAAGTTTCCATCTTTGTGCAAAGACCATTCCTGTGGCCTTGCATTACTAAATCTCCATCCTCTCCAACACACACCAACTTTTTGGCAATCGTCATGTCATCCATACCTCCATATTCAATTAAAGAACTCTTTACTAGTTGAAATAAATTTTCAGCTCTCGCACTAACATTCATTTTAGAAACATATAGTAGATGAGGTTGGTGAGCATGATTTTGTACAGTGTAAACATGCTTGCATACCCACTAAGTATTATCTATTTTCACAACTTTGTCTAAAGACAATGCAATAAACTTTGACTCTCTTATTTTTATCTTTACATCTTTTTTAACTTCAACAAGACAACTTGCCCATTTCCATCCTCTGTTTACTGACCAATGACTAATAGGATAGTTAGGAACTTTCAAAGAGTGTAATAAATCACTCATTGGTGGGTAGTCTGTCATAGCATGCCCTCTACTCAAAATATAAAAAATAACACTTAACTGAAGAGCTTTTCCTAGTTGTTCTACTTGCATTGCTTTTCCAAGAAAAGCTTCAATAAAGCCTTTAAGTTCAACAAACTTCGTCTATATTTTTCTCTGAAAATAAAATTCCTCAACATTCCTAACATGCTTACATTCCTCCCTTATTTTCCATCTTATCACTGATTGTTCAACTCCATCTATCTTTTTATTTTCGTAAACTTTACCCATATGCTTTTCTACGGTGTTAATTTTTAGCTGCAACCTCTTTTCCTTGTTGTATTTCCAAGTGCAAACCGTACACCTACATTCTATTGGAGGCTTTCCTTCATTTGGATTCGACATTGGTTCAATGAATGGATACTTTTATGCCCAAGTAATTTGAAAATTCCTAACTGACAAATCCCACGCCCTATCCTTTTTTTTATTTGGATTGATCATTCTTTGAGTTGGATTGATCCTTTTTTTTAAATTTGGGTTGTTCCTTCTTTGTTTTGGGTTGATCCTTTTTTATTTACATTTTCCTTTCCCCTTTTGTGCATTATCATCTATGGCATTATCACCCAAGCTGATTATATCATTTTGACTAACCTAGGTATCTACCAAAAAATCTTCTTCAAGTTCATCGTGATCTGAGATATCAGGTTTGCCACCTTCTTCAATATGTAGTGAAGGTTGTGAATCTTGTACTTGTACTTGTGATGATGTACCTTCATGATTTTCACCACAATCTTTTCCCAAGGAAAAGTATGAAGACAATGTTTTGCATTTTGTTGGCCTCTCTTGGCCTTCCCCACATTCAAGATTCCTACCCTTCTTCCTGGTTGACATCTCCAATGAAATAAAGACTGAAAAAATATCAACTTGTTCAAGAAGTAATAATAGATTATATGATTCATTGGCCCTATGACGTACAATATAGATGTCTGAGGTCTCCCGAGTGACCATTGATGGTCACAGATCCCCACTGAATAAGAATGAACTAAATAGTGCAAACAAATAGATATAATATTATAACACTTCAAAAATATGGTCACTAACCTTTAGGTCAATAGCAATCACCAATGCAGTTAGCAACAATGGTTGTTCCTCGTTTGAAACTTCCATATTGATCTGATTAGAGAGCTCACTACTCAGAACCGACCAAATTGTGTAAAATCTAATCTTTGAGATTGAATGCATTTATACCAATCCTTATTTGGTGGGAATTATAGATGGTATACACATATTTGGTGAATCTCGCTTAACTATAAAACATCTTATGTAATTTTTGAGGTGATTATGGGTTGTCCAATTAATTGACAATTATAATAGAGTTAGCAAAAATTGGGGTGAATTGAGACATGCATTCGCTAAATGCCAAGCACATTTGGGTCCTCCAAATAGATCTTTATAACACTACTGGCAAATTATGGCCATCGGTTAAGACAAGATTTGGAAATTGTAGGCGAAAATTTTGAATTTATCGTGTTGAAAAATTATATTCTATTGGCGAAATCATGATCTAGAGATACAAATAATTACATAAAATGATGGGAAATTGGAATGTGCCTAGGACCAAATATTTATAAATTCTAGGAGAAGTGGCCACCCCTGATAGGTACAAAATATTTTCCATTTTCAAGGTCAGTGATGTGAAATATTCGTCATAGGCGAATATTCACCACTAAAGTATACCTTGCTCGTACTTGAGGGAGTGAGAGTGGCATGAGAAATTTATTTTTGTGACTAAGTCTTCTTCTCTTCTAATCTCCATGTGTTCAAGAGAGTATAAGAGGAAATTGGTTGAAGTGGAGTTGACATACAACTAAGTGGAAGAAATACCACAAATATCTTATAGTGAGTTTTATTTCCCAACTTGAGTTTTGATATGTTTCAATCATGTGTTTTGATTTGTTTCAATCATGTTTTCATGTTTTTCTTTTCTTAATTTATTTGTTACTTTCTTAGAATAGAATATTATTTTATCAACATAATAATTATAAAAAATATCAAATTAATAGAGTTTAAAATAACAAATGAATAAAATATAAATGTGTGTTCACATAAGGAGGTTAAGACATCCTTGCTCCCTTTATTTTTGTATCATCTCAATGCACTTATTGTTGAGAAAAGTAATGTTTATAATGTTCATGATGAGGTCTTGAAAATGAAAATGGAAATAACTGTTCGAGTTCATTTGTGTCCTCCCACCTAGCATTTTCTTCATCATATTGCTCACACTACACCTTACTTTGGCTGACCACCCCATTGCATGGCTAGTTTTGTCGTCTCTTCAAAATTAATTAAGGATCAATGATTAAATTTCCTTTATTTATGGTCTTGTAGTGCATTCCAATCCAAAACATGTTTTTTAACAGGCACATATTTCTTAAGTAGAGATATATGGAATACATCATGGTATGACTCAATTGTGGGTGTAGTGTGAACTGGTAGGCAACTAGATTTATCTTTCCCAATACTACAAAAGGAACTCCATATCGAGGGGCTAATATTATTTTCTTTTCAAATTTTATTGAGATCGTTTGGGGTCTCACTTTTTTGAATACCTTCTAACCAATTTCAAATTCTCTTTGGGTCATGTTTTTATCTGCGTAACTCTTATGCTTGTCAATTGCTTCCTGTTGATTTTTTAGATCAGAATATATGGCTTTTAAATTTTCTTATATAACCTCAATATATGAAATATATTTAATCATAATATATAAATATATATATTATTGCTATAATAACATATATACATAAATGTATTAATGTCAATATTATGATGGTTTTATGAATGAGACTTGTATTGAATGTTCTTTATATTTATCACAATGGAGGTACTACACTTTTACTTGCACTTATTGATTTCTATGTATTTCAAATGTAGCCCAATACTGAATATAAATATCAACAATGAGACATATCTCATGTAGAGACATGCCTCTACGTATGTAGAGACATGTCTCTAAATGAGACATGTTCTTTTAATATCATAACAAAGTATATAATCGATTCATAACTATCGATAAGTAAATTTATATTACAGATTAAACATTGCAGATAATATAAATGTCGTTTACGTATTGCATATTGCACAGAATATATTACATGCTACACACATAATAGTATTATGTTCTTCGAACATAATATTATTATGTGCGCAACACAATATATTGTGTGCAACACTTATTATATTTAAGACTAATACAAATCGGTTATAAATCTTAACCAATATAAATCGGAATCACTAAGATAAGTCTGATCAATACAATTCGGTATTAATAAAGGTGAAAATTTTTATTAATATTAACTGATACAAATCGGTAATATTAATGTGAATAATATTATTTAAGTTGATTAAATTTGATGTTAATTCAATCAGATCATTATTATTATAAGAAAGGTATAATATTCATAATATATATATAGATGAGTTTATATATAATAATAATACTTATTATTATTATATATATTGATATATACACAGATATAATTGATCTATTTTTATAACATTAATGTCCACTATATTTGATCTGATCGAAGCTATAAACATCAACACTCCCTCTTAGCTAGGGAAGATAAAATGCACATCACAATAAGTTCATAAATTGTGAAAGTTTGTTCCCAAGTGGATTGCCTCCATCGGCAATTCGATCCACAAGCTTTCATGTGGATTGCCTCCATTGGCGATTCTATCCAAAAACTCATGAGCTTTGGTGTGGATTGTCTCCATCGATGATTCTATCCACAAGCTCTCGTGTGGATTGCCTCCATCGATGATTCTATCCACAAACTCATGAGCTTTGGTGTGGATTGCCTCAATCGGCGATTCTATCTGCAAGATCTCGTGTGAATTGCCTCATCGGTGATTCTATTCAAAAACTCACGAGCTTCAGTGTGGATTTCCTCCATTGGTGATTCTATACACAAGCTCTCGTGTGAATTACCTCGATCGTCGATTCTATTCACAAACTCACAAGCTTCAGTTTAAATCATCACAAAAACATCTATCACCATGGAAAGTTATTGTAAGATTGTCACCTTCCAATAACTTTAGAAAATACAAGTGATAATCATTTGGAAGTCGTCACTTCCTTATGATTTACATAGAGCCCATATAGTTATAAAATAACATTAATATAATAATCAATAATCATTTCAAGTTTACCTTAGAAGTGTTCTTATCTATATCAGTGAACTCCCTCTCAATCATAAGGTATCTTGAATTTATTTTAGAATACATATTTCTCTGAACATACATTTGAATTATTGACTTCAGCAAGGGAGGCTTGCATTCTAAGTCTGTCAGGACACTTTCTTGCAGTGTGACCATATTTGTCGCATCTAAAACATTGCATAGTAGAGAAGTCTCTAGGTTTCTTGAACGGTTGTTGATCATATGAATTCTTGCCCTTTTTCATTTTTGAACTAGTGACAAGAACCTGAACATCTTCATTTTTGGATTCCATGATTCCTCTAGATGTTAGGTTATACTCTTCTTGAATGCAATCTACTTTTAGTTGATCAAATTTGGGGAGTTTGACATGAGCACTTACTCGTCTAAAGTTTTCCCATGAGATAGGGAGCCCATTTAGAGTTATCATAGTTAACTCCTTATTATCATAAATGTGATCAATTGAAGAGAGTTGAATCCTTAATTCTATTATCCTCAAAAAATATGAGGTGATAGCCTCTCCTTTATTCATTTTAATATTAGAGAGTTGATTTTTAAGGGTAAGAATTTTGCTGGTGTTGTTGATCTCAAACATGTTTTCCAGGGCTTTGAGCATGTCATATGTAGAGTCTAATTTTTTGATGACAGGTAGTAGATCATTTTTCACTCCATCTACTAATAATTCCATTGCTCTAGTATTTTCTTTTTCCCATTTGTTCTACTCATCATTTCCATTAGGTTTAAGAGGATTTTCTATTATTGTCTTTAGCTCATTCTTCCTTAATACCAACATCATTCAAATTTTCCACGATTCAAAGTTAGAAGCACCTTTAAGTCTGTCTTCGAGTCTCAATCCATTTCCCATTTTATAGGTACGATATTTCTAAAAATTTGATCTTGATCTTCCTTCAATTTAATCGGATCTTCCTTCAAGTGATTAGGCTTCAACAAAGGAACTTGGCTATGATACCATGTTGATTTTTTAGATCAGAATATATGGCTTTTAAATTTTCTTATATATAACCTCAATATATGAAATATATATAATTACAATATATAAATATTTTTATGAATGAGACTTGTATTGAATGTTCTTTATATTTATTACAATGGAGGTACTGCACTTTTACTTGCACTTATTGATTTCTATGTATTTCAAATGCAGCCCAATATTGAATATAAATATCAACAATGAGACATGTATCATGTAGAGACATGCCTCTACGTATGCGGAGACATGTCTCTAAATGAGACATGTTCTTTTAATATCATAACGAAGTATAGAACCGATTCATAACTATCGGTAAGTAAATTTATATTGCAGATTAAACATTACACATAATATAAATGTCGTTTACGTATTGCATATTGCACACAATATATTACATGCTACACACATAATAGTATTACATGCTACACACATAATAGTATTACATGCTACACACATAATAGTATTATGTGCTTCACACATAATAGTATTATGTGCAACACTTATTATATTTAAGACCGATACAAATCGGTTATAAATCTTAACCGATATACATCGAAATCAATAAGATAAGTTTGACCGATACAATTCGGTATTAATAAAGGTGAACAATTTTATTAATATTAACTGATACAAATCGGTAATATTAATGTGAATAATATTATTTAAGTTGATTCAATTTGATGTTAATTCAATTAGATCATTATTATTATAAGAAAGGTATAATATTTAGAATATGTATATAGATGAATGTATATATAATAATAATACTTATTATTATTATATATATATTGATATATATACATGGATATAATTGATTTATTCTTATAACATTAATGTCCACTATATTTTATCTGATCGAAGCTATAAACATCAACACTTCCTTTAACCTTTTTCTTATTACCTTAGCTTGATTTTCCATTTTTGTCAACATATCATGACCTTAGTATTATCTCTTCGAGATTATCCCAACATAGTGGAGTTTGGCATGTACTGCTATATAATGCCATATACAACATCAAATGTTTACTACTCTATCCAATGAAATAAACACGTGAACAAATAATAGAGATGACCATGCACATCAAATACAAGAGTAAAATATAATTTTATTCGCACATGAACTTAGTAGGAAAGAAAATCAAAGATGGCCAACCAAGGATCAAAGTCAAGTTGAGTATATCATATTGTTTTCTTTGATAATAGGAAATCTATTCAAAAGGTTTAACAATAGACAAGAGGAATACAACCATCAAACAACTAACATTTATAACTATCTAAAGTCAAAAAACACTTAATAAGACTAATTAATACATAACTTCAGATAATGAATTTTACCAATACACTATAATAGACATGGTATGTTGACTATATGCCACTTTCTATAATGCCTTGTCAAAGAACCCAGGAGAAAATGAGCTAAAACATGATACTAAGTTTACTGAATAATTTTTTTCTTAAGAGTTTACACAATAATAATGATAACAATGTGGAAGCAATACAACATAAGATATAAACATGCACACAAGTACAACTCAATTAAAATTAACAACTCTCAAGGGTTCCATCACATAGAATTACTTTTAAATTAACTAATAGATACTAAGAACAACCATAAGTACACAATATCATAAATGCCAAAGAATAACAAGTATGTCATCATATAAATGCAACATAGATACAATTGAAACAACATAAGATACATAATGAGCCATCATCCACTACACAAGTTATAGGGTATGCAATAACAAATCATATACAAAGTACATATACAACATCCTAAAAGATCTTACATATGATACACTGATACAAGATACAAATATAAACATGATAAAATAGATATGAACAAGCCTCCAATGAAGAATAAGAAGAAGGTAACAATAACAAGGATCATCCAACAACATAAAAAATATTAGAATCTCAATGGTAAAACAATCACTACCACTCGACCTCATGGAACCAAAGGTCTACTCCCACCATGCTGAGGAGATAACAACAGACCCCACTTATATATCAAACATCAAAATCCAACACAATACAACACACAAGCAAAGGATCGTAAAAATTCTCTATCTCAAGAGGCACAACAAAACTACAACGGTAGATACAATTAATCTAGAGACAACCAACACATGTAGGAAACCTAAGATGCATATAGGGAAGTGTCATCACATACATTTAACCTTTCAATTTTGTCCTGACAGCCTCTCTAGATGCCGACACTCAAGTGACAATATATGATATCAATAACTTCTGATACATACAAGGCTACTAACTATGTTATATCCAAGTCCAATCTATGCAACAAACATCATCTCATCCTCCATCCTAGCTTGTACTAGTGCTCAAGACATGAGTGAGGTACACATACATCTTATTAATGTATCTCTCCTAATGAATTTTATTAAGTTATCACTTTATTAAAATCAATTTACAATAAGTGATCCTGGAATCCACTTGTGGACCCCGGTGCCTATTGCAAGCCACTCTCCATCTATACACTCATATAACCCATCTAAGCTCACAAAATCATAAATACATCTCAGAAAACATTCTGATAAAAAATTGTTCCAAAAAACCATAAGGAACACACTAGTTTTCAAAACCATAATCTCAAAATACACTTTCAAAGTGTTCACATAAATATGAGGTTACAATGAACAAAGGTTGGGTAAAAAAATTTGAAACCATTATCACATTACAAACACTGTAAAAGCATATGCCACAGTAAAAATGTAAAACTTCAAGACTCTAATAACAATTCTTAAAAGCCAACTTAATGTTATCCATACCAACAATCAAACACAACCACCAAAACTATAATAGTAAATAGATCAATATTTAAATTCTCATGAAATAATATTTAATTATATATCAAATTATCATTATTATTATTTAAATAATTCCCATCCATGAAATGTTTTTCATTAATTTTAATTTAAAAAAAAAAATCGTAAATTTTATTAAAAAAATATAAAATACTACTACATGAAAATTCCAAGAAGATTTTTATTTCTAAATTAATTTTTTTATTTAAATTTTTTAAAAATAGAATATACTGCTGCATGCAAATTCTAAAAATGGTATTTTTCTTAAATAACTTGCGACTGAATATATCTTTCATAAATAACATGCAACTATATATATCTTTCCAAAATAACATGCAACTGAATATATCTTCGCTAAATAATATGAAACTGAATATTTTTTCCTTAAGTAACATGCAACTGAATATATTTTCCTTAAATAATATGTAAGTGAATATATTTTTTCTAAATAACATGCAACTAAATATATCTTCTTTAAATAACATGTAGGTGAATATATCTTTTCTAAATAACATGCAACTGAATATATCTTCCTAAAATAACATGCAACCAAATATATCTTCTTTAAATAACATGCAGCTGAATACATCTTTTCTAAATAATGTACCATGCAATTGAATATATCTTCCTTAAATAACATGCAAGTGAATATATATTTGTTAAATAACATGCAACTGAATACATCTTTCATAAATAATATGCAAGTGAATATATCTTCCTTAAATAACATGCAAATGAATATATTTTTCTAAATAATATGCAACTGAATATATCTTCCTTAAATTACATGCAATTGAACATGCAATAAAATATATCTTCCTTAAATAACATACAAATGAATATATATTCCTTAAATAACATGTAAGTGAATATATCTTTCCTATTTTTTTTTTAATTCTATAAAAAGATTATGCTCATATGCATATCAATATATGCATGCTTATATGCATAATAATATATATTTTTCATTTAATCTTCTCATGAACGATATATTCCCAACTAAAGATCTAGGGTTTAACAACTATTTACATAAACAAGAAGTTCTCTTCACACAAGAAAATTCAAAAAGTCTTTCAAATCCAAAACCTCCAACAATGGAAAACATGAAACAATCAATGCAAAAAACTTTAAAAATCTGACAAACACGATGTAAACAATTTTTTCGAAAGAAAAATGCAAAGGGATTTCAAAGCCGTATGTTAATCCATCGATGCTATGAAACAATGAGAAAAACCATGAAACAATCAATGCAAAAACCTTCAACAATCTGGCAAAAATGATGTAAATAATCTTTTCGAGAAAAAAAACACAAAAGAATTTCAAAAACCTACCTTAATCCACTAATGCTATGAAACAATGAAAACCAATCTCAACCCAAAAATTTAAGCTTTCAAAAATTCTTTCAATTTTAAATCCAGAGCCAAAACCTGTAATTCCTAAAACCCGTGTGTACAATAATGACCAAAGGAAATTCTAATATAGAAAATCCAACAATCAAAACTGAAATATGCAACTCCTAATCAGATATAGAACTCAATTGATGAAAATAATAAAATAGTTAACTCTAAATTGTAGAAATAATAACTCGACTCCAAAATTATTTTCATTAAACTTTATGCATTAAAAATGCATGATCAATTTTAATTAATAATGATACACAACTGCAACTAAATATTGCTTAATTTTATTTTAAGCATCTAAATATCAATTTTTATTTAATAATAATAATAATAATTGGTCTGCGGATGATCCCTTGGTGTGTGCTAGCTACCGAGGTGGTGACGTCATGGAGGAGTAAAGAGTGAGGAGGCGTCTTGGAATTAATTTTTTGAAAATTTTGTAATTGTGAATATCCTAGCACATCTCTATTGTGTAGAATTTTGTAATTGGGAATAGATGTGTGGGAAGGGTATAAAAGATGTGTATTTACGCTCACTCGAAAATGTGTTTTATTGAGCTATTGTACATAGTAAAGGAATGATTATATGTCGTTATATATTGTATTGCATGTATAGGGCTACAATCTCAGGGTTTCTTTCTGGTTCTTCCTTGGGGGAGCCCTTTGAATTAGTTTATAAATAAAATATATGGTGGCTTGTCCGCTTTTGCCTAAAAAAAATAAAATAATAATAATAATAATAAAATTCTTCAATTATTATTTTGATTTTATAATTAAATTATTTACTAAACATGGGTAATTAATTAATTCTCATTAATTAATTAACCTTATATTTAATATTTTAATAATCATAAGATATAATTATTTAATCTCATTTAATTAATCTTAATTAATTCCTCAAACCATTTTAACACCAAGACCACATCAAACCACATGACATGCAACAAGACATAAACTAACTAAATCAAAGTACAAAATCAAACTCAAAAAAATGTTTCACAAATGACATCACCTTGACGAATTCGAAGAGTAATAAATAAGATACTTGTCCACTATTTTAGGATAATAAATGACTTAGGTTGAGATTTGGACCTATTTGTTATCTACCCTCTCTTACTATTAAGATATTGCAATAGGGCACGCTCATTTGACAATTTAGGGAAGTTGATGCCTAGTACCTGAAATCTTGCATAAAAGATGAGTATGTATATACATGTATAAATACATGACAAACAATGGTAAGGATTGACCGATCATGTGGATCTCGCAAGTAAATAACTACGACTCTATCCCTCAACTATATCATGCACATCAAATAAAAATATAAACTAGCTAATATATACCTATATATATAATACACCGAGAGTAATCCTTCTTGAGGCGCCTATTTTCATCAAGCCTAGCCCACACAAACCTTGTAATTTGATGAAAATAGGCACTTCAAGAAGGATTACTCTCTACATATTATATATATATATATATATATATATATATATATATATATATATATATATATATATATATATATATATATATATATATATATATAATAGCTAGTAGCAGTTGTGGCACAACATGGAAGACATTTTATGATTTTTATTTTTTAAATAGATGGTGTAAGGGTTACTATTACGGTTAGTGTTACTGTTGTACACACTCAAATGGTGCACTTCTCTAAGTCATTACATCCAAGGGAATCCATGAAGAGGAAACCTTAGAAAGTGACCTAGAGCTCTTTATGCATGGAGTTGCAAGATTATTTTAAGTTTTCTCTCAACTAGAGCTATTAAGCTAATGACCTTGCTAGTCAACCACACAATGAGAGATTCAAATGAAGACAAGGGCAAGAATGCCAATATCCCCAAGAATCCAAATGAAATGCAATGCAAGTAAGCTAAGAATGAGGATGCAAGCTAAGCTATGGAAATGAAAGTACAAGCTATGCTATGAAAAGGAAAGTACAAGTATTACCAAGCCTTCCTAATTAGACTAGATGAAGTAATCTAAAGCATAAAATGAAATCTAAACTATGAAAGAATAAACATGAAGCTACTATGCATGAATGAAACTAAGAATGGAATGTAGATGCAAAAGCCAAGAATGCTCCAAATCTTCAAAAGCTCCAAAGTGACTTAGAAAACCTGCAGCATAACATTAGTATTAAAAAATGCATATGAAAATGAGGAAGAGAGCTCTTCTTTTATAGGAAATGAAAAGGAATGGACCATGGATCTCCATGGCAAAAGATTTAATCAAGGGTGGAGCTTGAAAGAGGAGCAATCCATGTGCACAAATATCCTCCAATGAGAAAATAAGAGTTGACTGTTGTGTCCATATGAGACAAAAAGTGCTTTTTCTCTTTTTATAAAATAAGAATAATGCTTTATTTGTGCAACTTAGGATAAGAAGAAAAGGTGGGGGCTTTTTATTTAATAAAAGGGGAGGAAATATTTCTTTTAATAAATAAAGACTTAGGATAAAATGGTTAGCCCAAGGCAAATAATCGAAAATGATAGAATTAGGATTTGATCAAGGAAATTGATATAATTGATAAAATGCTGATTTTTGAAAATATTGATTCAGGGATTTGACAAATTGCTGAATGGGGGCCCAAAGTCTAGGCGACCATTTTAGGGTGCATACAACTGTTAGGTTAGTTCTATTATGGTTAAGGTTAGTAGTAGGGTTATAGTAAAGGTTAGTGTTATGGTAACAATTAGGTTCATCAATGTAAATAGGGTTAGTGTTAAACCTAGGGTTATGGTTTGGGTTAATATTAGGGTCAACATTAAACCTAGGGCTATGGTTTGGTGTTAGGGTCAAGATTAGGATTAAGGTTAAGATTAGAATTACGGTCAGGATTTGGTTTTGGTTTATGGTTTGGGTTAGTGTTAGGTTGAAGATTAGGGTTAAGGATAAAATTAGAATTACTGTTAGGATTATGGTTACCAAATTTATAATTATATTTTAGCATTTATGATTAGGGTTTAACATTTAATAAGCATGCTTATGGTTAAGGTTTAGGCTTATGGTAACGATTATAGTTACATATAGGATTCAATGTTAAGGTTTAATGTTCAGGTTATGTTTATGGTAGGGTTAGAATTTTGTTTAGGATTAGTGTTAGAATTATCACTAGACCTAGGATTAGGGTTAGGCTTTGGATTATGGTCAGGGTTAGGGTTATGATTATTGTTACACTTAATATTTAGGGTTAGAGTTAAGATTATTTGTAGGGTTAGAGTTAGGTTTATGGTTACAATTACGATTATGATCAATGTTTAGGGTTAGGATTAGGATTAGGATTAGGGTATAGGGTTTAAGGTTAAGATTATGGTTAGGGTAAGGACATACATTGTAGATAGTATTATGGTTGAGATTAGAGTGTAGGATTAGGATTATCGTCAAGGTTAGGGTTTACATCATGGAGCTAGTATTACGGTTAGGGTTGGGATTAGGGCTTAGGATTAGGATTATCGTCAGGTTAAAGGTTTACATCATCGTTAGTATTATGGTTAGGGTGAGGATTTTGATTGTGGTTGAGATTAGGGCTTAGGATTAGGATTCTCATTAGGATTAACATTTACATCATGGTTAGTATTAGGGTTAGGGTTAGGATAAAGGTTTAGTATTAATCCTTAGGATATGGTTTGGGTTTGTGTTAGAGTCAAGATTAGGATTAATATTAAGATTAGAATTACAAGTAGGATTTGGTTTAGGTTTATGATTATGGTTTACCATTTACAATTATATTTTAGCATTTATGAAATTAGGGTTTAGCATTTATTCAGTATGATTATGGTTAGGGTTTGGGTTTAGGCTTTTGGTTACTGTTATATAGTTACATTTAGGATTTAGTGTTAAGCTTTAAAGTTAGGGTTAGGTTTATGGTTAGGATTAGAATTTTGTTTAGGGTTAGGGTTATAATTATGGTTACACTTAGGATTAGGGTTAGGCTTTGGATTATAGTTAGGGTTAGGGTTATGATTATTGTTACAATTAATATTTAGGGTTAGAGTTAGGATTGAATTGTTAGGGTTAGAGTTAGGTTTATGGTTATAATTACGATTATGATCAAGGTTTAGGGTTAGTGTTAGGATTATAAGGATTAGGGTATAGGATTTAAGGTTAGGATTATGGTTAGGGTAAGGACATACATTGTAGATAGTATTATAGTTAGATTAGGGTTTTGATTATGGTTATGGTATAGGGTTAGAGTTATAGTTGATATTAGGGTCAGCCTCATGATTATGGTTAGAATGAGGGTTTAGATCATGGTTAGTATTATGGTTAAGGTTGGGGTTTTTATTGGGGTTGGGATTAGGGCTATGATAAAGATTATTGTTAGGGTTAGGGTTTACATTATGGTTAGGGTTGGGATTTCAATTATAGTTGAGATTAGTGCTTGGGATAACGATTATCATTAGGGTTAGGGTTTACATCATGGTTAGTATTAGGGTTAGGGTTAGGATAAAGGTTTAAGTTCATGACATGGTTTAGGTTATGGTTATTTTGAAGGTTCACATTAGGATTAGGGTTTAGCATTTAGGTCCAGGGTTACGTTTAGGGTTATGGTTAAAGTGAGGATTTAGAGCATGATTATTATTATGATTAGGGTTGGGGTTTTGATTAGGGTTATGATTTAGGGTTTAGGATTAGGATTATCATTAGGTTTATGGTTCACATCTTGGTTAGCATTAGGACTAGGGTTAGGATAAAGGTTTAGCATTAAACCTACAGATATGGTTTGGGTTAGTGTTAGTGTAGGGTCAAGATTAGGATTAATGTTAAGATTAGAATTACAGTTAGGATTTGGTTTAGGTTTATGATTATGGTTTACCATTTACAATTATATTTTAGCATTTATGATTAGGGTTTAGTATTTAATGAGTATGATTATGGTTAGGGTTAGAATTTTGTTTAGGTTTAGGGTTATGATTTTTTTTAAATAAAAAAATGATGAACCACTTATATTTTTTTTAAATCAAAAAGTGAGGAAGCACTTATAGGATTTAAGGTTATGATTATTGTTACAATTAATATTTAGGGTTATAGTTAGGATTAAATTTTTAGGGTTAGAGTTAGGTTTATGGTTACAATTACAGTTATGATCAAGGTTTAGGGTTAGGGTTAGGATTATGGTTAGGGTAAGGACATACATTGCAGATAGTATTATGGTTAGATTAGGGTTAAAATATTATGGTTAGATTAGGGTAAGGACATACATTTTAGATAGCATTATGGTTTAGGTTATGGTTATTTTGAGGGTTCATGTTGGAATTAGGATTTAGCATTTAGGTCCAGGGTTAGGTTTAGGATTATGGTTAAAGTGAGGGTTTAGATCATGGTTATTATTATGGTTAGGGTTGGGGTTTTTATTAGGGTTATGCTTTATGCTTTAGGATTAGGATTATCATTAGGGTTATGGTATACATCTTGGTTAGTATTAGGGTTAGGGTTAGGATAAAGGTTTATGTGCATGACATGGTTAGAGTTATGGTTATATTTAGGGTTCATGTTACGATTATAATATAGCATTTAGGGGTTAGCATCTAGGTCTCAGGTTTAGCATTTATGATGAGGGCTTACCATTTAGGTTTATGGTTTAGCTTAAGCTTTAGGATTTAGGGTCTAACATTTAGAATTAGGGTTTAGTAATTAAGTTTAGGATTAGGGTTTAACATTTAGGATCTATGGTATGGTTAGGATTAGGGTTAGGGTATTATGCTTAGGGTTAGGGTTTTAATAGGGTTACAATATTATGGTTAGGGTTAAGCTTTTGTTAGGATTAGGGTATTATGGTTAGGATTAGGGTTTTTTTAGGGTCAGGGTTAAGATCAAGGTTTAGCATTTTGGATTATGGTTAAGATTATACTTAGGGAGAGGTTTTATGTTTAGTTTTAGGGTTAGGGTTAGGGTTAGGATTAGGATTAAAGTTAGGATTGGTATTAGGTTTAGGGTTAGGATTAGGTTTAGGGTTAGGATTGGGATTATGGTTAGGGTTTATATCATGGTTATGATTAGGGTTTGGGTTAGGGGTGAACTATTAAGGTGAGAGTTAGAATTATGGTTAGAGTTAGAATTATGATTAAGGTTAGGACTAAGGTTAAGGTTTTGATTACACTTTGGTTAGGGTTTAGAGTAGGCTTTTTTTAGGATTCATATTAGGGTTTGGTTAGGGTGGATATTAGGGTTAGGGTTAAGATAATGGTTATAGTCAGGATAAAATTATGGTTAGGGTTCAATTAGGGATATAGTTGTAGTTCAATTAGTGTTATGGTTGAAGCATAATTAGGGTTAGAGTTAAGGTTAGGTTAGGGTTAGCATTCAATTAGAGGAAAATATATGAGTTATAGTTAGGGTTTAAGTTAACTATACTTAGGTATTGATTATGGTAAGAGTTTGATTATAGATAAGGTATGATTATACTAAGGGTTAGAATTAGAGTTCAATTAGAGATAGAGTTAGGATTAGGATTAGGATTAAGTTGAGTGTTAGATCTCAGGGGTCATTTTATTTGGATTTTATATAAGTTAATATTTAGGTATGTTTAAAATTAGGGTTATAGTTCAATTTGGTTTAGTATAATGGTTAGGGTTAAGTTTATCAAGTGATCCTATTTTTTTAATCTTAGTTAGGGTTAGGTTCATCTTGGGTTAATCAAGTGATATATAGTTAAGGTTGGGGTTCAATTTAGTTTTTCAAGATTTGTTGTTTCTATTTCTTCAATAGGTTTCTCTTGAACTAAGATTTTAGGTACATAAAATTTAATTTAACTTAATATTTAATTAAGATTAGGGTTAGGATTGCAATTTTTTTTGAGGTTAGTGTCCAATTTGGTTTAGTGTTGGAGTAAAGTCTCAATTTGGTTTAGGGTAATACTTCAAGAGACCTCTTGGACATTTTTTCTTTCTTCCTTATAGGTTATGTTGTGCTTTTAAACATTAATTGAAAAAATTCTCACATATTTAAATTTAAAGTATTTCTCTAGAAAAATTATTATTTGCGCAACGATAGAGATATATTTTCCCCTTTCTATGCTAATCATATTATCTTAATTAATTAAATAATAGAAACATCATAAAATTGATAATTGAATGTGAAGACAACAAATATATAAAAATAATATTTTTCTAAAATGGTCCCTTAAATCCTAGACTTTCTCATCTTTTTTCATAATCTTTATGGCAATATCTAGAATTCAATCATATCCATTAGATTGAATTTATCTCACCCCCCGGTCTCATAATTTTTATTTTTACAATGATCACCTCAACCAAGTTTATTGGTCACAATAAAATTTCCAAGCTCTCCACTGATTCAAAAATAGAGCCTCCAATGACATGCAATGATTGTAAGATTTACATAAAATAGATTTGTTGAAAATTCCATTGGCATATTTTAAACCAAATTCTTTGGCATTGTTCTCCCTACTTCAGGTAGGATGTTCTGCACATTGCATAATGATTGTGAAATCGTAGACATGACAATTGAAGAGGATTTACAAACTTTGAAGCTAATGCAAGAAAGCGTAAAACCTTACTCAACAACCTTTTTCAGCATCCTCCTTGCATCTGCTAAATGCAAGCATCCAATCCCTTCTTCTTTTAGTGATCCGGAGAAATGAATTACAAATTAAATGATAAATATTCTCTACACAAAAAATATATATGATTTTCAAACTAATTATCAAATTTAATAAATTAAATAATATGGCAAGATAACTCTCCATATTTTTATCAAACTTTCAAAACCAAATATAATAGTAGATATTAAATGTTAAATATAAAAATTATATAAAATAAAGTATTAAAACTAAATCTTAAAGATTTTCTAATTTTAAACAAGGAAGAAGAAAGTTTTTCACTATTTTAAACTATTGCAAATGAATAATCTAAATAATCTAAATTTAAAGCAATATGGAAAAATTGCTCTCCATATTTAAATTTAAATCTAAATACTAAAACTAAATATTAAATAAAATAATGATCAAAATCTAAATCTAACTCTAAAACTAAAACTAAATCTTAAAGATTTTCCAATTTTAATTAAGGAAGAATAAATATTTTTTACCATTTTTTACCATTCTAAATGAATAATCTAAATCATCTACATCTAAACCAATATGGTGACATTGCCTTCCATATTTAAATTTAAATCTAAATATTAAATGAAATAATGATCAAAATCTAAATCTAGCTAAAACTAAAGCTAAATCTAAATGTAAAACTAAACCTAAATCTAAATCTAATTCTAAATCTAAAACTAAAACAAAAACAAAATCTAAATCTAAAACTAAAGCTATATAAAATAAATAATTTTTTAAATACAAAATAAAAATATCACCTTGATATTTGGTTGGTTGGTTTCTTTTGAAATGGGTTTCCTACAAATGAAATGAGGAGATGCTCTTTTATAATTAGAGAGCGTCTCTTCATATTCCCCAAAAGCTGCCTTTTCTAATTCCTTCACCTCTCCAAATTCTACAAAAAATATAAAACACTCCAAATTTTTAAAATTTTTAACTAATTCTTCATCCATGTGGCACCCCTATTTTTTCGGGTCATATTATTTTGGCCTTGCCATTTGGATTCCTATTATTTCAGCTAGTTATTATTTTCTACCTTGGAATATGAATTTATGATTTATTTAAATTTATAGTTTTATAACTTATTTATTTAATTTAATAGATTTTATTGTAGAAATTAAATGTTAAATATAGAAACTATATAAAATAAAGTATTAAAACTAAATCTTAAAGATTTTGGGAGTGTCTTTATACCTTTCTTCTTTCTGCATTTCCAAATCTGCCAAAGAATGTTAAAGGACAAAAAGCTCCAAAATAGGTTGGTGTCCTTTTTTAATCCATGAATATACTAGTAATAATTTTAAAAATATTAATATACTTAGGAAAAGTAATGCCAAACATAAGCCAGATTTCTTTGGCAAAAGAACAATCAAATAAGATGTGTCTACATGAGTCAGACAACCTACAAATGCTACAGATTTCAACAGAAGAAGAATCTTTCCTTAACAGGAGTTTGTCAAGCATCATAAGCCACTTAAAATATTTGATTTTTGGATCAATAGAGCTTTTCCATAATTTTAAAAACTCTCTCATTTTAAAATTTCCTTGCAGGTCTTTATTAACATGCAGATTGAGAGGGAGAAGCTGAAGAGGTCCTTACAGATAGGACACTTCACCATGTTCGTGTTTGAAATGAAAGATGGCTATGAATGGAGGAGGAATATGGACAACCTTGCGATATTTGACGAGATCTTGAAGAAGCTCAACCAGGAGGTTAATAAGAACAAGAACACAATGGATGGCAAGATCCTTATGCTGGCCCAAATCCAAGAGAAGAAAATTGCCTAGATGGAAGGCCCAATGGGATGGACTACCTGGGCTGAGTGCTATCATTAGATGCTCTGTTCTACCTTGCTGCTACCTCTTGTTTTGATATAATTTTTGACCTTTTCGAATTCATTTTGCCTCTCCAAATTCCACAAAAAAATTAAACACTCCAAAATTTTTAAATTTTTTTAACTTATTCTTCATTCATGTGGCACCCCTTTTTTTTTGGGTTCTATTATTTTGGGTCCCATTATTTTGGCCTTGCCATTTGGCTTCCTATTATTTCGGCCAGCTATTATTTTTTGCCTTGGCATTGGAATTTATAGTTTATTTAAATTTATAGTTTTGTAACTTATTTATTTAATTTAATAGTTTTAATTGTAGAAATTAAATGTTAAATATAAAAGCTATATAAAATAAAGTATTAAAACTAAATCTTAAAGATTTTACAATTTTAAATAAGAAGAAATTTTTTTCACCATTTTAAACCATTGCAAATGAATAATCTAAATAATCTAAATCTAAAGCAATATGATAGCATTTTCTCCATATTTAAATTTAAGTCTAAATATTAAATGAAATAATGATCAAAATCTAAATCTAAGAGTAATATAAATCTAAGTCTAACTCAAACTCAAACTCAAACTCTGAAAATTAAATCTAAATGTAAAACTAAAACTAAATGTAAAACTAAAACTAAATTTAAATCTAAAACTAAAACTAAAACTAAAACTAAAACTATATAAAAAATAAATTATTAAATACAAAATAAAAATATCACCTTGATATTTGGTTGCTTGCTTGCTCTTGAAATGAACTTCCTACAAATGAAATGAGGTGACACTCTTTTATAATCTGAGAGAGTCTCTTCATATTCTCCAAAAGGTGCCTTTTCTAATTCCTTTGCCTCTCCAAATTAATTTTTTTTTTATAAAACACTCTAAATGTTTAATTTTTTAAATTTTTTTTTAACTTATTCTTCATCTATGTGGCGCCCCTATTTTTTCGGGTCCTATAATTTTGGGCCCCATTAGTTTGGCCTTTCCATTTAGCTTCATATTATTTCGACTAGCTATTAATAGTTTTGTAACTTATTTATTTAATATAATAGTTTTTATTGACAATGAATCTTTTTTCAAATATTCTGGTCCTGGTATTCACATTTGTGCTCCCATTGTATAGGTTCACCTCTCAACGTAAATATACATGCAATCCATACACATGCAGATATGAGGTCAGTAAAACATAAATATATATAACATCAAATTTATCTGAGGATTTCATACACACATAAAAAGTGGCCTAAAAGAGTTTGACAAATTAAACTGAAAAATAAACTATGAGAGGGGTATTACATCCACCTCCCCTAGAATTAGGCTTACTCTTGAAAGCCTACAAACAAATAAGAATATGCATCCCTCAATAACGAAACATCATATTAAGACAAAAGACAAAACAAAATCTCAAAACAAACAAGAAAATAAGGGCATGATATATAGTCATCAAGAGCAATATAATTATGTTTTTACAATAAATTAAAAATCACATTGATCAATCATTCACTATTTAACAATTTAAATAGATCTACATCTTTTTCATTCATCATTATGAAAAACATCTAGTAATCAATTGCATAGATAAAATATTTGTATCTACATCAAATAATAAGTTGAGAAGTTCATGCAAACTTAGTTAATGCATTACTCATATAAAATATAATCCGAATATACAAGTCTAATATTATACTTCTAGAGTAAAAAAAAGAAGTTCGAAATACAAAAGAGTTATATGTCTATGTTTTGTTTCAAATTTCAACTACTAAACATCTAATGAGCATACAAATCCCAGAGTTCCCAGTGTAGAAACTCAGACTCTGATACCAAGTGTAATGCCCCACGAGGGAACCCACGAGAAAATAACTTCAAACATGATACTAAGTTTACTAAATATTTTTTTTAAAAGAGTTTACACAACAATAATGATAATAATGTGGAAGCAATACATCATAAGATATAAACATGTACATAAGTACAAATCAATTACAATTAACAACTCTCATGGGTTCCATGATGTAGAATTACTTTTAAATTAGCTAATCTACTAAGAACAACCACAAGTACACAATCTCATAAATGTAAAAGAATAACAAGTATGTTATCATATAAATACAACTGAAACAACATGAGATACATAATGAACTATATTTGCAAATAACAAATCATATACAAAGTACATATACAACACCCTGAAAGATCTTACATAAGATACACTGATACAAGAAAAAAAAATAAACATCATAAGATAGATATGAACAAGCCTCCAATAAAAAATAAGAAAAATGTATCAGCAACAAGAATCACCCAACACCATCACGTACATCAGAATCTCAATGGTAAAAGAATCACTGCCACCCAACCTCGTGGAACCAAAGGTCCATTTCCACTGTGCTAATGAGATAACACCAGACCTCACTCGGATATCAAACATCAAAATCCAACATAATACAACACCTAAGCAAGAGATCTTAAAAGCTTTCTATCTCAAGAGGCACAATAGAACTAAAAAGGTAGATACAACTAATCTAGAGGCAACCAACATATGTAGGAAACCTAAGATGCATATAAAGAAGTGTCATCACATACGTCTAACCCTTGAGTTTAATCCTAATAGCCTCTTTAGACCCCGACACTCAAGTGACCATATGTGGTATTAATAAACCTCTCATATAGACAAGGTTATTAACTATGCTATATCCAAGTCCACTCTAGGTAGAAAACATCATCTCATCCTCCATCCTAGCCTTTACTAGGGCTCAAGACATGGGTGAGGTATATTGACATTTTATTAATATATCTCTCATAACGAATTTTATTAAGTTATCACTTTATTAGGTCAACATACAATAAGTGATCCTGGAAACCACTTGTGGGTCCCGACGCTTATTTCAAACCACTCCCCATCTATACACTCAGATAACCTACCTAAGCTCACAAAATCATAAATACATCTCATAAATCATTCCGATAAAAAAACTATTTCAAAAAACCACAAGGAATATGCACTGGTTTTCAAAACCATAATCTTAAAACATACATTCAAAGAGTTCACATAAATATGAGCTTACAATGAACAAAGGTTGGGTAAAAATATCGAAATCATTATCACATTACAAACACTGTAAAAACATATGCCACAATAAAAATGTAAAACCTCAAGCTTCTGGTAACAATTAATAAAATCCAACTTAATACTACCCACACCGACAATCAAACACAACCACCAAAACTATAATAATAAATAAATCAACATTTAAATTCTAATCAAATAAAATTTAATTATATATCATTATTATTCATTTTTTTAAGAATTCTCCTGTATGGAAATACTTTTTATTAATTTTTTATTAAAAAAATTCCTAAAAATAAAATTTCCAAATATAAAATACCACTACATACAAATTCTAAAAAGATTTTTTTAATGATTTTTTTGTATTCAATTTTTTTTAAAAAAATACAATTTCTAAAAATAAAATACCGCTATACCGCTCGTTGCATGCAAATTTCAAAATTTATATTTTTTTTAAATAACTTGCAACTGAATATATCTTTCATGAATAACTTGCAACTAAATATATTTTTCATAAATAACATGCAACTATATATATCTTTCTTAAATAACATGCAATTGAATATATCTTTCTTAAATAACATGCAACTAAATATATCTTCCTTAAGTAACATGCAACTGAATATATCTTCCCTAAACAACATGCAAGTGAATATATTTTTTGTAATATTAAAACTAGATATATCTTCATTAAATAATATGCAATTGAATGTATATTTTTTAAATAACAAGCAACTGAATATATCTTCATTAAATAACATGCAACTGAATATATCTTTCCTAAATAACATGCAATTGAATATATATTTCTTAAATAACATTCAAGTGAATATATCTTTTATAAATAATATGGAACTAAATATATATTCGCTAAATAACATGCAAGTGAATATATCTTTACTAAATAATATGCAAGTGAATATATTTTCCTTAAATAACATACAATTGAATATATTTTTTCTAAATAATATGCAACTGAATATATATTTCTTAAATAACATGCAAATGAATATATCTTTCCTAAATAACATGCAAGTGAATATATTTTCCTTAAATAAAATGCACGTGAATATATATTTTCTAAATAACATGCAACTAAATATATATTCCTTAAATAACATGCAAGTGAATATGTTTTTCTTATTTTATTTTAATTCTATAAAAAGATTAAGCTCATATATATATATATATATATATATATATATATATATATATATGCTCATATGCATAATAATATATATTTTTCATTTAATATTCTTCAAAAGGATATATTCTCAACTAAAGATCTAGGGTTTAACAATTATTAACATAAACAAGAACTTATTCTCATACAACAAAATTTAAAAATTCTTTCAAATCCAAAACCTCAAACAATGGAAACCATGAAATAATCAATGCAAAAACCTTCAACAATTTGACAAACACGATGTAAACAATTTTTTCAAAAAGAAAAATGCAAAAGGATTTCAAAACCCTACCTTAATCCACCGACGCTATAGAACAAAGAAAACTAATCTCAACCCAAAAATTCAAGCTTTCAAAAATTCTTTCAATTTTAAATTCAGAGCCAAAACCTGTAATTTCTAAAACCTATATGCAATAATGACAAAAAAGAATTAATATAAAAAATTCAGTGATCATAAGTGAAACATGCAACTCCTAATCAGATATAGAACTCAAATGATAAAAACAATAATATAGTTAAGTCTAAATCCCAAAAATAAGAACTCAACTCCAAAATTAATTTCATCAAACTTTATGCATTAAAAATGCATGATTAATTTTAATTAATAATGATACGCAACTCCAACTAAATATTACTTAATTTATTTTTGCATCTAAATATCAATTTTTATTTAATAATAATAATTAAATTTCTTAATTATTATTTTGATTTTATAATTAAATTATTTATTAAACATAGGTAATTAATTAATCCTAATTAACTAATTAACCTTATATTTAATATAATAATATATCATAAGGTATAATTATTTAATCTCATTTAATTAATCATAATTAATTCCTCAAACTAGTTTAACACCAAAACCACATCAAACTACATGACATGCAACAAGACGGAAACTAACTAAATCAAAGTACAAAATTAAACTCAAAGGAAGGGTTCACGAATGACATCACCTTGATGAATTCAAAGGGTAATAAATAAGATACTTGTCTACTATTTCAAGACAATAAATGATAGGTTGAGATCTGGACCTCTCTTATCTCCCCTCTCTTACCATTAAGATATTGCGACAGAGCACGCTCATATTTGTAATTCAAGGAAGTCGATGTTTAGTAGCTGAAATCCTACATAAAAGACTAGCATGTACATATTTGTATAAATATATAACATATAATGGTAGGGATCGACCGATTGTGTGGATCTCACAAGTAAGTAACTATGACTCTAACCCATAACCATATCAACCAATGAAATATGAAACATACATGCAATCCATACACATGCAAGTATGAGGTCAGTAAAACATAAATATACATAACATCAAATCTATCTGAAGATTTAATACACATGAAAAGTGGCCTAAAAAAGTCTGACCAATTAAATTGAAAAGCAAACTATGGAAGGGGTATTACACTTTCACCTTGCTAGCTTCACTATATCTCATTCTAATGATCATATTATGAAACTCCTCATTGCACTAATTTGATGTCTTCTTCTTTTGCCTTAGGTTTTGGAATCTTTTCAACATCTCCAAGTCATAATTAGAAAGTATGAATTGATTCTTCAACATGTTGTCACCATCCTTTCCCATTTTATGATTCTTTATTTTTTACTTCTATTTCTATCTAATAGGATTTCTCTCCAACAAATTGCGACATGAACTTTCAACTTAGTTTTAGTGAATCAAATCCCTTTCCAGATCTTGAATCTGGTCATATTCAAAATATTCATCTATGTCATTTATTCAACGAAATTCAATTTACCAACATACTTAAGAATTTGAATTCTAGACCTCTTACCAATTTTGGAAATGGCTTTCAACATCTTGATTTAGTCTCGACTCCTCTTCTAGGATTCTTCATTCAAATATTGGGATTGAACTCCTAATTGATCATCATTGTTTTTTTCTTCATGCCTAGGGTTTAGGTCTCTTTTTCTATCTTCTTTTCAACATCCAATCTAATGTTCATTGTTCTCATCATGTCTAGTATTTCTTCCATCCTTCCAACAAAATTTATTATACTAGTCATTCTCCTTCCTGGAATCTTCCTTTGGAACTAGTGCAACACCTTAGGTTAGCAATCTGACTACATGATTGCAACTACCTCATAGTTAGCACTCTGTTGATAAACACTTGCAAGTTTCCTCAAGTTGACAATCTATTAATCTAGGATCTTCCAAAATGTCTTTGCTCCCAAAGGACTCAAATTCACTCTAATACCACTTGGTGTAGGCACATATGGAGGTTCCAAGAGAAGGATTGTCTAACCCTATAGGCAAGAGGTACCACATGAGAAATAATATAAAAAAAAAAAACTCATTGCTTCACAAAACAAAATGATAACATAATGCTTATTTTATTGTTACATGGAATTTATAGATTGGATCATAGGCCACCACTGCCTTGCAAGTTTACATGCAAATATGAGAACCCTACAAGAACCAAACTCATAATTAGACTCAAACTCCTAGTTCAAATTAACTTCTCTAATATATTTTAATCTTGCTAACTAGCTAAGTAGCTACTAACTTCCAATATCATCTAGTCGTGCTTAAAAATCCAATCCAACTATTAAAAATGATCTATGTCATCCACAAGGTGTCTCAACCCCCAATGCTTGGTGAAATGCATAGCTCAACCTTACGCAAATAATGAAGCTCAATGAAGTAATGATATATGTTGTGGTTCTATTAGAAGTTTTCTCAAGTCCCAAGCTTCACACAATTTTCTTGGTGAATTTTGTCCTATTTAACTTTGCACTAAAATATTCTAGATGTTTTCTTCAAAATTGATTCAAATGTCCTAAGACTTGCATATGTTGTGTGTGTTGTTGTAGGTATTTGGTTATCTACCACAAGGAAAATTGATGTAATTCAGTGAAATGCAGTAGCATCTTTTGCGACGCTCTTGCATCGGAGGGAATTATTAAAGTAAAACCTCTAAAGGAAAGCCCTTGGTTCCTCCAAAGATATTGTGATGTTACTTTTAAAGAAGATCTGAAGCCTTTTAAAGAAATGGAGGTGGCAATGAAGTTAGAATTTGTGCGCTTCAAAATAGGGGATTGAAGACCAATATGGAAATTCAAGTTATCTATTGACTTTATTTAGTATTTAGACTAAAATATTTATGTTTTGCTCTTAGAGGAGTGGAATGTTCATCCCATTTATTTTTGAGCATTGGCCAAAGTATAAAGGTCCTATGTAATTAAAGAGTGAAATAACATTATATTGCCTTGTCAAAATAATTTTTAGTTCTTAGTAATGAGGAACCTTTATTGTCTCAAAACCTCACATCCACTCTTTAATTGTATGCAATGACTGGTAAGACAATATCGCCTAAGGTGACCCAATTTCTATTCCTTATATGATCTTTTAATTGCATGCAATGATGATAGATATATCTCCTACAATGATAATATTGTTGTCTCAGATGTGATACTTCAATACTTGCAATATCTAATATATCAATATTGCTTAACAACAATATAGTTGTTGGCTTAGATAGTGAATTATAATCTTGTGAACATTAGAATGTTGTGCCTGGTATATACTTTCTTTCCTGCAATCACAAGGTGTTGTATTTGATATAAACTTATCTACTTGCAACTGAGAAATGCATGAAAAGGAAATGCCTCAATATGAGCAAATCCATCTGGATTAAATATATAAAGTAATTGAAGACTTAGTGAAATGATGGTCTTCCATTTCTACATATATCCTTCACCATTGAATGATCCCACCCTTTAGACATGCCCCTCCCTTTGCAAGAGATCACACCTCCTAATAATAATATTTAATCATTCTTTCCTTAATCACTGACAACATGATTTATCACTATTTGTTAATTTGTTGATGTACCTTATAGTAATTGGTTTATGGAAATATTTACTTAATGATATCTTGTTTTACTGTAGACATTAATCATTCTATTGAAGTTGTTTCCTTCCCATTCTGCTTAAACTACTCATTTCAGCCACGTTACCCTATGACTAGGCCTTAGTCTATTGCTCCATGTATATACTGCCTTCTCAAGGAAACCATTTTTTCTTTGTTCAATAGTTCCAACTTTTCTTAGAGACAATGCGTCAATTATAATTGGAATATTTTGATAAAAATATCATAATCAATGATTATCTCCTTCCATACAATGGTAGATTTTTCTTAGAATATTGCTCACTTACATAACTCTTTTATCATTAAAATTTATCTATGTCTTCAACAGTCTTTGATATCTTTAATCGGTGTATTTTTCCTTGGTGACAACATTCTCCAGAATCAACATTAGCGCCTAGTATATATACGATTTCACCTTGTCTTTGTGACCTATGTTATTTTCAATCTCCTAAATCAATTATCGATGCTTTAGAAATAAACAAATCAATAATCAGATAGTCATCGAATGATGTAGTCAAGGATAGTGGGAACTCATAGAGTCCAACAAATCCTTGCAACAAGAGTCACATAATAGAAGCCCAAAAGGAAAATAAGGAAATGAAAGCAAGATAAGCCTACTTATTATCACATAAACAGTTATAGGAACAGTTGCAAGAAGCAATACATTCTAGGCATATAGGCTTGATTAGAACCTTCAATGGGTTATCTTTTTATATTATCTATCAACCACAACAACTACATGGACTTTCTATAGAAACTTTCTTCCATTCGATCTAAAAGATCAGGTCTTACAAAATGCTCAGCTATTGTTCTATTTAGATTGATTCTATCTTATTCTTCTTGATCCCCAAAAGAAGCAATTACAAATCTTATAAAGCATTCACAAGCCTCAAGACGACCTAGAAAGATTACATTTCCCAATGCAAAGAAAATGTATTACAACAAATCGGTCAGGACCTAAAATCATAAGGATCCTTTTCTAATGAATGGAACATGAATCATGATCCCTCAAGTAGGTCAGCCACATATGTTACATCATCGAGAAATGAGTTGTTAAGCTTTGTTGATTAGAAAAAAACCTTCACAAAATAAAAAAACACAAGACTGGCTAGATAACATGAAGGACAAGATAGTCTTGCCAAGAATCGGTGACATCTTATGCATGAAGAAACCAAAAGATGTGTGATCCTAGGAAAGGTTCAACATGAGGTCATGAACACTCTAAAAGGATTGCAAGAGAAAATAATCTGAACTAAACAATCACAAAAAGAAACATTAAGACTGATAAAACTAGAAAATAGGAAAACATAATTTTTTGGTTGATGCAAGATTGTCGAGAACCCAAGAGGCTCCTGCACCACACACTCGAGGTCATTTCAAAAGTGAGCCTCTCACTTTTCTGGGGCAAAAGGAAAACCAAAATGGTCAACCTTGATAGTGAAATCCATGAAGAATCTTCCACTGGCATGCCCTTCCACTTGATAATATACTCCATATATTGTTTACCTCTTGGAGTCCTACCAACTCCACTGTTTAAAACCTTGTATATTTGATCCATATGTTTCTTAGGACACTGTTGTTCAACATCTGATCCATCATTGCTACTGAAATCTAATTCATGATACTCATACAAATCAACAATATTGAATATAGGTGATATATCCATGTCTTCAAGTAACTCTACTTCATATGCATTTTGTGAATCAAATTTCCTCAAGACCTTACAAGGCCCAAATTTCTTCATTCTCAACTTGTTATAAGTACCAATAGGAAATTTTCCCTCCTGCAAGTATACCATGACTTCATCCTCTACTTGAAATTCCTTGTGTCTTTGCTTTATGTCTGGTCTCTTCTTATAAGCCTGATTCATTTTCTCCAAATGTTGTCTAACTCCTTTATGCAATGATTTCATAACTTTTGAAAATTCCTCTCCTTCAGCACTCCTCTTAACATCATGACTGATGTCTCTCATTTCTACTACTCCTTATGATTAAGCCCTGTAACAATCTAAAATGGTGTCTATCATGTGCTCCTATTTACTGAACTGTTATATGCAAACTATGCTTGATGCAAAACTAAATCCTAATTCCTTGGCTTTTCCTCCAACTAAGCACTTTATAAATTTCCCTAAACTCATGTCACAACATAAATTTCTCCATCACTCTATGGATGGAAAGTAGAACTATACTTCAGATCAATTTTCATCTTCTTCCAAAGTGTCCTCCAAAAATAACCAACGAACTTACTATCCCGGTCTGAAACTATGGTCTTAGGTAGCCATGCAATCTCACAATTTGCTTGGAAAATAGTTATGCCACATGCACTGCATCTGTAGTCTTCTTACATGGTATGAAATGTGTCATCTTAGAAAATCTTTCTACAACCACAAAAATTGAATAATGACCTCTCTGTGTTCTTGGTAAACCAATTATATAATCCATGCTAATTTCCCCCCAAGGTCTTATTATTACTTTCAAAGGTGTATACAATCCCACATTCTGACTACTACCTTTTGCAACTTGACACACCCTACAATTCTAAACAAAATTACACACATTCTTCTAAACTTGTGGCCAAAAGTAGTTCTCACTTACCAAAGCTACTGTCTCATCAATGCCAAAATATCCTGTCAATCCCCCACTATATTTTTCCCTAATAAGGTTGTTCCTCATAGAAATTTCAGGTATACACAACTAACTTCCCTTGAACAACATTCCATCTTGAATGAAATAATATAACCACTTACTTCTATCTATAACAATAGGATCCATGCAAGCTTTCCAAGGTTTGGTGAAGTCTGGATCATCCTCATATAATTCTTTTAATTCATCAAATCCCAATATTGCAATCTTCATTTCAGTCAATAAATTCCTTCTACTCAAATTATCAACAACTATATTTGTCACACCACTCTTATGTTTCAACACAAATGTATAGCTTTGTAGAAATTCAACCCATCTCATATGTCTCTGATTTAACTTACCTTGGCTACTCAAGTACTTCGACAGTACTTGATGATCGATATAAAGCACAAACTCCTTATGTAGAAAATAGTGTCTCCATTTCTTCAATGCTTGGACTCTGGCATAAAATTCCTGATCATACATAAATACCTTCTTTTAGAGTCATTCAACTTTTCACTGAAATAAGCAACGGGTCTTCCTTCTTGTTAAGACAACTCCAATTGCATTTGCACTAGCTTCACAATCTACTTGGAATACCTTGTTGAAATCTAGTAAAGCCAATACTGGTTGTTCTATCACCTTTTGCTTTAGCAACTCAAAACTCTTTTGTGCTCTATGTGTCCATTTGAATTTCTTTTTATCTCCCCTCATGGTTTCAGTCATTGGTCCACAAATTGAACTGAAGCTTCTAATGAACTTTTGGTAAAAGCTAGCCAACCCATGAAATGATCTTACCTCCCCAACATTCTTTGATGTAGGCCACTCATCAATTGCTTTCACTTTCTCAGGATCCATCCTCAATCCTTCAATAGATATTATAAATCCCAAATACACTAACTCCTCCATGAAAGTGCACTTTTTAAGGTTTATTAGCAACTTCTCTTTTCTTAACCTCTGCAATACTTGTTTAACATGCATCAAATTTTCCTCTTTGCACTTATTAAAAATCAAGATATCATCCAAATACACAATGACAAATTTACCAAAGAATTTCTTCAAGACTTCATTTATTAACCTCATGAAAGTAATTGGTGCATTAGACAATCCAAAAGGCATTCCTAACCATTCATATAACCCTTCATTTGTCTTGAATGTGGTCTTCCACTCATCACCTTCCCTGATTCTAATCCGATAATAACCACTTTTCATATCTAACTTGATGAAATATCTAGCTCCACTCAAACAATCCATCAAACCATCCATCCTTGGCTAAGGAAATCATTACTTGATTGTGATTCAGTTGATGGCTCTAGCATCAGTACACATCCTTCGTTGTCCATCCTTCTTAGGTGCTAAGAATACAGGTACCGCACATGGACTCAAAAATTCTTTGATCAATCCTTGCAGTAACAAATCTTGTACTTGCCTATTGAGTTCTTCATTTTATGTTGGTGTCATCTGATATGTTTCTTTGTTAGGAAAACTAGTGCCCGATATCAGGTCCATACAATGACTGATACTTCTTACCAGTGGTAATCCATCAGGGACATTCTATGATATTATGTCTACATACTCATTCAACAATCCAATGATTTCTTCAGGATGTTCTTCTTCCAATACAATCTCCTTAGAAAAACACACATTAGCATGCCACACTTCCTACCATCTACTAAATGAATTCTTGCATTGGTACACACTTCACTCTTAAGGGTAAATTTTTTTGCCTCATGCCATTAGCAACAATAGTGTACACATTCTTCCTATCATCATGTATAGCTTGCCTATCATACTACCAAGGTCTACCCAAAAAGATATGACACACATCCATAGGCATAATATCACACAAAACTTCATTATAATACTTCCTAATCTTGAATTTAACTAGGCATTGTTTGCTTACTAGTACCTTGTGTTAATCTTGAATCCATGCAATCTGGTAGGGCTTAGGATGCCTCAATCTCTGCAACTTCAATTTGTCAACCAACTTCTCTAAGGCAAGATTGTCTAAACTGCCACTATCTATGAAAACATTTCACACCTTGTCTTGTACCCTACATCTGGTTTGGAAAAAAATCTTCCTCTGCAAGAGTTCTTCATATTTCTCTCCTTGGTACAAACCTGTCCAAGTTATCAAGGTAGCTCCATCCTATTCTTGGTTGTTGTTCACTAACTCGATGGATTTCTCATATGTGAAGGTCGTTTGCCTACTGCTCTCTACCTTCCTCTTAGAGTTTCCTTGTTTACATTCAAAGACTCAGTGTCCCACTTTGCCACATGTAAAACAAGTGCTACTGAACTTCCTTTTATCACCACTAGTGTTTCCTTCATTGTGATAGGAACTCCTATCATTCCTCCTATAGAAATCATTATACTTAGCTTTTGATCCACACATGTCTTGCTCTGCAGTAGATTAACCTCTTCTAGCATTAGTACTAGATAGACCTCTCTAAAATCTTCCTCCTCTACCTCTTTGTCTTTGTTCATGCCTTTGGTTCAACTTTTCTCCAGCCTTCAAGACCCACTTATAAGCTTCTCCATACTTCTAATATGTACCAAACTAATTTCATCCTGTATTGACACCCTTAAACCATTAAGGTAGTGAGCAACTTGTTCAACTTCATCATCTACATGCCCAGATCTAATGTTTAGTTTGTAAAACTCCTCAATATAACCCTTAACACTTAAGTCCTTTTTCTTCAAGTTCTACAACTTTTGAAATAGATTCACTTGATAGTCCTTAGTTAAGAACTTAGCCTTTAATTTTTCCACCATCCTATCCCAAGATTTGATCTTATCTTTGCTTCTTCTCTCTCGATCTATTTGCAAATGTTCCCACCATAAGGATGCATGGCCTTTCAACTTGGTATAAACATATTTCACCTTCTTCCCACTAGTTCCTTCAAGTTCAAAGTACTTGTCCATCTCTATTATCCAATCTATCAACTCATTATAATCCAAGTTACCATGATAGTCTGGTTGATTGAAATGAGGTCTCTTGTTCACATTGGTCAAAGCTCTGATGAACCTTTCTTCCTCTTGATTCAATTATTCTTTCTCTTCAATGTTCTCTCCTTCCCTAGCCTGATTCTGTTCATTTCCTTCTTCATCACTTGCATCTTCAATGTATTTCCCTTTCCTCCGAGTTGTTTCAACTGCTTCCAATCTAGCAATAATGTGCCTCAACATATCCAAGATAGTTAGATCTTCATTCCTTGCTCCTCTAACATTTCTTCTAGCCATCTTCACAATCTTCAAAAACTGTAGTTCAGATCCTCTCTTCCACCACCCCACAAGCAAACCATGGGTTGCAAAACCTACTATGATACCACTCGATGTAGTCAAGGAAGTGGAACTCATAGAGTCCAACAAACCCTTGCAGCAAGAGTCACACAATAGAAGCCCAAAAGGAAAACAAGGAAATGAAAATAAGATCAACCTCCTTATTATCACATAATAAGTTACATGAACATTTGCAAGAAACAATACATTCTAGGCATACAAGCCTGATTAGAACCTTCAATAGGTTCTCTTTTTATATGATCTATTAGCCACAATAGCTACATGGACCTTCTATAGAAACTTTCTTCCATCCAATCTAAAAGATCAGGTCTTACAAAATGCTCATCTATTGTTCTATTCAGATTGATTCTATCTTATTCTTCTTGATCCCCCAAGAGAAGAAATTACAAAGATTATAAATCCTTTGCAAGCCTCAGGTCAGCCTAGAAAGATTACATTTCCCAATGCAAAGAAAACATATTACAACAAATAGGCCAAGACCTAAAATCATAAGGATCTTTCTCCAATGAATGCAAGGTGAATCACAAACCCTCAAGTAGGTCAGCCATGAACATTACATAATCAAGAAATGAGTTGTTAAGCTTTGTTGATTGGAAAAAACCTTCTTCAGATCGAAAAACACAAGATTGACTGGAAAACACGAAGAGCAAAATAGTCCTGCCAAGAATCGGTGAGATCTCATGTGTGAAGCAACCAAAAGACACATGATCCTAGGAAAAGGTTAAGCATGAGATCACGAACACTCTGAAAGGATCGTAAGAGAAAATAATTTGAGTTGATTGCACAAAGAAACATTGAGACTGATAAAATTGGAAAATAGGAAAACACAAATTTTTGGTTGAAGCAAGATTGCCAAAAACTCAAGATGCTCCTGCATCATCAACTATGGTTTATTTTCTACAATTTTCTCACATATTGCATGGAGACTTAGATACATTGACTGTTGAGTCATTTGTTTACCTATACTACTTATGATGATCCTCCTTGACTGTTGAGTCATATAATCTTATTAAATATGATGACCTTCAATCATACATTTTAAACTCTAACTATCACTTAGTAATTTCAATAGCATTGTATCCTCTTATCATTCTTGTCAATTAGCTTGGTATGATAACTTCTATCATTTATAGATGTAAGTCTGGATGATAGACATAATTGTAATAGATCATTCACCTCTTTGCATACTTCCTTTAATGGCCTTCTGATTCATTTTCCAATTTTGTCTCTTTTAGAGACTTCATAAAACTGAATAAGTACTAGTGATGTAATGTCAAAGTAAGAGACATTACATGCATGAGATACATTCTTCACTTTACCAAGTATTTGATGTCTATGAATAAACTATTGTTTGTTGTGTGTAAAGAATCACCATTGTGAAAGGAAGTCAGTTCAGGCACCAAAAGCTAAATCTCATCCAAAAATAGTGAAAATATTATCATGAATACTCTTATTCATAGACAGGTTTTAAGGGGGTTTCAATAGCCTCAGGTTCCATGATGGTGATTATGTTGTGAACATGACAAAGCATACCTTTGATGTATGAAGGGATGTATAATGCTATGTTTGTCTACAAATTTGTAATGGTAAATGGCGTCATTTCAAATGTCATCTCACAAAGCTCATATGGATTTTAAACCTTCAATCATACTCGTGCAAATAGGTTATCATTGTTGTTACTTTTGTCAAACTTATTGGGTAATGTACTTTCAACGTTTGTGTAGTATCTTGAAGTCTGCAAGAAGTCATGCAATAAATTACAAGGTTCGTGTAAAGTTTTTAAGGGATGTATAGGGGATTAAACATTTGATGCGCTATGCACATGGTTAAAGGGACTCTATTTGGTTTGTGAAAACCTTATTGGGAATAGCTCCAAGTCTTTGTGTTAGATATAAACAAGGTTGCTTTTCTTGGGAAGAAAATGGCATGGAATTTGGGAAGGAAACATTGGAGGGTTCATATGATTATGGGAACTCTCATTGAATATTACTTGAAGGGTGTATTATTGAATCTTTTGACACAACATGAGATAGAGGGATTATAATGATGAATGACCTGAAGAAAATAAAGCTGATGACATTGCATAACACGTTGACAAGAGATAGAAGCCCAGGGAAGTCATGAAGACTATTGAAAGGGTAGATATTGGACATGTAGTAGACCTTAAAGAAACTCTTACATGTGACAGTAGGCAATGATTGATTAGGAAATGATTGATTGATAGGCTTATGATTTTTATGGCTTTGAAGTCTCACAGATGCTATGAAAAGCTTGTTAACTTTTGTTGTTTGCTAAGGACATGTATGAGCTTCCATTCAAAATATTGTCATGTATGCTTAAACTCTGGAGATATAAACATGCCTAATCTCTAAATAGTGTCAAGGGATTATTTAACAGAACAAGAGAGTGAATTGTGTGATGACAATGGGAAAAAATGAGCATGAAAATAGTAGCAATGGACAAGACATACAAGAAATTAACTAGTAAAGTCAAGAGTATAGACCTAATACCCTAGCAAATTGTAATGTCCCCTTTTAGCCAGTGTTAAAGGATGAGTTGTTAGCCCATCATTGCAACCCTTGTGGACTAAATGCTTGGATAGTAGGTCTCAGTGGTTGAGCCAGTGGCTAGTTTCCCACTCCAGTGGTCGGGAATGTTCAGGGTTGCTCTTTGTTTGAGGCAGATTGGCGTACTTACTATTTATAGAAAATTACTATTTTGGGAAAGTCTGGGTTGCTATTCTAAGCAGGGCACCTGAACAATTGGTAGTAGCATGGAGTTGTGGGTTCATCCAAAGAGCTTCCAATTTGGGACTTACTATTGATAGTAAGTCAATTTTTTGTCAGTCTTATTTTTGGCAAGGCACCTTGGCATTTGAGTCAAGCAGTGAACACCTAAGTTTGGAGCAAGTTCTTCATGGATTTTAATGAGCTATTACGTCATTAATAATCATTAATTAAATCTCAAATAATTAATGATTAAATATAGTTTATATTATAATGTGTGCTCAAGTGCATTAAATGCTTATTTAATTATAAGGTAACTTGGTGCTTATAGTTGGAGGGAAATATAATAAATCATTATATTTTAAACATGGCCACAAAAGAAAATATTTTTCAAATGCCTAAGTTTGTTTAAGGTATGCAAAGTGTGAACTCAAAACTACATGTTGATTTGCATTGAATGTTATAAATGCATCCAAATGCAAGGATTTATTCATTCTTGATGCGTTTGATTTTGGTGAATTGTGTTGTTGTTTCAGAGCCAAGGGTTTTCAGATTTCAAGAGTATGAATAATTGAGAATTCTTTTAGATTTTCATGCACTTTGAATTGGTGAAACTATCCAACAAATTGTGCACATGCTATGGCTTTATACAAAGGCCACGAGTGGATTTATTGATCACAAGATTGGTGTTTGAATTCATAGTTTTCCTTCAGATTTGATTGGATACTGCATAAATAGTACAAATTGTAGCCATATATTGTTAGCATCGATAATAATATAGGCAATCGCAGGTTTAGTTCAGCCACGTGAGTCATTGGTGGTTGACGTTAATGCTTGAGAAGGCTTAATTTGGGGTTGTGAAAGCCAACAATGCATCCCATTTTCGTAGCTAGGGTAAAATATCACATTAGACATCTCCTACATTCATTTTGTGGCCGCCCATAATAGTTGTGATCATTCCGAGGTTTATTTATTTTGCCATTAATAATTGTTTCCAATGCTTGTTTGATGATCATTGTAAATAATTGCAGATATATGGAATGAAATAAGATATTTGTGCATAGCTAGAAAGGTAATATGAATTTTCATGCATTTGTGTATGTTTGGAATTACAAAAAATTATTAAAATACAAAAGAAGAAAATCTTACACACTCAGAAAATAGAACTTAGGCATTGCATGCCAACTATTTGACAAAATGTCAAAAGGGCCAAACTGAGTTTCGAGGGGGTAGAATCAATAGGGTTCTTACATATTATGAGATGATTATTTGACTTTGCTTGATTGTTCTTGGTGTTTGTGCAATTGAACAAGGGTTTTAGTTCTACCAGGGCATTAGAGATTGTCCAATCTTCATTGTTTAGTAGTTTTGAGGTTGTGAGAGATCAACCGAATTATTGCTTATCAATGGACTTCATTCAGAGGTCCAAATTGTGCAAATTGATTGAATTTTTTGGAGGAGTGATTAATAATTCAAGGGTAACTTCGCAGGCAATTGTAGCAGCAATTTATTGCCTAAAATTTGTTGAATTCAAAGGCTACCCTTGTGCAAATTGAAGAAGAAATTTAAAAAATACATAAGGGTTTGAAGGCCAAGTTTGAAAGTCAATTCTACAATTATTGTGGCTGCTATTTGTTTACACAATTGCATTTGTTTGTTGAATAATTCTTTTGTTGATGATATTCATCCTTTCAGAGGCTTTCAAGGCATGCATTACATGTGAGTTCGTTAATTGTAACTCCTAGATTTTTTGGGTATTGTTGTTTTAGATAATAGGGGTCATTTAATGAATTGGGTTGTCATTATTTTGTGAAAATTTTGAGTATTCAAACTAGTATAAAAATCTAGAACTTTTAGTTGTGTATTTTCAATGCAATTTCATATTTGAGTTGGAAAATTATTATTTCAATATCTTTTATTTTCTTCATTATATTGTCGTATCAAACATTGCATATATATCACATTCATTCCTCAAACAAACACAAACAAGGCATAAAATTTGTATTTACAAAAATCTGCCTGGAGAGGGTTCTTGCACAAATAACACTAGATAGTCATGGAGATTTGAGGAAAAGAAACATGTGATAGTGAAGGGAAAGAGGAACTCGCCATACAAAGAAGATACACCAGAAGGACTGTCAATAAGGAAGATGAGTGTATTGTAGGAAGGCAACAATGAAGGAATAACCATCTCATGAATGATGGAATGTGGGAGGAACATGATAGAATGAGATAAGGTGGGTTAAAGTGCATAAACGAGGCTATAAAAGGCATTTACACTTCAAGATGTAAAAGAAACGTTTCTTACAAGATAGGAGTTAAAACAACATGCTCTAGATTCATGTAATGAGATGTTTGGAGGAAGCTATGGCATCGAGAGTAGTTGTGGCATCATTCAAGGAAATAAGGACACTTGTTTGGTGTTACTTTTCAAGGCATGTTTTTAGGAATTCAAAGCTATTAAAAATAGACCAACTTCTTCCACGCCATGATGGAATTTTCAAGCAGAAAAATCATGAAAATGATGTCCCGATGCCAAAAGGTTCAAGTAAAATCAAGCAATATAGTTTTAGAAAAATTATTTCATCAAGGGGATGTCCCCTGGATACATGGATATTGAATTTGACTTATATGATATTTATGAAAAAATATTTAGTCAAATAAGATTTTTGGGAAGAAACCTTCTATGTAGACTCTATATCAATTGTAAAAACATTATATTGATCAATAAAATGTTGTTTATTAGCCTTCGTCACCTCTTTTGCATGGTGTGTCATTGAATGGATTGAAGAATTAACTTGTGAAATGTGTTTTTCCTTGTAATTTCACTTCATTTCTAAACCTATGCAAAAGGTTAAGGTGTTGTGCATGAACTTATCAACAATTTAAAGGTCATTTTGTGCATGTAAACTGATACAGAAGTACTTCATATATCTTTGAGTACACAACAACACATCTATTTTCATTTTTAGTTTAAAATTCTTTATTCTTTTGTCACGATGAAAATAGAACAATATAGGATTAGTTTTAATGTTAGGAAATATTAGTGGAAAAGGAACCAATCCTTCATCTAGAGGTAGACCTCAAGTTTCCACCATTTGAGAGATCATCCAATGTTTCATTCATTAAATAGTTGATCCAATTGCTCAAAAAGGGAATGCATATTAACAGTGGTAACGATTTTTGGCACACTTAGTGGGACAACTCAATTCGGAGTTAAGAGTTCTTGTTGTTGAAGATGTGATGTTGTTCTTAGTATATTGTATCTTTGAAGAGGCCTTTTACAAGTACTTAGTGGCTCTGCAAGTTCTAGTTGCAAATCAGTCCTAAACTCTATATGCCAAGAGTGGAGACAAGGGATTCTTCCAAAGGTAAACATTTTCAGTTTGTTGAATTATCTTACTGTACTTCAAGAAGAAGAACTAGGTTGTGCAAAACTCATGTAGGAAGAACTAAAATTCTTATAATGAAAGATCCCCAACCATCTAAACATTGAATTTTGATTTTTGTTTGGTTTATCTCTGAGTTTTCAATTTTTTTTTTGTTTTTGCAATGTTTAGTATTATTGTGCGTTTCAAGGAATTTTTTGTTTATTTGTTGTTTTTATGATAAGAGAATGCAATGCTTGAATTTGACAAAATATTGAAAGGAAACTAACAACAAATAACTAACAGAAAAGAGAATAAATTTTGACTTTATTTTTTACTCAAATATCTACCAACATACCCATACTAGGTTGTATGGATCTAGAATGTATGAACAACAACAAAAATTGAAATGATTTGTCGTACAATTCTGATTTTCCTCTATCATCCCCAATCCATTGATGTTGGTCCAAGAAGATTATGATTTCTGTGTTGGCTGATGCTACCAAGCTCTAACACCCAGCTAAGAGAGGTTGTGGGTTTTTGCCTGTAGTTGTACAACTAGGTTATGAATGTCTGGGATGTGATTAATATGTTGTCCAGTCTCTGATCTACAAACTAATAACTGAAATATGCCCTTATCAAGTTTGATCCAAAATATTCTTCACAAAAATCGATGCCACTCTAATTTCAAATTCGATCTATGATGAAACTTGTCAATGGGAGAGATGGATTTTCATCCAACTCCCTATTCTCCCACGAGTTTTCATTCCTAGAAGCTCCAATATGTTGTTCAAACCCCTTCTCAGAGCTGAAACCCCAAAATGCTCATTCAAAAATGAAACCTAAATGAATGAAATGGTTGCCCCAATGTTCTTTTATTTCTTCCCATCCCTAGTCGTCCAAAATAGGGTTTCCCTCCTTTATTTTACATAAACTTTATTAAAATAAATAATCTCCCAAAGAGATTGACCCAATGAGGGTATTATTCTCATGCACCTTTTAAAAATAACTTTCACCTAGGAACTCATGCCAAGGGGGAGAATTTATCAATACTTCATAATTTTCCTAAGTCGCCCCCTTTAAGTTATTAATAATAAAATATTAAAGTAAATACTTTAATATTTCCAAATTTATTCATAGACTCATCATCTGGACTCCAAACTAAAATCTAACTATTGCCACCAGTCCAAGGGTGATGTTTGAATGCAACTGTACATGTGAACTAACAATTTCCCTCTTAAAAATAGGGATCCTTCTTAAAAAAATAGGAAATGCAACCAAAGTCTCCAAAATGATCCCAGAGGTCCCCTAATACATTCTGATCAACTCCTAGTCAATCCCTAAAAAGTAGGAACCCCTCCTAAAAATTAGGAGGAGATATTTTCCACAGCAAGTCAAATTGTGATATTGCTATCAAGTAGGAGGTTGTCTCAAACTGTCCAAAATGGTATGCAAAGCTCTTAGCTAAGCTCCATAACCCTCGACTATGTCCCCTATCGCCTCTGTTGGCCTATAGGAACCTTGATGATAGGTCAACCTCTATTGTTTGTTGAACGGTCCAAGGAAGGGACGTTACATATAATTCCTCCGAGAGCCCATTCAACATGCCCTTTTGGTAGATTTCCACAAGAAAAAACAAAATTTCAACTTCCCAACATGTCCCGGCCAATAAAAAGATTTTTTGTAAATTTTAATAAGGGGAGGCATCTCAATCTTCAACAACATGACAAGATTCTAGATTCAGCCCTGAAGGCTATTCCATATTTCATGGATTAAAAAATCACCACCTCTAATAGAGCACATTAAACACACTGCAAATATTTGTTCAGTGTATAATATTATTCAAGGTAATATGGATGTGATACTACTTGTTGCTTCCTTGAAGGGAAAAGCACTCCAATGCTACAAGGGACTACAACTTGCATCTATTCACAATTGGGATGAACTAGGAGAAAAAATTTGTCAATGGTTTGAGTATATGAATCATCACCTAGCTTTAAGTTTCACTTTCAAAAGACTAAAGATAGGATCTATCTCAACTTTGGTGAAACCTTCTAATATTTCATTCCTTTATTATTTGAAATTTTTATTAGTGATGTTGTTGTTATGATTTAGTCTATAGGAGGAAATGCCTTAAAGCATATGACACAACCATTATATTTGAAAAGAGCCTAATAAAAGCTATAAAAATAGCTCCTAGGCCTCCAACGCCCTTGTTCCTTGAGATTCTATCATTCTAGCCAAGTTTGGCACCCATTCCTACAACCACCACCCAACCAACTCCTCTTTCCACTCTTTTCAATGAGCTCCAAGAAATAAAAAACTTAATACAAAGTTTTGGTAATGAGTTTCTTGCCTTAAAAAGGAAGAAAGAACAACCTAGTAGGCTATATTAGATTGTAAATCAGACCTAAAAAACTCATAGAGAGCCCTACCAAGTTAATATGCAGAGCAAAGATGAGTTGTGGTATGCTAATCCCTCAAGTACCATAAACCCAACACGTACAAGTACTCCAAAAGCCCTTGTACCCAAGCAAAATAACTTAGCACAAGAAAATGAGTTGTGTTTTTCATGCAACCAACCCAATAGTAAAGATTCATGCCAAAATGAGACATTCAACCAAGCTCCCATGGTTAAAATTTCAAAATCCACCTACACTTTCAGGACAGTAGGCTAAATCAACTTAGGATGTCATGGGGAGGCAAAAGCATGCACAAGGTGAGTCTACTTTAATGAACAGAATGAAACTAATTTTTATGGTTTGAACCAGGTTGAAACACTTAGCAAAGACATAAGTATCATGGCACATAACACTAGATCAAAAAAGGGAGCAATGGAGGATGGGTCACCCACCATGGTTGGTCAAGCATCAACCTTCCAAGAACATCAAGAACCTATCAATAAAAATACAATAGTGCAAACTCTAAGTATAAGCAAATCCAACAATTAGAAAAGGTGATCAAGTACAATTTCAGTCACAAGTCAACCAACAGTTACAAACAAGCCTTGTTCCAAAAAAATCCTACAAAGGTTTATTTCAGCATTGTAGAGAAAATGAAAAGAACTATCTTGAATATGACTTCTAGGAAGCTTGTCTATCCCATCTCAAAGGGTCTTATTGCAAGAGGCCTTAAAAGATTTTGAACTATCAATTAGTGTTGCAACAAAAGATGGTACAGTGGCATCAATCACCCTTTTTCAACCAAAAGAGGAGAGAGGAGTCAAATACAAGAAAAATTAGTAAGCCTCCTCTATACATGTCATTGATTATTGGTGATCATATAGTTCACAACTATATTGATTTTGGGGATAGTATTTTAGTCATGCCTTAAAAAGTAGCTATTTACTTGGCAGTTGTATAAAGTTTAAAGCTTGCAAGTTTTTTTTAAGTAGCTCAAATGTCCTTAGGTATGTTAGGGAGTGGCTACCATCCCCAAGATAGGTTAGGGATGTCTGGACACCCCTTTATCGACTTTGGGATAATATGGGCATGTCATAAACCAAACAAGCATTGGCATGTTGTAAAAAAAAGTTATTAACTAACTAAAATGTCCCTAGGTACGTTAGGTACCATCCCCAAGATAGATTGTAGACATATGGACATCCCATGGCCATCTTGGGGATGACTACAGGTCTGTTAATTTGCCCTACAATTTTTTGGGTGCCCAAGAAGGTTTACAATTTTTTGACAATAAAAGGGGACAATGTGGGGACATTTCCTACTCATCCACATTTCCTTGAAACATCCCATTTGGGGATGAGGTCATTTTGGGAAAGGGACACATTCCTAGGGAGCACAAAAAAATAAAATTTTAGAATCTTCATATCTAAACTTCAACCTCAAAAATGCTACAAGCAATAATTAGGCAAAGATTATATTCAACAAATGTGTGTCTACATTGTTTAGCATTACCCCTAGCCACATATGGCAACATCATTTTTCCTAAAATTCTACCCACAGAAATCCCCAATGACCTAACCATGTTTCCCAAGCAATACAAATCCTTACGATTCACGGGCTAAAAAAGTGTATAAAATTGTGTAGGTTAATCACATTGTTAAATTATGCAAGTAAAATAGAGGAAATTTTCTCCATTTTTTTCTAGATTTTAATGCATTTACAGGCCAATTAAATTTAGAAAACTATAGGTCAATGATCTAGGCAAAAAATGCGATTTTGGAGGGTAGGGAAGGGGAGGATCAACAATCTTGGCAATTTTTAATTTTTGCTATTAATCACCATTTTTTCACGATTTTTGTTTCTATGCAGAAAAAGCATATGAAAGGGCATAGGATTTTAAGATCTCATAGGAAAATGACTAAAGTTTGAGTTTTTTATTGGGTTTTTCCTTTACCTATTACACCTTTATATGGTATGTGATAATGGGGGTTTAGTTAGCTTTTAGTGTGTATTCTCAATTTGAGTTTCGATTGGGGTCCCTTTATAGCACCAAGTACCTTTAAATTTTAAAAAAACAATATATACTTTCTTCCTCCCAATGATCTATCTCGAAATGGAAAAGAAGACTCATGATGAAAAAATAGGCTCTTTTATACAAAAATTCTCAATTGAAAGCTACATATTGTCTCAAATGCATATCTCACCAATATGACATTTAAGGTTCTGTTAACAAAATTTCCCCTCCAGATCAAAATAACTCACCATAGACAGGGATAACTTTAAGAAATCCCCTCCTAGGAAAAAGTGTAAAATCCTGGTGAATCCTACATTATTTTAGGGGGAAAATTTTCTTAATGAAGACAATTTTTTTTCTTCAAATCTACGAATTTTCATAGTTTGTATTGACGATTTTTTCCCTACCGAATGAAATTTCCATAAATTCCCGGCGAATTATACAGTCATGTAGGAGAAAATATATATTGAATTAGGCGAATTTTTTTCTTTTGGAGTAAAAAAATTATAATATATGAGGCAAATGATTTTCTTTTGAAGGGAAAAAAATAATTGTATTGGCGAATTTATGTACCGTTTGAAAAAATATTTATTTTATTGGCTAATCATTCGTTAATTATGGGAAAAAAATATTTTATAGGTGATTTTCAAAAGATGGGGCATAACACATATAGTCACATTGACACATAACCTAATAGTAACATCCATTATTTTATAATGTTCAATCTATAATTTGAGACCGTCTTATGGTCCAAGATCAATGGCTGAAGTTTAATTTCGGGCCCAATTTCTTGAAGGAAACAAAGTTCTCTAGGAAGTCACTGGAATGTTGACATGTATCAAATTAGAGTTGTCAAGTTGTCTGCAGACTCAACGTGTCGTATCGATAAGCATGACCAGTCACATCGACACGTAACCTAACATCCATTACTTTATAATGTTAAATCTATAATTTGAGTTCGTCTAATTATCCAAGATCAATTGCTAAAGTTTGGTTTCAGGCCCAATTTATTGAAGAAAACAAAGTTCTCCAGGAAGTCACCGGAATTTAGACACGTATCAAATTAGTCTGCACTATAACCATGATCTAATTAATGCAACATCACGTCGAGAGAATAATACCTTAATTAGTTACCAACTTGTCTACATGACTTTGTAACCACAATCTAATTAATGCACGTATCAATTCTTACAACTGGTTAGTACTAGTAGGTTGTGTGGACGGTTGATAATGTATCACAGTCGCTGTTAATAAAAGAAATGTCGTATCACTGACATTAAATTGAGTAATGTTACATGTCATGACACTTTTTCTAATTTCACACACTCATGAATTTAATATGAAATATTTACAGAATTTTGAAGGACAAATGAATAAGGTTAAAGAAAGAATTGAGGGCTATTTAGAATCCACACATACCTAATATTGATCATTCCACCATTTTAAATGTATTACATGTATCAAGTCTTACAATTGGATGGTTGATAATGTACCAAATGTTGTAGATAATAAAAGAATGTCAAGTATCACTAACATTAAATTTGGGTAATGTTACCTGTCATGACATTTTTTTCCAATTTCACACTCTCATGCATTTAATATGAAAGATTTACAAAATTTTGAAGGATAAATGAATTAATAAGGTTAGAGAAAGAATTGAGGGCTATTTATAGACGATCTATGCTTATTTCTTCTTCAATTCTACCTCTGCTAAGTGCTTGAAAGTCTGCCTTTGGTTTAGGTCTTTACGTTGTATAATTTTATCACATTCTAATTTTTGATATTTTTGTAGTGATTTTCTAAAGATGGACACTCCTATCCATTTGATAAGCACATTTGAGGAGGATCAAAAGGCCTTTTTGGGCCTGGTCTCAGACCAAACACTGCAATCAATTTGCAATGAGAATGGTTCCTTTACAAATGAGGCTATGAGGATTGTGTTGGATCATGAATTTCTTGATAATATTGATAGATACTGAGTTAACACAGACATTATGTCTCAGTTTTTTGCATCTCTTCTGGACCTAGAAGGAGAGAAGGTAGATGTGATCCTTCTGTTAAGAAGGGTATTCAAACAAGAATTCCTAGGTGATGATGTTCAGGTTGTCATTTCTGCACAAATAGGGGTTGGGATCCCTTGGGAAAGTGATTTACCCAAGCTTCTCTAGCCAGGCCAAAATGTGGCCAGGCAACCTTTTCTTTTGAACCTGAATGTTGAGAAGTTGACACGCCATAGGAAATGGGCACATATTGGTAGGGATTCTTTGAAAGTGGTTTCTCTTGGATGAATTCATGGACTACAGATGGTTGCATGAATTTTCAGAGCTTATCATCTCTGAAGAGTTCTACTTAGATGGAGGAGAAAATCCTTAGTTTTTTGCTACCCAGGACCCTATGGCCTGGAATTTTGAAATCAAAGGGTTTCTTTGTTTTGTTTTTTTAGACTATAGATTATAGTAGGTGTTGTTTTTGCCACTACCTTGCAACCTCCCTCATTTTATCTTTAAAGTTTTGGAGGGACTCCAAGTCCGAATATTGTAAATTTGTACAAAATATTAATGATAAATTTGCAACTTCATTTCAGTTTGTTTTTTATGTATTGGATACCCTATAATAGTAGTAGTTTAGTTGTTTGGGAATTTTTGGAGGAAATACGACATTTGTAAATTTTTAGAACATATTAATGAAAATTTTGCGAGTTCGCTAAAATTTGCAAGTTGCTATTTTTAATAGTTTAGACTCTAGAGACAAAGCAAGATTTTTATTATTGTTTACTAATTAATTTAGATTAATTATATGCTAATTGCCAAATTTCCCAATGTGCCACTACAGTCTGCCATATCGATGTGTAATAATATAATTTTGATTATAATACAAATAGAAATAATTCAATTCAATTCAATGTTAAAGTCTGAGTTAAACATTAAAAGTTACAATCTTGATAAAAATTAATCAATACACACTTTGAATCTTGATGTTCTTTTTAAAACGTAAAAGTTATAATCAATTAAAATTATCATTTTAACTATACTATATACCTCTTCAACAATATTACTATTCAATTAATTAACTTTAAATGTTATTATCCATTAATACCTAAAAAGGAAAAAATAACAATGTTTGTTGCAAATAACTACGACATACCCATTGCACACTAAGATGCGATTGCTAGTATTTAAATTTCATGATAGGGAATGCCAACTACCGTTGGATGAGAACAGATTGATGATGTACGGTGGATTTCAGGATGAAAGGGAAAATAAACCCCATTTTTGTAAACCCTTTCCGGAATCATGACACGTGTCCACTCACATGGTCAACCAACCATGTCATTTGATGATTACGTGTGACTCGTGAGGTGACTAGGTGACTACTAGTACATACAAGGCAAAAGTTAATGGGACCCACGAGACCACGACACCAAATAGTGACTAACAATGACCGTTGGATGATTATAGATCAATGATTGAAGTTGTATTTCAGGTCGAAAGGGAAAAGAAAACCCATTTTTGCAAACCCATTCTGGAATCATGACACGTGTCCACTCACATAGTCACTGACAAGTGTCATTCGGTGATAACGTGTGACTCGTGAGGTTACTTAGTGACAACTACTAATACTAATAAGGAAAAAGTTAATGGGACCCACAGGGCCACGACACCAAATCGTGACTAACAATGACTGTTGGATGATTATAGATCAACGATCAAAGCTGTATTTCGGGCCGAAAGGGAAAAGAAAACCAAATTTTGCAAACCCATTCTAGAATCATGACACGTGTCGACTCACACAGTCAGTGACAAGTGTCATTTGATGATGATGTGTGACTAATGAGGTGACTAGGTGAGTACTACTAGTCTAATACCAAGTACCAACAAGGAAAAAATTAATGGGACCCACGACACCTGATAGAGACTAATAATGACCATTGGATGAGCATAGATCAATGACCGAAGGTGTATTTCAGGGCGATTTGGGGAATGATCACCTCTATTTGCAAATGTCCCACGAAAACAAGGCACATGTCATGAATTAACCATCAAATAGGTATAATTAAAATCTAAATTGGAGTAAACTACATAATGGATTATTTAAAAAATGTTGTAATTTCGGGTGTCTGACTAAAGTTGTAGTTTCAAATGACTAAGTGACACGTTCCCTTTAGGTTTTCAGTCTAAGTTTTTCAGTTCTAACTAGTATTTAATATTGGAGATTTAGAAAGGGGTTACAACTTCTAGGTTGACGATTGAGGTTTGAGGAATGCAATAGAGTCTCTCATCTCTCTTCCCACTCATAGTCTGCACAAATTGAAATTACGGGTAACTACTAAAATCCTAAACACCTATGTCCCGCATTTTAAATTTTTCAAATCTCATGGTTTACAACTTTACTGTTATATTGTAGAAAAAGAATTAGCCTGTTAGGGTTTAATTTTAAATCACCCCTGTAAAATGAATTAGCCTATTAGGGTTTAATATTTGAATTTTTCTATGAGTAAATAGTGATACCAGTTACCAACTTACCACGATGGGAAAAACAAATACCAAGATTATGAGTAAAAGGCCAAGTGAGATAATAGACTTCCACAATCTTCTTAAAACACCAGGTTTCACTGATGAATTCCATGATATTTATGATCTTGTTATCCATGGAAATAAGGGAATAATGGAAATTATATTTGCACTTGAAAATAAGTGGAACGATCCAAATAAGGGTTCAAAATTTTGTTCATTTAACAACATGATAGAGGCAATGACAAATAAAATTGCACCGTGGGTTACTGGGTCGGCACGCATGGTGTTACCTCAAGTATTCCCTTGCCTAGAAATTGTCATGGTCTGCGCTGAAAATTATGATGAAAATAGAAAAGTAATTGTGAATAAAAATACTCAAGAGGAAATTTTGTCCATAATCGAGAGTGAATTTTCTAGTTTGTTGAACCTAGGGTTTGAACAACAAAATTCAAATGTGCACATTGACCTGGGAAAGCTAGCAGAGGATTATAAAAAAAATAGATGCAACACAGAAAGATTCGTATATTAGAGGAATAACAAGCGGTTCTAGTCTGAATCCAAATCATAAGCCTCCTTATGATTATGATATTTTTGTGCAATGGGTTCAGGACAGTATTTCCTTGTTAGCATTTTTTTTGGGATTGGATAGTAACAAAGAAGTGGGTGCCAACATTCTTGAAATTCTTTTTCATATTCATTTTAAAAATGAACCAGTAAAATATTATTTTATTGAGCACATTGTTCATTGCATACAAGAACAATTACTAATGATTAAAAGAGGTTCATAGAAGAAATTTAGATTCACAACCTACTTGTGCTATCTTCTCTTAGCAAAGCATCGTGCAATATTTCAAACAAACAAGCTTTGCAGTCAGGGCCAAAATCCAATATATGAATGGACACCTCAAATAAGGATGATTGATAACAAAAGTAACTAAAACAATTTTGTAGACATCTTTTTGGCACCAATGTACCATAAAATTATAGGCACTCCAATGCCTAGATTTCCTGTTTCTTGTAGAGATTGCATTCAACTTGGAAGTCAAATACAATTGGCTGACTGGTACTTCATGGAAGAGTACACTATGTTAAGGTTTTATGGTTCAGTGGTAGAACCCTACAAACTTCCAATACATGTGACATAGAGGGCATTTGCATTGGAATATATATGACAGATGGAGAGAACAGATGTACTCTTTAATGGTTAGCAAAAGAAAATGATATTTCCTTCCTTGCCTTTCTCATTTAGAGGGTTCACATTTGAGAGAAGAGGATTCAAAGTGGCACATGCCTTTTTTTCAATTTTTCGCTTTGATGTTGTCAGTCACTGGTAGTATGATCCACTCAACATAATTGGAACAAAACTTAGAGAGAATGGGAACTCTACAAGAAAATGCCAACATGAGAGTATGCCATTGATAGAAAAATTTAAAAAATGGAGTCCTAGGACGAGGTCAAAAAAGAGATGGAGAAATATGCCGCTGAAAATAATATTTCAATACATGAATTGTCATAAAAAATTATGGCATTGCACAAATAGAAAGGAAAAGTGCAGCCCGCGACATCGTACAATTTCTACCAGAAAGCTGCTCAACCATCCAGAAAATCTATTCCAAAAGACCTAGTGGATGAATGTACAGATGGTAATTGGAATCGAACCAAATTTTTTTATTTTTGGGAAATGAGGAAGAATCTCGGCGAGCCAAAGATCTCTACAGATCGTTATGACGTGGAAGAGGATACAATATTTAGCAAATTATGGATTAAGGAGAATCCAACTGAAGCATATCACGGTGTTGATGATCATCCAGATAATGAGTATGAGCAGGATTATGGGAATCCCACATCCACTAATGTATATTCAATTAGTAGTGGAGTTGATGTGTCCACAAAAGAAAAATATACCAAAGGGGCAGATATTGTAGAAAAAATGGTCTACCCAGGTTGGGGTGGTCTGGGTCCTAGAGGAGAAGGGCCTTGGTCTCCACCTGACCCACCAGTTCAACCAAAATATGGTGAGAAACCAGGCCTTGGAGTTGAATCATCAGATTCATAAAAAAAAAAATACTACTCAGTTTCATACCCTTGCAATTTCATTTGTTCTAGTTTCAAATCCAGTTCCACCTGTTCCAAGCACTTAGATTCAATCTGAATCAATTTCCACTCCCATAGGTGTGGATATCATGGGTAGAACTAGTGGTATGAAAATGACATTACAGGTGGACATGGGATTAGTGGATCCCAGAGATCAAGGCAGTGTAAAGAAAAAAAAGGTTATGACAAGTACAACAATGGAAATGGTGATTGTGAGTCCAACAATTGCCACACCTTCAGGACAAAACCCTTAGAACAGTCCAAAAACTCCACTTGTAATGGGTCAGGGTGTTTCTAATCTTCATAGTGGAATTAGGAGAACCACAGGAAACATAGGTGGAAGCTCATACATCATTGCAAGTTCTATTTCACCTTTCAAACATTTAATTGTGTCAGAAAAGCCTGATTTTCGTTACAATGATTTTGTAACTAACTTTGAATAATAAAAAAATAGGAATAGACAAAATACTAAGACATTGAAGATGGATGTAGTTGTTGTAGCTCATGATGCAGAACCTACATCCAATAGGTTATTTCCCACATATGACCCAACGAAAGAAATGATGGAGTTCATGGTTGTTATGCCCTCAGCTAGAGATAACAACCCACCATAGAGTCAGTTAGATCCATCTGAATTTCAAGTTAGCACCCTCCAAATGGATTTATCCAGAATTAAAAATGTGGACAAGATAAATGTGTCAAAAATGACCAACCAAGTGGTCTACAGTTTAGTGATGAAGTTGGAGAGAGAGAAATGAAAGCTTCAGGGCACAATAGATAAGTTAAAGGTAGACCCAACAAATGAAAAGGAAAAGGAGAAAGCAGTAGACAACAAGTGCAAAGAATTAGAGAAAATGACAAAAAATTCATCCTCTAAAGAAGAAATTGGACAACAAGAACATATGGACGCAGAACTGAAAATTTTGAGGGAAAAATTGGAACAAAGCAAAAAAAAACTTGAGGATGAAAAAGTCTCTTCATTAAGGTTATACAAAACCATTGAGAATGCGACACATGGAAACAATAACTTAAATAAAGAATCGGAGAATGAGAGGGTAAAAACAAAATAGTGGGAAGAGAAAGCAAAACTGTGGGAAGAGAAAGCAAAGAAAAAAAAACATAGTGAACACCAGTTCTCAAAAATGAGAGAAGACCTAAAGAAGGTAAATAATATAATTAAAACTTACAAAAACAGCTTAAATGACCGAGTAAATAATAAAATCAAACAAATAAAAAAAGACTTTTGGGAGCAAATAAAAGTGTCGGTTGATAGGTTGTGTGATTGGTTTGAACTAAATGAAAGTCTTAGAGATGTTTTTGGGAAGCTGAAAGAGCACATTGAGAAGAACACAAACTTTTGTCAGAGATAGAATACTGCAACGTAAATTTTGCAACAAATCAACACAACCAGTGACAGGCATTTGGCAAGCAAGGGAATTCAGGACCGCTTTGGTGCATCAATAAAGGTGAACTCTGTCTTTCAAAAATGTTAGAAACTAATAGAAGGAGAGGAAACTCTGGCCTTATTTGGGACAAATCTCACCAAGATGAATAAAAAAACAACCAAAATGATAACTCTTGGTTTGCCGAGTCCTGGTCCTGATTACTCATCAACGAATTTTGTTGGAAGAGAAGCTTACAAAAAAAAGTTAGAGGACAATGACGTCTGATTTAGGCAAGCTTCATTAGGACACAACTGATGAAGGCATTGCAAAGTGCATCAAAATATTTTCAAATTTAAATGCAGTATTGGAAGGATCATTGCTTTCGAGTCACTCTTCCAAGTATGGATTGCCGACGAGGTTGTGGGTCATTTACTATAACATGACAAATATTGACCTTCACTGACGCAAAATGGAGCATACTAAAGAAACTGATAGAATCATCTTGATCTCATCAATCATAGTATGTGAAAGTACTTTTAGTTTCAATCATCTCTATATTTTTTTCTAATTACTTGAATTGAGTTTAAAGTAACAAGTTTGAACTTTTTTTTTTGAATAGGATCAATGTTGCAGATGCTATTGCCAATGCTAATTTACTAAACCGGCCTGTCAAATGCAGAAATGTACAGTTGTAGAGATGTTGTAGTTGTCTTACTGATTTTGATTTTGAGATTTCACATTAGGCAAATCGACCTGAAGCTGTTGTTGCTCCCTTGTTTCTATAAAAGGGAATTCAGGGTCATAGGCTTAGGGTAATGATATTGAAATTGGGCAATGTGCCAATGGTTATTGAGTCATTGACTTTTGTAAACAGAATCATAGAGTTGTGTTCTTACTAATATTAATAAATGAATTCTTACATAATTACATTGTATCATATTTGTAATTAAATTAATGAGAATTAATATTTCTAAGAATTGTAACATATGAATCGCTATCTTGTCAAAAAAAATAATGAAAAAACTACAAAAATTGTAACATATGAGCTGAATAATGAAAATGAAAACCATTTTTAATTGTAGAATTTAATCTTGATGACATTATCAACCACATTCATGTTTTTGACATTGGAATATGCTATTATGCATGATTGATGATGAGATATAGAAACTGACAGTAGACTACAGGAAAATTTTTAATAAATACCTAGGACCTGCTACTTCTACAATGGTTCAAGCTCCCACATCATATCATTATTGGGATCCTCATATTCATCGCCATCAACTTCATAGCTTCTTTAGTTCTTCGATATGTTTTCTTCACTTTGCATACCTCCGCTTAGCTGATGTTCACAGCTAGCAGTACCAGTACCAATACCAGTACATGAGTCAATGACATCATTGTCTCTGGCACTTCCACTTTGGTTTGAAATGTTTCCCAACCCTCTTCTCTGACATTTCTTCCTCCACAATTTAAGTGCCCTTTCGTAAGGAAAAGTATTGACTTCATACTTGGATGTATAGAGTCTCAAACAATTTTCCAAATTCTTATCTAGTTTATTTCTTAGCTTTGACTTTAGGAATCTCAAAGCACTGAAAACTCTCTCATCCTCAACCGACACCAATATCATGATCAGACATAAATCAACAAGCTTGAAACATAATGATATTGAATCAATCAACATTTCACTCTCATCTAGATTTTTCCAACGCCTTGTTACCAATCCATCTTTGTGGGGGTTCTGCATAATATTATATTGTTCCTTCATTGTTAGTGAAAAATGACCTGATTGCTCTCTCAAACGAGATTCATCTAAAATTCCATTTAGAGTTACTCCATTTAACTCTTTGGTTTTTCAAAAATGATCTATCAAAGTTAGTAGCCTAGTTCAAAAATATTTCGAATTGCTCATTCTCCAATATCGAAGCAACACAATAGCCATGGATTCAAGTAGTTTGACTGGAGGAAATCTTGCTCTAATCTATGAGGAAAGATCATAGGCAATGCACTTCATAGAAGTTGTTACAGACTCAACGATCTTGGTAAAGTCTTCCCTTTTAACACTTGATACTCACTTCATGGGGTTCTTTCCTAGTTCCTCGGACTCAATCCTAGAAAAGTAGTGCATTGGTATCTCAACTTCATGAACTTCTGCACATAACTCCCCGTTTGCACCGATTTTTAAAATGTTATCAAGATTGTCCAAATGTGTGATTTTCAGCCAGCTAGCAAATTTTACATCATCACATGATTGATAGAGATTATCTAGCATCCTGCATGTCAATTTATGCAGCGTCGAATATTTTGCAATATACATAGCTCTTTCCAGGCCTTTTTCATTATATTTATCATTTCCTCAAGCATGGGGAGAAGACCTTCTAATGTTAAGAGTGTCTCTACATTACTTAACATTCGCAATAGCACAACAAATTTCAATAGCCCTACTTCGTCACGACTTGAGTTAATTAGACCAAGCAACAATTGATATTCTGAAAAAACTCGATGCGCTGGTCCATCCAAAGAGATCCATCTGGTATCATTATCCTTAAGAAGCTTGTTCCTATTGGTTAGTCCTTCGGCAAAGTGTTGAAATTCCCTCTATCATTTCGGACTTCGACAGAAGTATTGGTAGAGCTCTTTGATTAAAAGTTCAATTTTTTGTATTGGAGCATGCTTGTCGACAACTCCAAAAGCTAGATTCATTCCGTGGGCCATGCAGTGAATGGGAGTAACGTAGGGTGCACAAGAAGATTGTATCTTTGTGCAAAGACCATCCTTATGGCCTTGCATTACTGAAGCTCTATTCGCTCCAACACACACCAACTTTTTGGCAATCGTCATGTCATTTATACCTCCATATTCAATTAGAAAACTCTTTACTAGTTCAAATAAATTTTTCGTTGTCGCATTACACTTCATTTTAGCAACAGTTAGTAGATGAGGTTGGCGAACAAAATTGTATATAGTATAAACATGCATGCATACCCAGGAAGTATTATCTACTACTATAACCTCGTCTAAAGACAATGTAATAAAATTTGAATCTTTAATTTTTTCCTTTAGATCCTCTTTTTCAACCTCGACAAGACAACTTGCCCATTCCCATCCATTGTATACTTACCAGTGATTGTTAGGATAGTTACGAACTTTTAGAAAGTATAATAAAGCACTCAATGATGGGTAGTCTGTCATAGGATGCCTTCTTCTCAAAATATTAAAGACAACACTTAACTGAACAACTTTTCCCATTAGTTCTACTTCCAATGCTTTTCCAAAACAAGCTTCAATAGAGCCTTTAACTTCACCAAACTTCATCTTTATATTTTTCTAAAATAAATATAATTATGCATTCTTAACATGCTGAGATTCCTCCTTAGTTTTCCATCTTATCACTGATTTTTGAACTCCATCTATGGTTTTATTTTTGTAAACTTTACCCATATGCTTCTCTATGGTGTCAATTTTTAGCTGCAACCACTTTTTCATCTTATTTATCTTGGTGCAAATCTTACATCTGCATTCTACTGGAGGCTCACCTTCAATTGGATTGTCCACTAGTTCAATGAATGGATACTTTGACACCCATTCTACTTGAAAATTTCTCGACGGATTCCACATCCGATTTTTTTTCAATTCTCTATCATTCTTTGAATTGTATTTTCTTTTCTTCTTCCCTGCACCATCATCTTCTCTGACATTCTCAGTCTCATCCAAGTCGATTTTATCATTATGGCTAATTTGGGTATTTAACTGAAAATATTCTTCAAGTTCATCGTGATCTGAGATATCAGGTTCGCTAACTTCTTCAATATGCTGTGTAAGTTCGGGTTGTGAATCTTGAAAATCTTTTTGTGATGAAGTAGCTTCCCGATTTTGGCTAGAAATAGAAATATTTCCAACACCATGACCAAAGTACGATGATAAGGTTCTGTATTTTGTTGGCCTCTCTTGGCTTTCCCCATATGCAGGAGCCTTACCCTTATTCTTGTTCGACATCTCGATTCTTCAACAGAATAAAGGCTACCAGCCTACCAGTGCAAAAAAAAATGTTTACTTGTTGAAGAAGTGACAATAGAACTATAATATATATAAATATGATTCATTGACCCTTAAATCATGTCTGAGATCTCCCTGGTCACCACTGTTCACTAACTGGTCTCCACTAAATAAGAATGAACTCAATATTACATAGTCGCAGAAAAATAATCACTTACCTTTGCCTCAAATTCAATTGCAGTTGTGACTCACCAATGTAGTCAAGACTCAACAGTCTGAACTTTGTTATCGATCAAATTGAACTGAACCAAATTGTGTACAATAACACCGATCTATGAATGTATTTATACTAATCTTTTTTTGGTGAATTCAGCGGGAGGTATTAGGTCTACAAATATTTGGCGAAGAACGTGTAATTATAACACATCTTGTGTTATTTTCGAGGTGATTATGGGTCGTCCAATACCTTGGTAAGATTAATAAAGTTGGCGAAAATGTATCGATTTGAGACACGCGTCTGTAAAATGCTAGACGAATTTGGGGCCTCTTATAAATATATATGTATAAAACTATTGGAGAATATAGGTCGTCCATTTGGTGCCACTTTGAAATTATAGGTGAATGTTTAAAATTTGATGTGCCCAAAAATTATATTCCATTGGCAATAATGTGAAAGAAATGGAGAAAATGAAATAAACCGATAGGCGATAGGCCCAGGTAATAACCCAATTTTAATAAATTTCGGGCCATAGAGTCAATCCAATATGTGCAATATATTCACCAAATCATGGGTTGCCGACATGTGACATTCGCCAAATGGCGAATAATCACCACTAAAATTTTTGCTAACCATAGGGACCTAGTCTTGTCAAAGTCATGTGTTTTGTTTAAAAGTAAAAAATGTGTTGATGTCTTTCAAAGGTTCATTGAGTAAAAGGAGGCCACTTGTTTCCAAGTTCAAAAATTTAAAAGAATTCTTATGAGCCTTTATAAAAGAATGTTTACCTTTTATGAGCCTTTATTTATAAAAGAAGTATTCATTGTGCCTTATTTTCTTGTGGAAGGCTCATGAAAGGTAAATTTGCTAGAAAAATAAGTCTTCTTAATCCACCAAAGAGAAAAGAATAAGGAAAAAGGAAACCATGCTTAAACTATAGTTCAAATGATGTATCCCTTGAGTTGAGTTATACTCTCATGTTGAAAGAAGCCCTAGCCTCTTGTATTGTAGGTTGCAGTCTACAATGAGTTATTGGAAGGAAACAACAATACCTTTATAGAAACATCAAATCTTAACAAGAAAATGGTGGCTATCTTTAAGGAAACAATAGTTCTCATGCAAGGAACAATGAGCAATATCATGTCTTAACAACATTTACAAGAGGAAATCTATAGGTCATTAAGGGAGGACAATGATATCTCAAAGAAAATATCAGACTCCTCTCAAAGAAGGAATAAAAAATAAATGACATTTCAATAAGTAATGGACATAAGATTATCACAAAGAATAGCATATCTGATGCATGAGTAGGAAATCCACCAAAAGAGTAGCAGATCCATGGCCAATGCTACAGTGCAAAAGGGGAGGATCCAAGAATGGATAGTCGAAACCTTACATTAATAACGACCGCGCAGCGAAAACACAACATGGAAAATTCTCAAATAGCATCATACTATTTTCATTCAACATGCACGACTGTAAGGCCTTCTGGGTTACAACCAAATACAAACAATTACAATAGTAATTTTGCAAGACCTCCCAAGATCCAACTCCAAGCTAGCTAGATCTATAACAACAGGCTACAAAAAATTGGTAGAAACCCCAAGAAGAATCTAAACTTGTGCTCGCAAGCAACCAAACAATCTTCTTGTCTTCCAAGCCCACACTTAGCTACTAGCTCTGCTCAATATCATTCCTCTTCGCTACTCCATGCTGAATGATTCCCCCTACAAACCTAGCCAAACCTTCCTAAATACACTTCTTCAGCCACAAGTCAGCTGGAAGAAAGAAATAACTCTTAAGCCCAAGTCAGCTCCTAAAACAAATAAATATTACATGCAATACAAGTCGGCTCTCAAATAGCCTTACAAATAATCAATTCTCTATGTCAGTTTCCAAATCCATATAGGAGAATGCAACACAAGCTACCCACATTAAATACATCAAGTCAGCCCAAGAAATCCACAAGAACTCCAGTTGGTAAGCCAAACTATCGAGCGTTAGCAAAAACTACCGAGCAAGCTAGGCATTGCCAAGAAAGCACATCGACCGAGCACCACAAGCATCGCCGAGCAGAGGTTCTACCAATCACCAGAAGTTTTTCGAGTTTGTTTAGCGACCGAGCCCCTCGTTCAATATTGTAACCAAGCAACACATAATGTAATGCCCACCCTAGCATCTTCCTATGTTAGACTGACATGATTATTTCTTTGACACTTGAGATTATATGTTTGGACTATGATCACTATTTAGTTAGCATTTTATGAGACATTTGAGCATATCTACATATTTGGTTACTATAGTTTATTTGGAAATATTAAATGAGTTAGCATTTAATGATGAATGGTTAGAAATAAACTATTAGTGAAATGTTTTACATTGATCTATGTTATAATATTTATATTATGATCTAACCCTACTGACCCCATTATGATTTGATGTTTACTAGTTGATGTGAGTGTAGGATGAGGAGGGGCAGTCGTAGTTACTCCTACAGGAGGTCCACATGATGTCACACTCTCCCTCCTTGTTTGCCAATGTCTATATATATATATATATATATATATATATATATATATATATATATATATATATATATATATATATATATATATCGGTTGGTGATGCAGGATGCAAGTATGTATATATATATATATATATATATATATATATATATATATATATATATATATATATATATATCGGTTGGTGATGCAGGATGCAAGTACCAGGCATCGTCTCCACCTAGCTACACAAGTCTTAACGTGCCTTCAAAATCCTCGAACTATTGTTGTGTGGAGATTTAACCAAGCTACTCTCAAGGTTACCCGTGGACTTAGTTTATGTTAGGAGGTTACTCTAGTTGGGGAATGTGAATGCAGTCTTATGATGTTATCATGTGGTTTATGTTATGATGTTGGTTGGATCTCTGGTATAAAGCATATATATATATATATATATATATATATATATATATATATATATATATATATATATATATATATATATATATATATATATATATATATAGTTTATATCTATGTTATTATTAAATGTCCATTATATATGTATACGTATATGTGGGTGCACACACACATACCTCTACATATATAAATATTATTACTTGTGTGTATTTTATTTGTTTGTACAAGGGTATTTTAATGTTTAAATAAAATATATTGAATAAAAGTAAAAATAATAATAATAGATAATGAAAAGAAGCTCCTATTGATAAAATTAGCTATCTAGGAGGGAGTTGAACTCAAGACCTCCTAGAAGTTAGGCTAGTTTGATTCCAAGTGGGCTATGTATGTTTCTTGAAAGTTTTATGTTTATTCTTCTTGTTATAGGTTTCTTTGGAGGCTAATTTAATTAAATTTATTAAGAAACTTTATTATGTGTTTACGAGAATGTTGGTTTGATTTTTCCAACCAACTATGGAAGTTGGAGAAGTTGCTTCCCGTAAAGAAACTCCTCCAACCATATAGTTGGAGGATAAATCAAATGAGTTTGGGGAAATTTGGGGATGAGAGATTTTTTAGGGAAAAAAATCTGGTAATTCTTGCAAAGTGTTTCCAGAAGTCATTTGGGAGAAATTTTGTCTCTGTGTGTTTTATTGATCATATTTTTGTGAGTACATTTGGGAAAATTTTCTGAGGAAGGAAGAGAGGTTTGGTTTCTGGAGGAGAGTCTACTAGGAGGCTACCATCTCACTCAAAGCTTGGAGGTATTGTAGGGGTGTGCTCCAGCCATTGTGAGGTTTTCTCCGCAGGACTCCAGATAGGATCTGGATTCAAAAAAGTTTACTTCTTCCTGTATGTGTGTAATTATTTTTGTGGAATTATTCATAAGTGTTTTTATATTAGTGTGATAATAAGATGATATATATATTTTTATTTAGTTGTTTAAAAATATTAGAACCAGAAAAATGTTATCATTCCTTTTATGCAAATGTTGTCTCTGTTATGACAGTTCAAATTGTTACAAAACTATAAACTCTAATTGCAACTTGATTATTTTCCACCTTATTCTAGAGATATCGTTTCACATCCAATTAAAATGTGTGTACGTTCCACTATCAAATCATCACTACATGGCTGATTACTAATCAACTGATCATTTAAATAGAATGTGTAACCAGTTTTTTTGTAAACATATGCTATGTTGTGTAAACTCAATCTAAGAAATGAATTATGAAAGTCGACCATTATCAAACAACTAATACTTGTCAAATTACTAAACTTAATTAATTGTTTCAAAAACCTTTTTATTCTTTGTTGTTATGAAGATGAGTCTTTATCTTGCTGTTGACAGTTGACACACAAATTTCTTGTCACTGCTGTTTGTCCCTTCTTGTCGCTCGGGTGACAAGTGTTAATACCAACCGCTTACTGAGGAGGGGGAGGGTGAATCAGTAAGAACTATTTTCTCTAACTATTCCAATCTTGGTTAATACTTCTTGAAATCTAAGTAAAGTGTGTAACAAACATTCATAATTGTAAAAGAAGTACACAGAATAACACAAGATATATACGTGGAAACCTTCGGTTAGAAGGAAAAACCACGGTGAGACAGAGCTCACAACTTCACTACTTGTAGAATGAAGGCGCCTTGCTAGGAGCTTACAAAGCACTAGTTAAGGTGCTACCTAGTTAAGGGATTTTACAAAAGATCAATTAAGATTTGAACCCTGTTGAGAGCTACCTGATTACAGGACTTTGAACATCAGTAAAGATGTTACCCTGTTAGAGGATTTTTACAACAAACCGATTAGGTCCACCCTGATAAAGGGATTTCAATTCGCTTTCACTACTGATAAAAGCAATGATCTGTTATGACACCAAATGTATGATTAGATCATACCTCTTTCTCGGTTTGTCTGGTTGTTGATCTCTGCTACCTCTGTGTTTGTAGCTCTTCTCTCAGAGGATGTCTCTCCTTTGCTCTATGCAATCACCAATAATCAACAACACTTATCTTGTGTCCTATGACCTGTATTTATACAAGAGTTCACTATAATGAAACCCTTAACTCATAGAACCACCAGGCTGTAAACTCACCAAAAAATCATGCAACTAGCAAAAAACTATGCGTTCTGATCTGGAGTTTACCTTGTGAAACATCTGAAGAAATAAAGCTAACTCCTGTTAGAAAGGTAACTCCACTTCAGAGTGGTGGATGTCCCGTATAATCCGGTGTTAACTCTAAATTTCTCCGCATAATCTGGTGCGGATCTTTAGGCAGTTTAGACCGGTGTAACCTTATACCTAGTTTAGCTTTGTATGCACACTGAGACCGATATTATGTACTTAGATCGTTCTACCGGTATGTTCACTTTTCTTTATCTACCGGTGCATACGCACTGTTCCTTGTCTACCAGTGTCTTCTAAGTAATGTGAGTGACGGGTGAGCCCTTACTGGTGCATGGTGTTTGTGAATGTACACTAATGACAACTTAAATTGCTGACAATTTTCCCCTTTGTTCATTGAGCAGAGCTTCTGTATAATTTGTTGTTTGGTTCATGTTGTCAAATGTTGGTGCCAAAAAATCTGAAATCCAATAATATCTTGGATTCTCTTATTCTTTTCTTCAGCAATTTTTCTCAGTGAAAGAGTTAAACTTGTCATTTCTCTGCTGTAGGAAGTTGTGCTTTTGTTCTTAATATCAAACTGAGAGGACATGGCTCTAGTCTCATCTGAGACCTTTGCTGACTTTTCTAACAGGTCTTGCAAAAACACTTCAATGTTTGAAGTTCTTCTCATCAAACTGCCTCTTGAAGTTGTTGTTGTTGCATTCCTAGATTGGTTACCACATTCACCTTGACTTCTTCAACCTGTTTGTGGAGTATTTCCACTCTTTTCTTCTCATAGTGGTCGATTGCCACTGTTCTGGATCAGTGAGATCCTCACCGATTGCTTGTGCCAGAACTTCTAGCTAATCGATGACCGGTTCATCATCATCTATGTCAGCATCAAGGACAAAGTTGCACAGAATATTCTTTACATTGGTCAGGACCATGTCCTATTTCCTTTTGGTCATCTCTTTTAGCTGCCTTGTTGACATCTTACTGATGTCTACCACTATATCGGTGACCTTACTCTTCTTAGCTTCCTTCTCTTCGGCAAATGACAACTTTCTCTTAGATGAGGACCTTAGTATGTCGGCTTGTTCCTGTTGCCTTTTCTTTTGCTCCAATTGATCTTTCTCAGTGTGGACTGGAATTTCTTCCTCTAGTCCCTTATTCTCTTCAGCTTCTTGATGAGCGATGTTCTCTTGTTGAACCTCTTCTTCCAGTAGAACTTTGTCTGTAGGTTGTTCTTCCTTAGTCTAAGCTTCTTCTTCTGGTTTCTTATTGACTTCAGCATCCTGATCTTGTTCTTCTAGTGGGAATTTTTCTTGTTGCTGTTCCTCAGCTGTATGAAGTTCTCCCATGGGTATTTTAATTTCTGCCTGTTGTTCAACATTTATTTGTTCATTAGCTATGAACTCTTCTGTTTGAACTTCTTCCTTTCCGGTAGAAGATTCTTCACTAGGTGCGGATTTGACTGGTGGTGCTTGCATTTGTGCAGTTTGATCCCGAGGACCTAGTTTATTTAGTGCATTGAAGTCATACTGGTGCCAGTAGTCCAGAGTCGCTTTATACACTTGATTCTCATACTTGTTTAATATCTCTGCAACTCTATATGGTGTATTTAGGTTTATGGATGCTTCTTCTAATAGAAGCTTAAGTTTGTCTTCATTGAGTCCAGGTTTGACCTTTAGCAGTGTTTCCCTAGTGATTCTTGTGTTTGTTCCTAGACCGGTTCTCCATTTTAATTGTAGTCTTGAGTTGAATTCTGGTGGGAACTTGGACCTATAGTCCCTTGGAGTTCTTTCATAATCCATAAAAGTTTCTACTATTGCTACAATTACTGCATGTTTGTCCTCTTCTTCTAGTACACTGAACCACTTAGCAACATTTTCTACTTTTCCAAATAAGTCCATCACCTCATCAATAATATCATTAACAGACATAGGTTTAGTGTTACCTTTTCTTGGAGAGATGATAACGGTTGGATTTGTTGGCTTACTGCTCTTGTCATCAGTGATGCCAACTATCACTAGTGCTTCAGCTCCAAGCACTCCTTTCCCTTTACCGGTGTTTGAGACCGGTGGAACTATTGTTCTTTGAGCTGCTTCTTGTTCTGCTTGCTGCTGGTTCTGAAGAAGTTTGGTCCATATCACTACTTCTTCATTATGCACTTTCTCAATTTCTCCAATAAGCATGAGACTTATCCTTCATTTTATTGAGAAGGTTTCTTGATGAAGTTCAGCTTGTTTTGTGGCTTCATCTAGAGTGAGGTGGTTCTGGACCTCTAAAAGAGCTCGTATCCTTAGCTCCTTTTCGCTACCCTCAGAAGCCTTCTACCGATCTTCAATAATTTGTAGAAGATCATCAGGTAGAGTTGTTTGAAGTCCACTAGGATGAAGATTGAATTTTTGAAGGTAGAATACTGTAGCATCTTCAATTTTTCTTTTGTCTTCATCATTGGGTAGTTGATATATTCCTCTAACATAACCTAAACCACCATATTGTTTTAATTCTGCCACAAATTCATTAATTGTGGGCTTTCTTCTTCTAATAAGAGGAATTGTTTCTTCAGTCCCTGTCTCTTCTCGTTCTCCCTCTTGAGTACTGGACACTGGTTCTTCTTTCTTCCTTTGAGCCTTGGGCTACTCTGTCGCTAGTTTCTTCTTTGGTGTGGGGGTCCTCTTGTAGACATTCTTGATTGGTGCCCCCTTTGACATATTCTATAAAATCTCAACATATGTGCCAAACCGATTTGCACCAAGATCTAGGTTTGCATCACTTAGGGTATCAACATATGCCTTAGCAATTCTAGCAGTGATCTCGTATCCCAGCTCAAGAGCATATACGTTTCTTGATTCCACCGCTTGAATGATGCAGTTGTTGGTGGTAACCAGAAAGCATACATCGTCCTTATATAGGTCAACTATAGTTGATGGCACCCTCTCTCTTTCATGCATTTTTAATTGAAATGCCTCAAAGTGTTCAATCATCGCACTATTTAACTAGTCTCCCAGTTGATTGGCTATTTCAGCGATTTGATGCATTTTATCGGTCCTCCAAGTCACTTTACCAATACCCAGGAAGAAGTTTAAGTAGTAGAAGTATAGGCACACCAGAAGGGTTCCATACTTCATGGATTTCTTTTTCACAACTCCAAGTTTCTTCATGTTTTCAAATATTTGACTTTGAAGCATTACACAAATGTCGTATTGGGCATTGTTATGCATTATACGATATGCGGCGTGAATAGCTCCACCCGGTATGCTATTCAAATTGCTTGACTGATAAACCTTGTACCCAATAACAGCAGACGCAAAACGTACTCCTTCGTCTTCAATGTCATTCACGGTCATAAGTCGACCATTAGATCTTGACTTGGTCAGCTTGTTGACGATGACATTGGCAATGGTCCGCAGGGTTAGTGCTTCCCCTTTGTTACTATATCCAATTACTCTGTGGAGATCATCTTTGGTGATTTTGTGACATGCACTTTTGGTGAGACAGAAACCTGGTTTGTGAAGATGGCTCAGCACCAATCTGATTTGGTCTTCCCGGAAGATTGTTGGGTAGCATACTCCATTTACCAATCCGGATGATACAAGCTTGGCGTACTTGTTAGGAAGATTCCCTTCTTCGCACAGTGACATGTATTCGCCTTGAATATACGTTTCACCAAATTCTTCTTGTTTAGCATGAATTAACGTCATGACGTCTTTGGTTAAGAGGACTCCTGGCACAGATGAGAGCGCACCAGCCATGTCATTCTCTCTGTTTTGAATTGGTGCAATTTTGTATGCAGGTCAATCCACTTGATCTCCCTTGATCAACTTTACATTAGCGAATGAAGAGGCCATTCTTGATAACCGATAACTTGTAGAAAGTAGCTTAGATCGGTATTACACACAGTAATTCTCAGTGATCAAAGTGCAAGAATGATACTTACCACAAGAATATGTTAAATCACAAAGTAAGAAAAGTAAAAACTTGTGAGTAATTCTCCTTTCTTTTATAGGGTTAGGTCATAACGGTAATTACCAAACGGTAACTATTTGTTAAATGACTACAGTAATAAACACCTTACCTAACTTTTCTTTTCAATTTTCCTTATCAGTTGCCCTGCTTTTTTGGTTAGGTCAACCCTGGTTGATCAAACCTTGCCTGACCGGTTATCCATGTAGACTATGTGAGTCTGATTCTCACCAGTCTTATTGGGAGCGGTAGAAGGTCTACCAGTTCCCTCTACACCTTTACGGCTCAGTTTGTTGAAGAGATATCACCATCTACAGATGATCCTTCCTCTGTCTTCTCCTCAGCGGAGCTCTTTGATTCCTTTTTGGACCAAATCTGTCTAACCGTTTTACCAGTCTTCTCTTCCTTGTCGATCTTTTCAACCGGTTTGATCAGTTCTTTCTTTTTATTGGATGATCGGTTCATGCAATTTTTGGCTAGGTGTCCAACTTTGTTGCAGTGATAGTAGACTTTCTTAGTTGCCTTCCATGAGTCATTGTGACTTAGAGTCCCACAATTTGCATAGTTGGTTGTGCTCCGGTTCTTGTTTCTCTTGGTGAATACCGGTCTTGGGGATCTGAATGTCATGGTCTTTGATCTGTATTCTCCAGCCTTATGTCCAAACTTGTTGCATGCATATCAATAGCCCTTGAAGCTTCCCCTGCTCCTACTGGACACTGATGAGGGGTTGGACCAGCAGTCATTGGTCTCGTGGCCATTTTTACAACAGTTCTTGCAGTAGCTGTTGTTGGGCCTTACCGGTGTACTTCTGCAGTCATCAATTTTATGACCCGGTTTCCCACAATGCTTGCAAGATGTGTTAAATGTTTTCTTTCCTTTCAACAACTTCTTCTTTTCTTTCTTTCTTGTCTTGGCTCTAGAAGATTCACCATTCTCTTTCATGACTTCACCGGTGAATCCAAGACTAGTTTGATCTTTATGCTTTCTTTGAGCTTTAAGTTTCTCATCAAGCTTGGCCGAGCTTTCATTGTGTTTTCTCATGATTTCATTCCTTTCTTCAAGTTCTTTCATCTATTCCTTTAGTTGATACAATTCTAGTGACAGTCATTTGCATGCCTCATTCCTGTCATGCCAGCCTTTCTGCATGTGGGCATTTTCTTGGGTGACACTCTGCATGTCCTCTTGAAGTTGTAGAATGATAAGTTCATTCGCTCCTACGACTTCCACTACCCGGTCCCTTGCTTTCTCTGAGGCTGTAAAAGATTTGACTGCTGAGTTCCTTTCATCTTTAGCTTTTCTCTTTTTCTCGATTAGTTCAATCATCCTCAGGGCATTATCTTCTTGTTCCCTCTTAAGGTTAGAGATCTGATCAGTTAAGATCTGATTCATTTCCACGAGTTTAGATACTGCCTCCTCAGCTTCATTAGATCCACTCTGCCCAAAGAGTTCATCGATGGTTTCATTGCTCTCATGCAACTGTAGAGCCAACTCCTTTATTTTTGCTAGTGATCTCCTCAGTCTACTCTCCAGAGAGGCAATAATGTTGTTGGCTTCCTCTAGCTGCTTCTGATATTGGTAACCCTCCATGATCTTTCTCTCAAGTTGTTAAACTTTTAAGTATAGAGAACTAGGCTCTGATACCAATTGTTAATACCAATCAGTTACTGAGAGGGGGGGGGTGAATCAATAAGAACTATTTTCTCTAACTATTCCAATCTTGGTTAATACTTCTTGAAATCTAAGCAAAGTGTGTAACAAACATTCATAATTGTAAAAGAAGTAGACAGAATAACATGATATATACATGGAAACCTTCGGTTAGAAGGAAAAAATACGGTGAGATAGAGTTCACAACTTCACTACTTGTAGAATGAAGGCACCCTATTAGGAGCTTACAAAGCACTGGTTAAGGTGCTACCCAGTTAACGGATTTTACAAAAGATCAATTGAGATCTAAACCCCGTTGAGAGCTACCTAATTACAGGACTTTGAATATCAGTAAAGATGTTACCCTGTTAGAGGATTTTTACAACGAACTGATTAGGTCCGCCCCGATAAAGGGATTTCAATTCGCTTTCACTACTGATAAAAGCAATGATCTGTTATGACACCAAATGTTTGATTAGATCATACCTCTTTCTCGGTTTTCCTGGCTATTGATCTCTGCTACCTCTGTGTCTATAGCTCTTCTCTCAGAGGATGTCTCTCCTCTACTCTATGCAATCACCAATAATCAACAACACTTATCTTGTGTCCTATGACCAGTATTTATACAAGAGTTCACCGTAATGAAACTCTTAACTCATAGAACCGCCAGGCTGTAAACTCGCCAAAAAGTCATGCAACTAGCAAAAAGCTATGTGTTCTGATCTAGAGTTTACCTTGTGAAAGATCCAAAGAAATAAAGCTAACTCAACTTCAAAGCGGTGGATGTCCCGTATAATCCGGTGTTAACTCTAAACTACTTCACATAATCTGGTGCAGATCTTTAGGCAGTTTAGACCAGTGTAACCTTATACCTAGTTTAACTTTGTATGCACACTGAGACCGGTACTGTGTACTTAGACCAATCTACTGGTATGTTCACTTTTCTTTATCTACGGGTGCATACGCATTGTTCCTTGTCTACCGATGTCTTCTAAGTAATGTGAGTGACCGGTGAGCCCTTACCGGTGCATGGTGTTTGTGAATGTACACTAATGACAACTTAAATTGGTAACAACAAGAACCATAATTATACGTTTTACGCCATTACACCCGAATGGAAAAAGAAAACAATAACAATACAAAATATATCTCTGCAACATATACAGGATGTTTGAGATAGGTTTCAGCTTCATAGGAGTTAAGATGCAAATTTTAGATTTTGGAGATTTTTTAAAAAAATCAGACTTCGCCAAATTTCAGGCACACGAGTGTTCCCTAGATTTATGAACAAGTTATGGGACATTGTGTTAATGCATGTGGAAAGTTATATGTTGTACCTTATGAATGTTTATACATGATTTTGTTTGCATTATAAGATTTTACTCATGTGATTTTAGTACTCGCCTTACGATGGAATCCATAATATGAGGCTAGGACTCGTTTGGGTGGCCTAAGTGCATTGGAGGGTTCCCTAGACCTGTGAGATGGATCTTTTGGAAGTACTTGATGTTTTCATGTCTTGTGTGTTTGGGTAGGAGACTAGGCACCCTAGGTGAGTGGCTCGTCATAGGTGTTGGAACCCTAAAGTGGTTGCCAGATGATCCTATGGGTGGGTTAGTAAAAAGTGATAACCTAATAATGAATCTGGGAAAGGGGGGAAACAAAAAATAATATATTAATGGCCACATAGTCTTGTTAGAGTACCGGGACCATGGGTAACTACTAGGGAGGATCCCTATTCAGAAAGAGGGTACCGGGGTTACATGGTTGCCAGGGAGGATCCCAAAATACCAGATATGTGATGACACTCACCTAGAGAGTATGCTAGAAACCTAACCCTTGTGATTAGTAATGTGATATCTTGTAATGTTTTGTATTTGTTTTCAAGTGAGGGTTTGTGAAACCTTAGAATTCTTAGGGCCTTGTGATTATATTGGTTCTATCTCCTAGCACAAGGGGTGAAACTTCACCACTTTCACATGGTTGGGTGGCAAAAATCTTTCAAGAACTTGTTCGTGGTTCGTGACTTGGATGTGTTCAATTCTATGCATTAATGAAGACCTTTCTATTTGTATCATTGTTACTAAAAAGAAAGATGTAAAGATATGTTGTAATGCCTTCAAGGCATTTTTGTACTTACTATTGTAATGAGATTCATTATCAGAAAAATGTAATTGAAAAGCAAGGCAATGTAATTGGGAGGGATAGTTCTAGGGTTTAATTTAAGGGATATTATTTGAAAGATCAAAGTTGAAATGTAAAGTGTAAATGTTGAATTATTCTCTCTATCTCTCCTATGTTGAAATAAAAGGAAATGTTTATTATGCTAAGGTCAAAATGTAATCTGTAAGAATAGCTATTTCAATGTGTAGGAAAGAGAAATGAAATTGATATATAATTGTAAATGAAATGTTATTTTCTTACCCTATCTCTTAAGTTATGAAATGTGAAAGTAAAGAAAAGAAATGAAATTCAATTTGGATAAGTAATGTAAATATGTTAGTAAATGAATTCATCAAGGGAACCTTAAGGAATGTAAATGTGAATGTATTAATGATGGTTAGAAAAAAATTTGTTAGTCACAATTTTTTGTCATAAAATATGATTCCTTATGGGTTCCCTGGCGGGGACATTACACAGAAACACTCCAACATGCATGATTGCTAACTTCCCAAGGATGCTCCTGCATCAAACACCCTAGGTGAAAAATATTTTCTTAAAGGCTGGACGAACATCTTACGAAATTCAACACATAAACCCCAAACTACTTCTTCACATACATGTCCTCCAAGTCTTCAACACTCTTACCCCGGATCCACTTCTGCATTCTTTTCCTTCTCAAATCTTTCCTCGATAATCCACACGTCTATTTTTCACAATGATCTCTAATCCTTCTAGGATCCTTCAACTCAACTCGACTCCCAAGATTCAAGTTCCTCCTACTAAGTGTTGTATCCAACAAAGGCATCAGGGAAAATTTCCTGCCACCCTTCTCAATAGTAAACACATTCTTTACACATTCATGCACATCCCTACAATCATACTGCCAAGGTCTACCAAGCAATAGGTGACAACTACTCATGTCCATAATAACACACAATACTTGATCCTTATACTGGCCAATCTAAAAATCAACAGGACACTCCTCCCTTACGTCCAATGCATGTACATCTTGCAACCAACCAATCCTATAAGGACAAGGATGTCTTACTCTTTTCAAACCAAGTTTCTAAACTATCTCCTCAGCTACAAGGTTATCAGTACTACCACCATCCACTATCACATTACAAAGTTTACCTCCTGACTTGCATTGAGTTTTGAACAAGTTACTCCTTTGACAAGTTTCTACCTTAGTACCGAGCAAAGTTCTTCGAACCAGCAAGTTTTCTAACTCTACCTCAGGTTCATTCAGTATGTTCTCATTCACCACAACATCTCTTCGATCACCAATCTTCTGGGAACATTCATAAGCTCTATGTCCTTCTTCACCACAAAGAAAACAAGTACCATTAAAGGCAACCTTACCTGTTCTCTTCCTCTGCTCAATAGGTTTTGGTTCATCTTTAGCAGTCGGTCTATCCTTCACCGAGTGATCCTGTTTCTCCTTCCCTCGGGAATTACCATGTTGTCTCCTCTTCAACTTATCTTTTGCCTTCACGACATACTGATAAGCATCCTCAATCGAATCAATCTTCAACATACCAATTTCATCCTAAATATTGAATCTCAAACCATTCACATACCGAGCTACCTTTTCCTTACCGAGTTCTCTTTGTCCAGACTGAATAGTCAACTTATAGAACTCCTCGATATAGTCTCCAATAGTCAATTCTTTCTACTTCAAGTTCTGCAATTTCTTAAATAACTCAAGTTCATAGTCGACAGGTATGAACTTAGCCTTCAATTTAGCCACCATCAACCTCCACCGATTGATTTTCATTTCACCTTCATCTTCTCTTTCTCTCTGTAATTCTTTCCACTAAAGAGCGGCATGTCCTTTCAACTTAGTCTATGCCAACCGCACTCTAACAGGATCTTCAATTTCTTCAAGCTCAAAGTAATCTTCCAACTCACTGATCCAATCAATCAAGTCCTCGGGTCTCAAAGTACCAGAGAAGTTAGAAACTTCTATTCGGTAACTAGTACTTAACTGAGCTTCAGATCTCTGCAACCGACCAGTTCTGTCTTCACCAGATCTGTCTGTCCGATCGGTTATGTCATCTCCACTAGATCCAATAGCCTCAAAGTCATTAGAAGCTTCCTCATAGCCATCATCAGTACCAAGATTCCTCTACATACCATCAATAGCCCTCATGTCATTCTTTATCAATTCCATCTCAGATATGACATCCGATCTGACCTTCTCTAAAATCTTTGCTTCCACAACATCAAAGAGATCTTCAATCGCCCTAGGGTCCAATCTTCTTGAAGGCATCCTTCAAGATCTTCGTAAACCCAAGGCAACAAATTACCAACCCAAGGTCCTGGTGCAAACTGCCTCAACTTCGACAATCTATCCACACACAAAAGAACTTCAAGCTCTGATACCACCTAACGCAGTGCAAAAAGGGGAGGATCCAAGAATGGATAGTTCGAACCTTACATTCATAACCACACAATGGAAACACAACAAAGCAAATTCTCAAATAGCATCATACTATTTTCAATCAACATGCCCAGCTGTAAGGCCTTTCGGGTTACAACCAAATACAAACAATTACAACAGTAATTCTACAAGACCTCGCAAGATCCAACTCCAAGCTAGCCAAATATGTAACAACAGGCTACAACAAACTGGTAGAAATCCCAAGAAGAATCTAAACTTGTGCTCGCAAGCAACCAAGCAATCTTCTTGTCTTCCAAGCCCACACTTAGCTACTAGCTCTGCTCAATATCATTCCTCTTCGCTACTCCATGCTGAATGATTCCCCCCTACAAACCTACCCAAACCTTCCTAAATACACTTCTTCAGCCACAAGTTGGCTGGAAGAAAGAAATAACTCCTAAGCTCAAGTCGGCTCCTAAAACAAACAAATATTAAATGCAATACAAGTTGGCTCTCAAATAGCCTTACAAATAATCAATTCTCTATGTCGGCCTCCAGATCCATATAGGAGAATGCGACACAAGATACCCACATTAAATACATCAAGTCGGCCCAAGAAATCCACAAGAACTCTAGTCAGTAAGCCAAACTATCGAGCAAGCTATACATCACCGAGCAAGCACATCGACCGAGCACCACAATCATCACCGAGCACAGGTTCTGCCGAGCACCAGAAGTTTGCCGAGTCCCTTCAATGACCGAGCCCCTTGATCAATACTGTAACTGAGCAACACAAAAACACTCCAACATGCAGGATTGCTAACTTCCCAAGGATGCTCCTACATCAGCTAAGAAGATTCAAATCCGTTAAAGGAGGTAGGATTTTTGGTGAGATTTTTTAAACCGTAGTGCATTAATAGTTTACTTGAATGCATGCTTGCATGGTTGGTTAGGTTTCTATTTTCCTTTTTTCAAGAGTTTCATGACTAATTCAAGGGTATAAAGTGAATGTTTTTCTATGGGGTGATTTCAGCATTATTTGAAGATTTCGTTTGCTATACACCCTATGTTTTTCATGAGGGATATTCATTGTTGAAGGATATTCACAATTATAGGGGTTTCACTTGCTAAGGAATCCATGCACTCCTCATTCTTTGATCAGACTTCCTTGCAGGATTTGTGTTGGATTATCTCTGTTCTAAGAAGCGTCCATGCATTCAATGTCTTATATTGGAGCCCATCCTCTGTGCACTCTCTGTTCCAAAAGTCCTAAGATTGTCATAGAGATTGACTGGATGTTTTCATAACTATTATAAGAGGGATTCATTGTGTCATTGCATGCATCCACTATTTTGAATAAGAGAGATCATTGACTACTCTTAAGGTGCTATTTCTATTAGTTTTTATGTCCACTGTCAAAGAGAAATGGTCTTGTTAAGTGAGTACAGTGTATTGGTTTGATCAAGGCAATGCCAAGCTCCATTAATCTGATGCCCAAACATCAATCTTCAGTGTCATGAAATAGTGATCTTAAAGATTCAATCAAAGATAGTGATTATCCATGTAACAAAGCAATAGTTTCAAATGTGCTAAGTCAGTAAGGACTGAAATCACAGAAGAAAATGAATGTTGGTACAAGACAGTGAAGTGGCGGTTACATGAGTTGTATTCAGGGTTCCAAGAAGTACAACCACTGTCTACATATGGGAAATATTTCAAAATTATGAGGTTTTTTTCCGACTTAGTGGATTTCCTTGAGAGTTATCATAATAGTAAAGATGCAGTCCAAGATCTTGGGACAGTCCCTACAAGATGTGAATGCAGGGAGATTCTCAGTCATGATAGACAGTCAAAGGATAATGATATTCATTATTATAGTCCTACCATTGACATTAAATACATGGAGCACTGATTTCTAATATAATGAGGCAAAACAATGATGATGGGATGATGAAAAGGGGCAAAAAGAATACTGATATTAGAATCTCAAAACAGTGGTATGAAATTCATTGTTATTGGCAAAGAACAAAAGCAGAGAAGGCAGCAAACAATGGTCTTGAATCTCAAAAGACTGAGATCATAAGAATTAGACTGAGCCCTTGACAGAAGGACTTCTGGGGCACTTTGAGCAGTGGTATTCAAACAGTAAAGGGCGGATAATTTCAAAGGACAGTGACATGGAGACTGTCCTGAAGAGCAGAGGCAGTGATACCATGTATCAAGGCAGCAATGATAGTAGAAGACTGCAGAGAGTGGTTCAGAATAGTTAGAGGGGATGTTCAGAGAGATGTTGAACAGTGCCTTAAAATGGTGACTGTCATGATACAAACAATGATATTCAAATACCAATGCATTGATTTCAATGCATAAAATATTGGCATTAAAGTTCACAAAGAACAGTCAAGAGTCAAGGAAGGCGCTATGGATTTTCTAAGCAGTGAGAATCAATCAGATATGGAACAGTTATGAGCAGCCTCATAGTTCAAGGAGATGACCATGAATATCTAAAATCACCAATCAAGACCACTATGCTATGATCAGAGCAAAGATCTTAAGGATTGCTTTAGAGATTAAAATGATAACTTTAACTCATATGTACAGTGGCTTTAATCCTTGGCTAAGGTGGTCATCCAATTTAAAAGGACAGAGAGCAGATGTCAAGAGTCTAAATGACACAAGGGACAAATTCTTATTTCATGGATGGTCAAAGAGGTGGACTGCCATGATGAACACAAAGAGAAAAGACTGTGCAAGGGAAGTCAGTCATCAAAGAGTAACAAAACATAAATTTTGACAGAAACCAAAGGAAAAGAGTGGAGATAAGATGCACTGTCAAAGAATGGTGATACATATGCTGAGAAGATGACAGTGAACTATGTATCAGAGGGCAATAACAGTCATCAAATGAAGAGGCATTAACAAGAGCACATCAAACACACTGTAACAAAGCTGTGACAGTCAAGGTGCTAAAAGTTGACTATCATGAGATCACAGTGCTAAAGAGAGGGTATACTGTTTTAGGGCTCTCTGTTTTGAAGATGAGAAATGGAAGTGATAAACGAGGAGGGCATCAAAACATTGTTAACAATGCTAAAGGGGCAGCCACAATGAAAAAGACAGACAGTGGATGGACAACATCAAAACAGTGACAAAATGCCTCAGATCAGGAGTTGACAGAGGTTTGTAAGCATTGTCACGAGCAGAGATCAAGCTGTTCATGAAGACACTGTTACAAAGGCAGTCAAAGTAAGTGGTTGAGATGATCATCAACCTAGAAGGGTTTTTGAAATTCAAATTTTGTGCCATCAATCAATGAGGCCTAATTTTCTGGTCATGGAGAATTAGAGAAAGAGTTTGTTTGTAGATTTGGAGGTTAAGACAAGGTGTTGATTTTGATTTTCAATATGGTGAACATGCCAGACTTATTCCCGGACTTCTAGGTACAGGATCAGAGGTCAAATTTTCTTGATCTTTGGAGGTAAGTTTACCTTTTCTACAAGCAAAGAATCAGGCGAGGTAATTGCCATTTAAAATGGAGTCAATCTAGGACCTGATTGGAGGCATGTTTCTCCTTAAAAGAACATCAAAGGTCTCTTCTTAGTTTAGTTCTTTCTTTTCCCTTTTGCATGCAAAAGGAGGATTGTATCGTAACTCTTATTTCCTGAGTATTGTAACAGCATTCCTTTCAGTTAATGAAAACACAACAATTGTCCGTTCTTATATCATCTTGTCTACTTCTATGAATGGATAAATGGATGCATTTTCTGTGATTTATGTTTGAATCCTCTAAATGTGTTATTTTTTCAAATATCAAAGGTGCAAGAGCAGCATTGTTAGTGCAGGTCACAGTTTTTGTTAAGGTGTTTTAACAAGTTGAAGTTGTGAAAGTAGTCATTTTTCTTCAAGCAAACGTTAAGCTCAAAACTTTCTGTGAAAGGCTTATGGCTAACATGTCTTCATCAGTTAGTTTTGTATCAGCTGATTGTGAGTAAGTGAAGCTAGTAGATATTTAAATGTTGGTGAATCACCTCTTGGTAGTTTTAGCATTTCTTTTCAAGAAAATCTCTTTCTCCCTTTTCTTTCAAAGAAGTTAGTTGGTTTAAAAGTTGATTCACATGTGTAATGACCCTCACCAATAGGATCACTGAAAACCCCCAAATCTGATCCGTGTCAATTCGTCAAACAGTTTGCATGCACTTGAATGGTCTTGTTTCAAATGTTGTGTTCAGATTGATATTTGTTTTTGGGCACCAAATGTTATTGAGATAACAATACCAATGTAGCAATGAAATACAATAGAGTAACAATGAAGTACACACTATTCAAATGATCACTGATTAATGACAACCAATGTAAATGCAACTATATCAACCCAGCTACAATATATGATTCCAAATGACTATTCTCAGAATGTGACAATAATATTCAGATTACAATGCAATGATCCTTACAGTATCATGACAATATGATCAATGCCTTGCTTGCATACTAACCCAATACAATCATTTATAGCAATATCTGAGAATGATGGACTGATTTATAAAGACTGTTCTCTGAGCAAATGTATGGACTGTTTACATAACAGAGATTATCCCCTTCCCAAATTCAATGTCTTATAACTCTATCCCAACTCAATTGCATTGACAAAACAGAGACTAATCTAGACTGCTGAACAGAGATTGATTTTCTGAATATTATAATGACTGTTACACAGTGCACATGAATTGACCATAAAACATTACAATGGAACCTGGTAATGATGCCTCAGTTGTTGACCGAAATGCAAAGATCAATTGCCAATAAAAGGGTGACGAACTGCCTCCAAATCCGCTCCAATCTGCAGCACTGTACTGGGCCGTACCAGGTCGTACAGGTACGGCTGCTGTAGTAAATTCCAGGCAGGGTGCTGGGCTCCCAAAATGGTATAAACTGAACCGCCTAGGGTATGTATACACCCTCTCCAAAGCATAAAAATTGATCCCAAGTAGTTTAGGAGTTATGAGCAAAACTTGATTCCAGGGCCTGAGACTGAAAGTCTGAAAATGTGCCAAATTGTCTTCAATCAATCACCCAAATGATTCACCAATGCAAGAGGTGAATTCTAAACCTTATTCCAACCACAAACAAACCCTTCAAACAATTTCTCAATGAAGTACCAATGAGATGGCTGAGTACCAACTCCAAATTTGCAACCCTTCAGTAGATATTTCACTACCTCAGTTATGCCAATCTAGGGGAGTGATCGTTCCCAAAGATCGAATAGTATTTGCAGACCAAAAGACTACAAATTGCTTCACAATGAAGAAGTAGAAAAGAATCCAAATCCAAGCATGTAGAAATGATAGCCCAAGCCCTCTATTTATTCTTTTTCTTGAGAAGTTACTAGAACTTCTAGAAACATCTAATTATAATGTACTTTATAATAAAATAACATTATAATAATAAAGTACATTTCTCAACTCAAAAATATAACAATGTAGGCCAAGATGTCTCATAACCGAATGTAGGCCCAACTAGACTGAATGTAGGCTCGAACTAGATGTAGGCTCACTTCTGGACGTAGGCTCCACTACAATTGCATGTAGGCCTCAAACTGGATGTAGGCTCTGTCAGCAATAAGCAATCAAATGTTCCACACAATGACTCTCTCTCCAAACTATTTGCCTACGAGAGTCAATGATAGGCAAACCCGTCATGAAAGAACATGTCTCTAGAAAGGGGACATGACAACAGGAACCAGCCCTCTCTAGAGGCCTACTCTCACCATAGATCACCTACAACCTGAGAGTAGTCCCATGTTACATAGGTTTGTTGAGTTTATCTTGGCTTTTGGGGTGCAAACCTAAGTGATAACAAGTTCTTAAAGACCTATTGCACAAATATAAAGAAATATTTCTTTAGGAAGGTCTTAAGGGAAATGTTAAGAAATTTATAGCCAAATGTTTGATATGCCAACAAAATAAAGGTCAAATGGTAGAGACCATACGCCTCTTACAACCATTAGGCATACTAGCACAGCATTGGAAGAATATATCAATGGACTTTATTACTAGATTGCCAAAGTTAGATACCCTTGATGAGAATTTGATGGTTGTGGATAGAATCACTAAGTATGCACTTTTTTTAGGACTCACTAATTTTAAGCTAGTATTGGGGCACAAGTATTCATGAAAAAGGTATGACTACATTGTATTCCAAAATCATAGTGGGTGATCGTGGCCCTATCTTCACTAGCATCTTTTGGAGTTGCTTAATCGCAGCATGTAACACAAAACCGGAACATACCTCATCTTTGTTTGCCCCATGGGGTCTACGTTCAGAATAGAATATAATGCATGTAACACATAACAGTAAGCATATACAATGTATTTGAGAGAACTCAGAACTGCATATTCATTAATCTTAGAATCATTACATTATATCTCGGAGATAGTATTATGACCATGACATAACATAACATCCAATAACAACACCCGAAGGTAAGTACAATGCATATATAGAGAGATGTTGAGTTCCAACCGTTGTCAACCATCAACTAACTACCAACCCCTCGACAACGACCCCTTGACCAAAAAATGCTAATTAGCCGACAACATCATCCCCCCCCCCAAAAAAAGAAATTTGTCTCTCGATGAACACAACAAAATGGGGAATAAACTTATACATAAAAGAAATCAAGAAGGGGCTGAGAGAGCGTCCTTGATGAGGAAGGTGCTAGTGGTGCTGCAAATCCCTCTCAGCTCTCATCTCTTGCTCATGGGTTGCCTTCATCATAAATGTTACCTCCAACACCTCCTTATGCTTTTTATCAGTGTCCTCCAACACTGCCACTAGGCGAGCCTCCACTACTGCCCACTCAGGACTCTCCAAATCAAACTGCTCCCTATATTGAGCCTCCAAGGCCTCCATCTAAGCTCGATGTTGTGCTAGCTCGTCCTCCACACTCCGGAGCCGAGTGACCAACTCCTCCTGAGCTATACTGGCTGCGACCTGCTTGGCTTCTACTGATTGTTGAGCCCTTTGTATCTTGTAATATCCCTCTTGAATGCCGACTCCATCCTCTGAAGCAAGGACTGGGTCCTAGTCTCTCCTAAACTCTCTAGTCCTCTATAATGCCAGGGGTCTCTCTTCCAAGCCATCCCTGAGAGTCAAAACACCTCCCAAACTCCAAAACACTGCCTCCTATAGCAAACGCAAGAAAGTGCCCGAGAGCCTCATCAACCCCCTTGGCTCGTGCCCGTATAGAATCCACTACCCTTCATGCAGTAGCCTCCACCTCAGCCAGAAACTGTTGGAACTCACCCAAGTCACTGGGTATCTCAAGTGACTATGTTGAATGCATGTTGGAGCCCTACCCTCTCACTCCTCACCATGTACACCCACGTCAGGCTGAGGGGCCAACTCCAACTCCTGCAAAAGAGAACTCCCCTCCTCTAAATCAACAACCTCGAGTGGCACCTGTTGTTGTAGCGAGAGGGGTGCGGATTTCACGGAAGCCATAGGGGTCAGCTAGAAGCGAGTTAGCCATACGTCCATGGTCTCCCTTGAAACCTCCAACTCAACACCTACACTCATCATCATCTCAACTCCTCCATCCCTCAGCATCTCTTCTCCTGTCGGTTGCACTCCTACATCCCTTGACATCTCCTCTCCTGTCGGTTGCTCCATAGTCTCTATGGATGGCTCTACCACCTCTGGCCCAACTACCTCTACCACTTGTGGCTCAACTGTCGCTACTATGGGTTCTCCAACCTCTTGCGGAATGGTCTCAATTACTACTAGTTGCTCCACGACTGTAGTACTAGTACTAGGAGGTGTTAAAGTGGTTGGGCCCCGCACATGTCCAAATCCTAGAATAAGGTTGCCACCATCATACTCGATGAGATAGATGGAATCAATTAACTGCACCCAAATAGAAGAGATGGAGCAAAAACAACTATATGCGCATGCGAGGGTGTAGGGGTACGTACGGTACCGACACCACCAACTCCTGTAGGGCCCTCAGCTCCTACCTCTGCATCCAACACATCTCCTACGCTCGAACGATTCTCTCTTGAACTCACCATCTAAAAACTTCCTCCACTTGCCCTCAAAGTATCCCCAGACTCCTCCTGGCCGCTGGTGTCATCCTCCTCACCATCTATTTTTTACTCCATTTCTGAGAGAACTACATGGGGCTTGCACTTCTTACTGGACTAAACATCACCGCTGGCACTCAAAGTGTCTAAATGCATCCAATATTAGATAGGTGGTTGGGAGAGGTGCACACGACCCTACAACACCAACTCCTGTAGGTGGGGAAACAACTATGTTCGTGCAGCTTCCAGAAAGAGGCCAATGGTGTGATGGGGCATGTAAAAGTCCTATGTTGTTGGGTCATAAACTCCTCCATCCTATTTGCTAGTATAGAGGCCCTGTCATATACTGTGCCATTCCTCAACCCATTCATCAAAGCAATCTATGCTAGTGCTATATCAGAGGCGCAATTGGATCTTGTAAGTCAACTCTTCAAAACATCTAACATACACCTCCACTCACCTAGCGCAAGAAATGATTTTTTCAGACCACACCATTTGCTCGCATGCATTTGAGTGTCCCATTCTGCTTTTGTCAAATTCTCTCAACACATCATCTGCAGGAGAGTCTTTCTATTTAGTGGTCATCTTCGATACCTTATCAATCTTTTTGCCTAGTGGTTCAGGAATGCCAAATACGTGAGTGAATGCATGGGCAGAAAATGAGACTATAATTTTGCATCGTTGGTACTCGAACACTGATTGTCGTCTGTGTTTGTCATAGTTCCCAACCATGGCTCTCTGTGGTACGTCAAAATCTTTGATAGAAAATACTGGCATTTGGATGGCCCTCTGTACTTGTGTGCACCTGAGTGAGTCTTTTACAGGGTGGTTGTGTGGGTTCTCCTACCACCACTTTCTACACGCAATGCCACTCAAACCCTCAAAGATGAGTGTATCTACTATCACCTCATACCTCTACGTCTAGATTCTTGGTCACGTTTTCTTTCCCTTTACAGTCTTTCCCGAATCCATTCTGGCTGCAATTCTCACTCTAGAAGGCAATGTTTTTATTGCTTTGTCCATCTTGCTCTATGATTGTGATAACAGTCATAACTGATTTCTCTAGTTCTGTTTTCCTGGGTCTAGTTTTGTTGCCATAGGAAGCCAATTAAATATAATACCAACCCTAGCAAGTATGGTGTACGACATCTCAGTCTTCAACCTTGCACATGACTTGTTCATATGAGCAAAGGGAAATTTTGCACCTGTGTGACTTTCGTACAATCCGTATAGTCTTGCTCTGTCACCGTTGGCTTTTCTCTGTATGGCACATGTGATCTTTAGCTGAATTATGGTCTTTGCTCCTTGCAATGTTTTAATCACAGTGCATCTTGTTTTCCTCCAATTGCTTATCTTCGCTGCCATACGGTCTTTTATGTCTTTGTGCAACTCTTGTCCCTCCTGTACGGATATGTGAAGTTTCCTTCAATGTACTGTGTTGTCAAATACTCCCGTGCGGTCTTCTTGTTTACCTCTGCCCACGCTTGTGTCTTCAACTTTGGCCGCTCGATAAAGATTTTTTAATCGTTGTACTCTGTACGGTAGTTTATGATATTTGTAGGGTGTGTACTTTGCCTATCATCCCTTATGCCTTGTTTCTTATCATCCTTGGTCATGTGTACGGTCCCAACTCCTCACCCTCTATCGTATGGTCTTTTCCATGGCTAGTGATCTCGCTTTTTATAGTCCACTTCCTTCTTATTGTCGACTTCCCTTCTTATTTTCATACGGTATGGTGTTGTTCCTTGTTCAACTTGTCCTACAGGTTTTATATCACACTACGGTGGTCTTCTATTCTTCCCAACTTTATCTTTCCTCTTTCCCTTCGACCACATTTTAACTATGCTTGTCATTGTCATATGGAGCTATGCATGGCTCGTGCGGTGCTTTGTTTTTCCAATTGTCGTATGGTCCCTCCCTTTTATGGTCGCATCAATACCATCTGTACTGAGTGTTTGGCCTTCTCCTTGATCATCATATGGTTCTCTTTTTTTCGTGCAACTTTTTCTTTTAAGCACCGTACGGTGGTAGGGTTTGCCTTGTACGGTCTTTACCGTACGTTGAGTTCTCTTTCTTTTTTCTTTTCGTTTTAATTTTTTTTGTTTTTCTTTTTTTTAATAAAATTATGTACCTTGGTCATCCATCCAAACTGGCTCGTTCCTTCATCTTCTTTTGTGGTACAACTTCAACTTCGACCCATTCACGGCCTATGGAACGTCCTGACCATCCAGAGTCCATAGCTTTATTGCTTCGTTCTCTCCGACTTCACGAATTCTATACAAGCTGCCCAGTCATCTCACCTTGAACTTGTCTGGTTTGATCTCGTTGCACCCATTATACTTCAACACCAACTGACCAGGATTGAACCTCATTCATCTAATGTGTGTATCATGCTAGAGTTTATGATGTTGTCGGGCTACCTCAGTGTCCCATTGAGCCATCATCCTTCACTCGTCCAGCTTATTCAATGCGTACAACCGCTCCCTTAGGCTTTCCATATTGCCCAACCGGTTCTCCACTACTATCCACAGACTTGGTACCATGAATTCGGTTGGTACAATTGCTTCTTGGTCGTATATTAATTGGAAAGGTGTTTGGCCAGTTGTGACCTTGTATGTTGTTTTTTAGGCCCATAACACAGACGAGAGCTTCTCCTCACTGTCATCTTGCTCAACACCACATGATTTATATGTCACTAATATCGGTATTTTATTGGTGGCATCTACTTTCCTGCTTTCTCGTGGGTATTGTGGGCTCGACAATGGGTGAAAGATCTTGAACTTGGTTGTCAACAGTTTGACCACATGGTTCACGAAGTGCCTACCTCGATCACTAGTCAATTGGATTGGAATGTCATACCGAGTGATGATCTGCTCGTATATAAACCTTGTCAATCTCAAGACTGAGTTGTCTGGTAGAGCTCGTGCCTCAGCCCACTTCATCAAATACTCTATCGCTAGAATAATATACCGACACCTATGTGCACGGCTAACCTTCAGTGGCCCAATAAAGTCCAATCCCCATCACTTGAACAACTCTTGCACATGTGAGGGGTTTAGGGGCATAAAATCCCTCTTCAATAGTTTCCTATCCCTTTGGTAGGTGTTGCACCCCACGACCCACTCTCGAGCATCATTGTACAATGTAGGCCACCACAACTTGAAAGGTTTTCCACCAACAACACCTTCTGAGCTGTGGTGTCTGGTCCCATGTTGTCTTTGACGGGACCCTCGTGTGCCTCCCTCAGAGCACCTGGAACCTCTTCTTCAATGACACATCTCCTCAAGACTTGGTCAAGTCCCATCTTATAGAGAAACCCGTTGATCAATTGGAATGTCCTACTTCTAAGGACCATCTTTTTGCATTCTCCTAGTGGCATGTCCCTTGGAAACGGTGAGGTTGAGAGATACTCCCCGATGCTAGTGTACCATGAAGGTAGTGCAACTATGTGAAAAATATGAGCATCGAGAAAGTCATTGTTCACTCCCATCGGCGGGTCCCTGGACTTAATCTTTGACAACTAGTCAACAATTACGTGGCTTTGTCCTAGCTGCACAATAATTGTGAAAGTAAATTCCTGAAGTAGGAGGATCCACCTACTAACCCTCCCTTGAATAATAGGTTTGTTGACTAAACTAGGTATATAAGCGCCTAGTGTTCCGCATAAAATGTGAACAAAATTGCCAATAGGTAGTGACAAAACTTCTATACCGCATAGACCATCCCGAGAGATTCCCTCTTTGTCGTGTTGTAATTTTTCTCTGCCTTGGATGATAGTCTACTTGCAAAGTAGATGGGATGATCGAGCCCATGCTCCCCCATCTGTGCCAGTGTGGCACCGATAGCGTGATTGGAGGCATCCACATGGACATGGAATTCTTTATCCCAGTTCAGGTACGCCAAGAAAGGTTATGCCACTAGTCTTGTCTTTAATTCTTCAAAGGCTTCCCCTTGTGCGGTCTCCCAGGTGTACGGCTCCCTTTCAAGTCAACTTTTCCAGAGGGTAGGAAATCTTTGTGAAGCTCTTTATGAACCTTTGATAGTACCCGATGTGTCCAAGGAAATACTTGACTCTTGTCACATTAGTTGGGGGTTCCGTTTCAATAATTACCCTCACCTTATCCGGATCTGTCTTCAGTTCGGCCTTACACACAATGTGTCCAAGCAACTCTTCTTGAGGCACGGTGAACCTACATTTCTTCAGATTCAATGCCAACCGAGCTCTTTGACACTATTCCATACATTCCCATAAGGCTACCGAGTGTCTTGTCTCCTGTAGATGGACCAATCATCTAGAAATGCCTTAACATTTACATTTCCCACAAACATCTTATCAAAAATGTGTAGGATGATCCTTTGAAAGGTTGCAAGGGCATTGCATAGTCTGAATGGCATCCAATTGTAGGCATACACATTGTCCTCAACCAAAAATGTGGTTTTCAACTTGTCCTCTTCTGCAACCAAGATCTGGTTGTATCCCGAAAAACTTACCATAAATGATTACATATCATGCCCTGCAAATTCTTTGAGGATATTGTCCGTGAAGGATATCAAGAATGGGTCCTTGATGGTGACCGCATTCAGACACCTGAAGTCTACACATATGCGGATCTGATTGGCATCCTTCTTCAATGAGATCAAAATAGGTGAGAACCATTCACTATTCTGCACTTGGAATATAATGTCCACTTCAAGCATCCGCTCAATCTCCTTGTTCACCTTCGCTGCATAGTCCTTGTTCATCCAGTATAGCCGCTTCCACACCAGTTGAGCTCTAGGTACAAGTGGAATATGATGCACGCATAATTCTAGAGGCACCCTTTTCAAATCTTTGTAGGTCTATGCAAAGACGTCCTTATACTCCATAAAATTTTTAAGGCTGCTACCTTCAACACTGAGCTCCACTCATCCCCCACCAATATGTTCTTCGAGTTTGCTTCATCTCTCAAGTTTGTCTTCTTCAACTTGGGTTCCTCGTACCGTATGGGTTTATCTTTGTTAAACCGATGTACATGAGTCTTAGTGACTTAGGCCTCCCCTTCGTTATATTCCCCATGCTCATGAGGAAACATGTCCTCTCCTGACTCCTCTTCAATCTGTAACATGTTACATGACAGGTGGAAAAATGCATAATCCTCCATTTGCCAATGGAAGAGCATGTTCATGGAATCTACATCATGTTTAGAGCAACCTTCTAATTCCAAAACACCCTCATTCGGCTCCATTCGTCATCTTCCTTCATCCATTCCCATAGACTCTTCTTCTGACTCTAATCCTAAGGAGGATGCCAACTCCTCGCTCACCAACTATGTTCTCAAGTCGATGATAAATTTTTGCCCTCATTCTCCATGGATAGTGTATTGCGCTTCCAGTTATGATTCACTTTAGCAACAATGAGCTAACCCTTCTCAAGGATAGCATCGTAGCCCTTCTTTTTGAATGGAATTACTACAAAGTCAAGAATGAAATGTTGTGTACCAATGATTACCCGTTGCACCATTAAAGTCTCGATCATCTTGATGTCGTGTTGGTCGGCACCCACCAGATTGAACGTTGGTGGCCACGTCACTTTCCCAACTTCTTCCAAGTCTCCACGGGTAGCACGTTCACTCCTGATCCTCTATCGACAATGGTGTCGGTGAGGATGGTTCCCAAGATACACATCACCACTACAAAGTGTCGTCCATTGTTTATCGCTAGAGTATTGGGTTCGCTGAAGGGATGACAGGAACTTCCGTGTGGCTTGTCCTACAAGTAGGTACATTGACGGTGCTCATGATGGCTACCCTTAGCTACAAAATGGTCTCCATGAGGTCCTTGATTTTCACCGGCACTTCCATCTGCAACACTCATCTCATGATATTTTGTTCAAATTCCGTACGTAGCAAAGTGGTGGCAGTGTCATGTGTTTCCCTTCACTTCGCCATCATCTCCTTTTCAATTTTAGCCTTTGCTTCCTGTAACCTCTCCTTTTTAGTACGAGGGTTTGGGTATGTGGCTTTCTTCGCCTAGGCCCTTGTGAGTGCCAACACCCCCTTCTCGCCCAACCGGTTAATGTTCAACAAGTTCACTCCCAACTTCAAGCAATTGGCATCGTCATGGTTGCTGGAACCACACCATCTACAGAGGTGTTGGGGACTCTCCTTCTGACAGTCTATAGCAAAGTGGCCCCATTGGTTACAGGCATGACATTGAATCATCGGCCACCCTTTGGCATCATACTATATGCAGCTTATGTTTTTATTACTGTTATTATTATTTCTTTTGTCACCACATCAATTATTTCAGTAGCCACTAGACGATGCGGTTGTATTGGTCGACTGTTGTGAGGTGGCCGCAAAAGCGGCCATCGATGGCTGCTCTTGTGAGAAGAGTACTTGTGCACTTTGGGTCTTCATGTTCTATGGGCACTCCTTGGTGGAGTGTCCCATCACTTGATAAATGTCATAGAAGGCCTTTTTGGGGCACATGCCTTTTGTATGGCCTTCTTCTTTGCAATCCATGCACCATAATTCCCCTTCAGTTTTGTTGTTTCTCCCCTTCATAGCTTTAAATTCCTTCATCATCTGGTGCATATCCTTATGCTATGCCTGCACCTTCTAGTTGTCCTCTTCATCACTGCTACTCCCTTCAAAGGATTCAACATCATCAAACTTGTGCTTCTTTTTCCGCAATGTCTTGCTCACGCTTTCAATATCCATGACACGGTTATATGCATCTTTGTATGACGTGGGGGGCACAACTTTCATTGTCTTTCTCAAGGAGGATTTCAATCCCTCTATGAACCAGCGTTTCTTCAATCCGTCAGCCAGTTTGTTCTCCATTTTTCCCAGTAACTCCTTGAGTCACCAGTTGTACGCCCTTGCTCTTTCATGTTTTTCTTGCTTTGTGCTATAGATCTCTAGAACAATCTTGTTGTCGTTGTGATGCAGTTTGAATTCTTCCTGGAATAGCTTCTTTAAGTTGGCCCATGAGGCTACCTTGGTTTTGTCTACTTCGAAAAACCAATCAATTGCCACCCACATAGTGTGGCTAGAAATTGTGTCACCCACTCATCCTAATTGGTCTGCCCATTGGCGAACTAGATTGTTTCACATGTTCTGCACTGTCGTACAGGGTCCTCTATTCCATCCCTCATAAACTTTGACAACTTTTGTTTGTTTTCCATTGTGGTGTTCTTCTATGACTCGTTCTTTGTACCACCTTGAGTCTTAGGTCCACTTTGTGTACTACTTTGAGCATTAGGTCTAATTGAAATTTCCCCCAAGTTTGGTGCACTCAACCTGAATAGATCATTTTGACTACGACGCCCTTGTGTCCTTCCAACACCTTCGATCGCGCTCATTTTCTCTACGCGGTTGTCCTCTTCAACGTGCTCCACACTCTATGTTCTTCCAACCTATGATCCCCTTGACTCCCTTCGGTATGAGGTTTCTAGTTCTACCCCTTGATAATCTCTACTTCCTTGCGGTGTAAGAGTCAGATGTCCCAACCGGTGTCAAGTATTTTCAATTAGTTCAAATACCTCGTCACTGTCCATGAGTCCCCCATCAACACGGGCACCCCCCTTAGCACCCTCCTCGTTCACTTTGTACCCTTCGACACGGGCATCCCCTTTGGCACTTCCTGGGTTCCCTTCAGGTTTCCCTTCTTCTCCCTCAGAAAGTCCTTCAACAATTCTTAGTAATCGTCATCCGCTCTTCGCTTGTTCCTCCAACTTCAATGCTTTCTGTATGGCCTTGTACTTGTCTTCTTGCCCCTTTTGGATATGGTTTCTATCCTTGTTCAATGCCAAGGGCATCAATTACCACCTTCGTAGGGGTTGAGGGTATGTTGTCATCGATGACTGTTGTAACACTCTGCTTCCCCTCGAGTTCTTTCCTAGTACCATTGTAAGATTTGTTGGCGGCAATCTTCTTTGTTTTCGCCTTCGCGCAAGTTATGCAGAGCAATGAAATATTGTGCCAAAAGCCTTGGTAAGTGGCACATCAAACGGTCCACCGCTGGACTTACCCCGAGTCAAATCCACACTACACTCCTAGCTGAGAGGATGATTGGTTGTACGGCCTCGTGGGACATACCGTACGAGTGGAACAAAGTCCACCATACGACATTCTTGGAGGCACACCACCGTACGGAGAATAACAATCTGGTGACGTACATGTTAGTCCTCCTTTTGTTGATTGTATGGAGGTGGTTGTAGTTTCGACGTTGTACGCTGAAGGGTGGTTGAAATCATTGTTGGGTGTGTTAGGCAATTTGTGTTACATAAGGTGGTCTTGTTGTCCATACAGAAGCGTGAGAAGCCCATTCGCAGCAAGTAGAAGGCTGCACGAGTATTCTGGGTGTAGAGGATCGTACGCCTGGATTGTGTCTTTCATCCTAAACAAGGTCAAGACATTATAGTGGTATTAGAGCTGGTGATCTTGCCAGCCTGTTGGGATGATTGAGAGATTTTGGGATCTAAATAACATTATGACACCCAGTAGTGATGGAGAGTGGTAGTTGAAGGCATTACAAAAGATAGGAAAGGAACTTGGTGATGGTATTAACCTTCCTCTAGATATATTAGAAGTATGTTTGTGTAAGGTGGTCCAATCACCGTCAAGATTCATACAAACGATCCTTGCTCCGATTAAGGTCGCCTTAAGTCAACCCAGTTTGTTGAGACACCATGACAAGGAAATTAAGCTGGCCATTGCAGCATGTCTAAGTGAGATTTTGAGAATCTTGGCTCCTCGAGCACCGTATGATGATGATGCCTTTACAGAGATATTGCACTTGATTATTGACAGCTTTCAGAGCTTGGATGACATCAGTAGTGATCCACTTTCCAAGAGATTTACCATACTAGAGATCTGCGCAAATATCAAAGTAATCTCCTCTTAGATTTAGGATTGCAAGATTTGATCTACGATATGTTTCATCATTTCTTGGTCACGATAAAGGAGCACCATGATAAGAATATTTTCTCTGCCATGGAAAATATTATGATTTCATGTATTGAGGAGATGGATATAATACCCCAACCGATCACATCTACACTATTGGTTGTTCGAATCTAGAATGTATTCCTTCAATCGTGACATGTAGATTGGTCAATAATTTATTCAAGCATAAGCATTGTGAAGAAAAATTAAAGTCTCATTTGCACAAGTGTGTGGAAGTTGGTGACAACAAGAGTGATGCACTACATGAGGAAGATGAAGAGCCACATGTAGATATGCAAGAATCTGCGGCTACCCCTACAAGTGGAGGAAACATAAGCCTACATGACAAAAGCAAGGTCGAAGAAGATACTTGCGTGGAGATTGTCTGGAAGACAACATTGATCAATCCACTGCATGAAGAAGTAGACACTACCGGTGATATTTCTTATGGGCATGACCACATGAAGATGTTGGATCAAAGCTCCGATGTGTTTTATGATTGGTGTCCGTGGGATGCTGATGTTTATGTCAGAGTGGAGCAGTGGAAGCTTGATGGAGAGTTACTTGTCACTGGTATGGTGGAAATGTCGGCTGATACGGGTATGATGGTAGTTTCGACTAGCATGGTGGCAGTACTGATTGGTGTGGGCCTGGTGGCAGTGTTGACTGGTACAGTGGTAGTGTTGACTGACACGATGGTAACGTCGACTAGCATTGTGAGAGCATTGACTGGCACAGTGGTAGTGTTGATTGGTACAGTGACAATGTTGGAGTGCAATGTGTTTGGTGAAAGCATTGGAGTCATACTTATGCAAGACCATCACCCCTTTTTGTTCAGCGTGCATGATCGCGTGAAGGTTTTGGATCAAAGCACAAATGTGTTTTATGATTGGCTTCCATGGGACCGTGGTACCTTCTAACATAGCAATGTTTATATCAGAGTGGCACAGCAGAGGCTTGGTGGCGGTCTACTTGTCTCGACTAAATCTAGTTATGCACATGTGATCCTGAAGCAACATAGAGCTTTCAACAGATATAGCTATCCACATCCACGCATAGTTTGAGATCCTGGAGTTTGTGGATTGCTTGAGGACAAGCAATCTTTGGGCGGCAAAGATTTGTAATGTCCCCAATTTTAATAAAATATTTTAATTAATTAATGGTCTAAAAATTTAAATAATATTTACACATGGACCTTGAATTAATTAATAAAGGGACCCATTTTTATTTTTGTCCATAGGTGTTTGTTGCGTCGAAACTCTTTGTAAACCCTCGGGAGTTTCTCCGAAGGGGTATTTATGACCAGAATGTAGGAAGTTGTTAGTATGAAATTTGGAATATTTTATTTGTATTGCAAATTCTAGCTGGAGTTCTATTCCGCCATTTCGAAGGTGAAAAATCCTCCCTATTTGGTTTATTTCAATTTCAGTGGTTCACATCTACCCTAGTCTATCATTGGAAAATTTCACTGTGTGCTCCAAATTTGTGAAGTCTTATGTAGAAGAAAAATTTGTAATAAACAACAATATTTGATATTCGCTAGTCCGAGATTGTTGTAATCTGAAGTGCTATCATTATTGAATAGAATCTACATTTCTGTTTCTAGTGCAAACTTGTGAATCTTAACAATTCCATTTGGTAGCTAGTGTATAATCATTCTGGCATACTCTGATTCGTTGATGGAAACATTAAAGGCTGACGAAGAGCTGGTATCCATACAGCTATCACTGTACACCCTAGCTAAGAGGATGATTGGTCGTACATCCTAGTGGGACATACCGTACGGGTGGAACAAAGTCCACTGTACAACATTTGTGGAGGCACATCATCGTACGGAGAATAACAATTTGGTGACGTACGGATTAGTCCTTCCATTGACCGTACGGAGGTTGTTTTAGTTTCGACATCGTATGCTAAAGGGTGGTCGAGATCATTGTTGGGTGTGTTAGGTAGTTTGTGTTATGTACAGTGGTCTTGTTGTCTGTACAGAAGCGTGAGAAGCCCATTCGCATCAAGCAGAAGGCTACACGAGTATTCTGGGTGTAGAGGATCATACGCCTAGACCGTGTCTTTCATCCTAAACAAGGTCAAGACAGTACACGGTGGATGTTATCATTCATCTTGGTATCTTACTTTATTGATCATTATCGACAGGGTGTCATTTTGGTGTTTGATCATTGTAGGTGTTCTTTGTTTTGTCATGATGTGTATTTGGTCCAGATTATCATGATTATTCTACAAGCGTTTTGTTTTCATTGTATTTGCCAATGTTTTTATTGTGAAGGATTACTGTTGTTTATCAGTCAATAAGTTTTTGGAGAGAGAACACTGTGATTTGTTCCTCAAGTGAGTGTAGTCTTAGAAATCAGAGATATTGTATTCAGACATTCATTATTATTTAATAAAATCATTGTTTTTGGTTTGGCTGGGTTTTCCCAGGGTATCCATGGTGTTCTTGTGATTTTGAGATATCTACTTTCTGTTTTATGCTATTTTGGTTCAAAATTTAACATGGTATCAAAGAGGGTTTAAGTAAGATCCAGAACCAGAATTATTCAAGTAGGGAAGTATTCTTTTCTTCTCTTCTAGATTGACTCTTTCAAGTTTCAAAAATGGTGAATGGACTCAAGGTTTAAGATAGGATGGATGGTGCATCGAATTTCACATCATGGAAATTCAAAGTTCTTATTGCACTAGAAGAAAATGATTTTCTAAACTATGTGAAAAGTGATGTGCCTAAGCCAACCGACGATACTGAGAAAGCTCAATGGAAGAAGACTAACATTATGGAAAGGAAGATATTGATTGATTATGTAAAGAATCATCTTGTGCCTACTATATCCAAATTAAATTCAGCTAAAGAAATGTTTGAGAATATTCAAAGCTTGTATGAGTTCAACAATACCAATAGAACTCTTGCCTTGAGGCATCAATTCCTCCATATAACAATGGCTAAAGGAGAATCTGTCATCTCCTTCTTCATGAAGATTAACGATTGAAAGATCAACTTAGTGCCAGTGGAGATTCAATTGAAGATAAAGACTTAGTTATGTTGGCCATGAATGGTCTTCCTCATTCTTGGAAGTCTTTTATTCAAGGCATTAGTGGAAGACATGAATTACCCAAGTTTGATCGTCTTAGATCTGATAGCATTCAAGAGGAATTCAGATTAGAAGCAAGAGGAAATGGATGAAAATCTCATCATGAAGAAGATCATGTTCTTGCTGCTCAAACATCTAAAAGGAAAGAAAGAAAAGGAAATTACAAGAGGAATAGAGATAGAAATTTAGATTCAGCACCTAAACCAAAGAAGAAGAAGAAGGATCTCTCTAAAATTCAATGTTTTTGATGTGACAAGTATGGTCACTTTGCCCGAGATTGTTTAACAAGACCAAAAGATCATGTTGTTGCAAATGTTGATGTTTCACCTCATAAAGCATCTAGTGACAACTCAGAGGGATTTTTATTTATCTCAGCCCTTTCAAGCAATGTTCCAATTGGCAGTAATGCTTGGTTTATTGATAGTGGTGCTTCACATCACATTACAAGATACCAAGAGCATCTTTCTAACTTGGTGGAAAAAGAAACTCATTTGCAAGTAATAATTGGTGTTGATGCTTGTTATTTAGTGAAAGGTGCTGGGACTACTTCTTTTCACCTAGATTTTGGCATCCCACTTCATTTGAGTGATGTCTTGTTTGTTCCAGGAATCATAAGAAATCTAGTTTCAATTTTAGCGTTGGATGATAAAGGGTATCAAGTTGTATTTTCTTAAGGAAAAGTGCTTGCATGGAAGAATTCTCTATGTGGAAGGCTCATAAAAGGTAAACATTCCTTTACTCAAGGTAAACATTGGTAAACATATACAGGGCGCTGCACCTCAGCATGCCTCCACAAAAAGGTCAACAAGAAACCAAAAAACAAGGATATAATTTGAGAAGTTAAACAATTTGCACTGCTATGCTCAAATTTATAGAATCTATCAAACAAGAGAATGATCTAGCAACAATACTAACTACAATGATGGCATTACTAGTGATAATCCATAAATATATTCCACTACAAGGCATTTATGGCCAAGTGTACATATTCCAACTACAATGGTAATAACTCCCTAATATCAATGCCCATAGACAAAATAAGATATCATGAAGCTCGCCATATGAGATTTGTCCATCATAAATGTTGATAAAACTATACAAACTCTAATGCACACTAATAACAAGGTGCAAGATGGAGTTTTTAAAATAATCTTCAATGATTATCAACTATCTCTAACTTGTTGATTGTATCTAAAAGTGCAAGAAAGACTACCTTGATATTATCCTCCCTTAGAATATGGTGAAACTGCAGTCTATAAAATGAAGAGAAACTAATTTTAATTGCAATAGTATATCATTTAATTGTGAGTATGTAAGTTCATAATGGTAATTAAACCCTAAAGAAATGTATGAATTTTCAAATATAACACTTTTCTTTTATAAGAGAGTATATTTAACTCCTTCACAAGACAAAGTTATGAATGGTTGTGACACTCACAAAGGACAAAAATGGTGAAGGGTTGTGACTCTTTTGAAGGGTGCCAATTGTGAAAGGTTGTGACAATTGCAAAGGGCATACATGATGAAGAGGTTTGACTCTCTCCTACATTTGAAGCTATAAAAGGGACAAAGTTTGTTTTAGGACATTCAAGTGAAATCAATGTGAGGTTAAATATATAATTTACAAATGAAAAAATAAAAAGTGGTGACTCAATTCTTTATTTTTTGTAAAGTCAAAGGTATTTCCATGACTTGTCTCTATGCTCAACTTGTCTTACCCTAGTCTTACATATTTCCAAGTTGGAGTTCAAGAAGGGGTGAACTGAGGCAAGACTAACCCTCTAAGAATAAATGGAAGAGTAAAAGGAATAAATAAAAAAATAAGGAATTGACTCTTTTAAAAGACAAACTTATGAAAGGTTGTGACACCCACAAAGGATAGAAATGGTGAAGGGTTGCGACTCTTTTGAAGGGTGACAATTGTGAAAGAATGTGACGATTACAAATGGTATCTTCGTGACCCTCCCCCACATTGGAAGATACATAGGGGAGAATATTTCAATTTAGGAGGATATTCAAGTGAAACCAATGTGGGGTATAATATATTATTCAAAAAAATAAAAATGAAAAGTGGTGACTCATCTTTTTTTTTTGTTAACTCAGAGGTATCTTCGTGACTCAGCCCAATGCCCAACCTACCTTACCTTGGTCTTACATATTGCCAAGTTGGGGTTCAGGAAAGGGTGAGTTGAGGAAATACTAGACCTCTAAGAGTTAATAAAAGAGAAAAAGGAATAAGAAGAAAATAAGGAAGTAATTCATTCTAAAGGAAAAATTATGAATGGTTGCGACACTCGCAAAGGACAAAAATACATAGGGGGGAAGATTTCAATTTAGGAGGACATTCAAGTGAAATCAATGTGGGGTATAATATATTATTCAAAAAAACAAAAATGAAAAGTGATGACTCAACTCTTTTGTTAACTCGGAGGTATCTTCATGACTCAGCCCAATGCCCAACCTGTCTTACCTTAGTCTTACATATTGCCAAGTTGGGATTCAGGAAGGGGTGAGTTGAGGCAATAGTAGACCTCTAAGGATTAATGAAAGAGAAAAAGAATAAGGAAGTGATTCATTCTAAAGGAAAAATTATGAATGGTTGTGACACTTGCAAAGGACAAAAATACATAGGGGAGAAGATTTCAATTTAGGAGGACATTCAAGTAAAATCAATGTGGGGTATAATATATTATTCAAAAAAACAAAAATGAAAAGTGGTGACTCAATTCATTCTAAAGGAAGGGGAGAGTTGATGCAATACTAGACCTCTAAGGATTAATGAAAAAGAAAAAGGAATAAGAAGAAAATAAGGAAGTGATTCATTCTAAAGGAAAAATTATGAATGGTTGTGACACTTGCAAAGCACAAAAATAATAAAGAGTTCTGACTCTTTCAAAGAGTGGAAATTGTGAAAGGATTTGATTCTTTCTAAGAGAAAGTTTCATTTTAGAAGGACATTGATATAAAATGTGGGGTATAATATATTATTCAGAAAGACAATAATGAAATGTGGTGACTCAATTAATTTATTTTTGTTAACTTAGAGGTATCATTATGACTCAGCCTAGTGCTCAACCTACCTTACCTTGGTCTTACATATTGCCAAGTTGGGGTTCACGAAGAGGTGAGTGAGGCAAAACTAACTCTCTAAGAATTAATGGAAGAGAAAAAGGAATAATCTTGAAGAAAATAAGGAAGTGACTACTTCAAAATGAAAACTTATGAAATAATATGAAGCACTAGTATATCAAATTAACATCCATTCAACCATCATCCATCAACATGTCAAACTAGCATTTATTATATCATCACTTCTCAATAATCTAATCGATAATTACTTAATCATAACTCACAAATACCTCAAATCATCAAACCAATCAAATCTATCTTACAACGATCTATCTTATAGTATAGAGAATCTGAATATTATTATAAATTAATATGAAGCTATTGTACTAATCGCCAATGTCTCCCTTCAAGATTCGTGACATGGTTTAAAAACCTCCTATGTCTTCTTTAAGTCTATCAGTTGTATTGGGCATTAACATGTTGATCTTTTAGTGCAATGACAACAACTAGTTGTAACAAGTGGTATAAAAGCTTGGTCACAGATTCGAGTCCCCTCAAGTGACGCTGAGGGGGGATTGTTCGACTAACCTCCAATGTCCCCCTTTGGGATTCGTGATATGGTTTAACATCCTCCTCTATCTTCTATAAGCCTAGTGGTTGTATCAAGCATTAACACGTCAATACTTTGGTGCAATGACAACCGTTACTTATAACAGAAGTATTAGTTCTTATAATAAATAGCATAGTGGGCCTTATTTATGATTTATTGCTTATGAATAATGGTCCTATTTATCATTTCTTTTTTATAAATAATGTGTATGAATATGATATTATTATGTCAACCTTTATTTGGAGAAAACATGCAATAATATGTAACTCTTATATGTTTACTGTAGTCAATCATGGTAGGAATAATGAGGTAATGCAAGGAGGGAGAAATTGCTGTGAGGCCTTTTTCTAAGCATGAGGCCAAGGGGGTGCAAAGATGCCCTGCCCTTGGGCCTAGAAACGAAGGATGCTCCAAACACCCTATTGTAGTTTCCTCGAACTCTTACCTTGGTTGTCCATTATGTTAAAGAGCTCTAATCATAGGAAGGAGGATAAGCATGATGTTTTGGAAAACCTAGCAATGACATTGACATGTCTAGTTCATTACTTTAGAGGGATCACGATGAGTTACTTCTCATCTCCGGGCATAATGTTTTTTTATATTAGAGTGGAGTAACAAAATTTTGATGGATATTTGCACAACATTGGACCATACACCAGCAAGAAAGTCAAGTTATATACTTATATGATCTCTCTCTCTCTTATCGGAGACCCTGATACAACATCCAATCCAAAGTTGTCTTTGAAGTGTACTGCTTCCAACATTGGTAAACATATCCAGGGCATTGCACCTCAGCATGCCTCCACAAAAAGGTCAACAAGAAACAAAAAAAAAAAGATATAATTTGAGAAGTTAAACAATTTGAACTGCTATTCTAAGATTTATAGAATTGGTTGTATTGGGCATTAACATGTCGATCTTTTTGTGCAATGACAACAGCTAGTTGAAACAAGTGGTATAAGAGCTTGGTCACTAGTTCGAATCCCCTCGGGTGATGCAGAGGGGGGACTATTCGACTAACCACCAATGTCCCCCTTTGGGATTCGTGACATGGTTTAACGTCCTCCTTTGTATTCTATAAGTCTAGTGGTTGTATCGGGCATTAACACGTCAATATTTTGGTGCAGCAACAATTGCTACTTGTAACAAAAGTATTAGTTCTTATAATAAATAGCATAGTGGGCCTTATTTACGATTTCTTGCTTATGAATAATGGTCTTATTTATTATTTCTTTCTTATAAATAATGTATATTAATATGATATTATTATGTCAGCCTTTATTTGGAGAAAACATGCAATAACGTGTAACTAGATTATATGTTTACTGTAGTCAATCATGGTAGGAATAATGAGGGAATGCAAGGAGGGAGAAATTGTTGTGAGGCATTTTTCTAAGCATGAGTCAAAGGGGGTGCAAAGATACCATGCCCTTGGGCTTAGAAAGGAAGGAAGCTCCAAACACCCTATTGTAGTTTCCTCAAACTCTTACCTTGGTTGTCCATTATGTTAAGGAGCACTAATCATATGAAGGAGGATAAGCATGATGTTTTGGGAACCTTAGCAATGACATTGAAATGTCTAGTGCATTAATTTAGAGGGATCATGACAAGTTACTTCTCAACTTCGGGCATAATGTTATTTATATTAGAATGGAGAAACAAAAGTTTGATGGAGATTTGCACAACATTAGAAATTTAGCCAGTTACATTCAAAGGCTCTATCAATTTGCATCCAAGAGAGTTAAGGAGGTAGTACTTGCAGTCATGGTGCAACATAAAGCTTTCAGCAGGTGTTCATTCCGGTCTTCATAATTGTCTTGCAATCTTGGTACTTTCTTTCTAAGGACAACCGATTTTGATGGCGAATTGCTTGAGGGGAACCAATCTTTGGGTCGAGAGGATTGTAATGTCCCCAAGTTTTCAAAAGTGACTTAATTACAGTAATTAATTAAGTTACCCAAAAAATAATTTTAAATCCTAAGGATGACTTCAATTAATTAATTTACTTGTAAAACACAGTAGAAATAATAAATTAATAAAGTAAGTCACTTTATTTATTCAACCTAACTTTCTAGATGTTTCTATGGAGCTCTTTGTAAGGCATGCAAGTTGAAGGAGTGTGCAGTTTAGGTGGTGAGACTATCCACCCTAGTCTGCGGTTGGAAATATCATTTTAGATATTCCACTTTGTATCTATTGGAGATTATACAAATTTTGAAGCATTCATTTGAAGACAAATTTGTAGAAATAAGATATTCATAGGTCTCTAGTCATTTATATCTTGAGATTTCTAACTTGAGAAAATATAAGTTTATTTTGAAATATAATATTATTGTATTCATTCTTTGGTGTTCATCTTATATTGGATATTTTGATATATATCATACACTTTATATGTTGTGATTTACGAGATATTATTTCTAATATTATTATTGAGAATTTAAGTGCAAAGATAGGAAAATACTGTGCAATGGTTCAATATATCAGCATGGGCTAGATTAATATTTATATAGTTGGAAGATAAATATTTTGGCGGTGCGATATTACCTAACGGATTTAATATGACTGGGCAGTATATTAAGTCCATGGTTAATTGAGAATGTTGGGCGTAGTATTTTGTGTTGGACCCAACATCCACAAATCAAAGGTTATAACCTTGATTAAGGGGCGACATCAAATATTCATGTTTCTGACATTAGAAACCAAAAAGTCAAAGACAAATATTTGTATCGGCTTTAATTAAGTATCGGGAAGATAAAATTGTGATTTCTTTATCGATACAGTAGTAGTATTGGGTGAAGATGTTTCTTAGTCGTATCTCAATATTGGTGTGAACATTCATGTGTCGTGATCTCCTATTGAGGGATCGACTTACATATTTTTCTGGTAACAGGATAATAGCGTATGCTTAGTACATATTCAACAAAATTGATATTTTGGCGTTTCCTATGATGGATATTCCCACCGTGTGTAATTCTCTACCTTAAGCCCTTGAAGAAATTTCTGCCAAGGAACAAAGAGTCCCTTTGTCGTGGAGAATATTGGGCATTTACTTGGTGTCTACTACCATATTTTTACTTTATTCTTGTCGTTGATGGGAGGAGGATGATTATTCTATCACTCTATGTTTGGAGATAAATATTTATAATGTTTGTCTAAAATTTATATTGGCGGTTTGATATTGGTAGCATTGAATTTCATCTCAGCAAGTATAGTCGAACATAATATGGTTGTGGATTGCTTCGATATCAGCGGGTAGCTTATTGGAACAAGATACTCATAATTGGCATGAATGATGGGTGGACTTTGCTTGTGTTGTTGGATGTGGCAGCTAAGATTCTTCATGGCCAACTAAGTGTATCTCCTTACGCAATCACTTCTATATTCAGATTTTAGCACAAGTGATGGATAGAGAAATACTCTCTTGCTATTTTATAAACTAATTAAGGAATTCTTTTTGTCTCAATATGAATGTGTAGAAGGATATAGTTATTATTATTTAGTCAATGCTTGTTTTTTAAACATCAAGTCAATCCGTTTCCCATGCATCCCTGAAATGAAACATTTTAGAGTATTAAGTAAACCACTTTGAAAACATCACCCAAGGAAAATATTGGAAAATTATTGGCTGAAATCAGTCGGGGATATATCTCAATCTTTTAGAATAAAATAAATCATGACATACTCAAATTTATTTCAAAACCTGATACTCATAAATACAATAAAATTAAGAGCATACCACTCCCTATATTGGTTAAGTCATTTTATATTCTTTATTAATGCTTTAACAACAATATGCCAGCAAGAAAGTCAAGTTATATACTCCTATGATCTCTCTCTCTCTCTCTTGTCGGAGACCTTGATACAAAATCCAATCCAAAGTTGTCTTTGAAGTGTACTGCTTCCAACAATGGTAAACATATCCATGGCGTTGCACCTCAGCATGCCTCCACAAAAAGGTCAACAAGAAACCAAAAAAAAAAAGATATAATTTGAGAAGTTAAACAATTTGCACTGCTATGTTCAGATTTATAGATTCTATCAAACAAGAGAATGATTTAGCAACAATACTAACTAGAATGATGGCATTACTAGCGTTAATCCATAAATATATTCCATTGCAAGGCATTTATGACCAAGCGTACATATTCCAAATACCAAGGTAATAACTCCCTAATATCAATGCCCGTAGACAAAATAAGATATCATGAAGCTCGCCATATGAGATTTGTCCATCGTAAATGTTGATAAAACTGTACAAACTCTAATGCACACTAATAACAAGGTGCAAGATGCAGTTTTTAAAATAATATTTAATGATTATCAACTATCTCTAGCTTGTTGATTGTATCTAAAAGTGCAAGAAAGACTACCTTGATATTATCCTCCCTTAGAATATGGAGAAACTGCATTCAAAAAAATAAAGAGAAACTCATTTTAATTGCAATAGTATATCATTTAATTGAGTCTGTAAGCTCATAATGGTAATAATTCCCTAAAGAAATGTATGGGTTTTCAAATATAACACTTTGCTTTTACAAGAGAGAGTATATTTACATTTATTTAAGGAGCAACTATTTATATAGCATTCAGCACTTTTATTAAAAAGGAGAAACATGTTCATAAGACATTTTCCTTTTGAAACTTGTGATGTCTTGCAACCACAAACAAACGTGTTTCTCTTCCACATGCAATTGTTGTAATGACAAAAGGAATATGGAGAGAAACTAGCTTTATGGGGAACTTATCACATTCCCACAACAATGTGGGATACCTATTTCTCAAGTAGAAGCTAAATATAAAGGAGATAGGTGGCTACACCTATGCAAGTAGATGTCCAAATAAATGATCATAAGCTCAAAAGCATTGAATATAGACAATAGATGATCTTGTAGGCTATTGAGCAAGGTTCATTACACATCCAACTGCCAAGCCATTTGGGGCATCCAAAGGTAGATGCAATTATCGAGTCAAGGAAAAATAGAAAATTGCCTTGAATGGAAAGTGGGTGGGTCTCCAACCTGCTAACTTTTAAGCAATGTTTTTTTTCTAAAATAGAAATTTGAAGGCAATTCAGATGCTAAAATCATGAAGAAATGAAAACATCAATTTATTCTAACATCACAGTTGTAGAATATCCATTGTGCTTGTCATGTATTACAAACATTGAAGGTTTGACTGTCACTTATGTAACTCCCAAGAATATTCTTCTTCCATAGAATAAGCAATTGAATAAGTCGATAAATCACAAGAGAAGTTAGTCTACTATTAAAGGGCCACCCTATCTACTTCTAAGCCCCCTTAACCTACTTTGGCCTCTCCAACGACCCTCCTATAATTTTCTTCTCTATTTTTATGTTTTTTATTTTGATTAATGATAAAATAGGTTTTGAAGGGACCCAAAACCCTTTTCAAAAAGGTCACAAAAGATATTCCATGAAATCCCACAACAAGGAATGGATCTAGACAAAGACGAGGGTTTTACCAACAAGCTTCCACAACCTAAGACAAATGCGACATGAAAAACCAACATGCAACCCAAAAATAAAAGAACTAGAGAAAACTCCAACCCCAACACCCACAACTGAAAACCTTAAGATTTACCTTTATTCCTTCCCTTGTAAGAACGCAGGGTTATGTCAAAAGAGAGCGAAGATATCTTAGATCTTTTTTCCTTTCACCGTAGTCCAAGCCTCTTCCACCTTAGCAGCAACAAGTTGCCAAGCCAACGAATCTAGTGTTGGATTCCCAACACCTAGAGAGGGAAGACCGAAAACACCCATAGAAGCACAAGAGATAGGGCCAACAAAATCTTGAGAGATAGGGCTAGAAACAACAAGAGAAATAGCTCCAAAAATGCTCTCAATAGTTAAAGCATAATCCCCACCAAAAGCCCTATCACGGGAAACCAAATTCTAAGAAACAACAGGTGTAAAAATAGAAACACCAACCATCCCAATAAAATCCTGAGATACAGTAGGAGGGGAAAAAGGATGAGGACCAACCTCCACCATTGCACCAATAGAATTAGGAGAGACAATAGGAGAACCCTCTATTAGCACCTAAAAAAATTTTTCATGGCTCTAGCCTTTTTCTCCTGGTCTCTGCAGTCCTTTTTGTGTCCCTGGCCTTAAAACCCTTGTTAAAATTCAAAAATGTAGCCGTTGGGTCTAAAAAAATTAAAAATACCCTAGCCTTGTTCTAATGTTGCATTACCTTTTTTAGGGCGACTTAAAACTTTAAATCTGCATGTGCTAATTAAAATGACCAGCTTCATGTTCGCGGTTAGGTTTTTCATGTGTCGGCGGGGTCCCCTTTATTTTCCTATGTCCCTGCGCTTTAATCTTTCCTAGGTCCCCAGTGCCCAGTGTATTTTAATTTTTCCTAAGTTCGACTGTTTTAATACTTCCTATGTTTTGGCTTGCTTTATTTCCTGGCCCAGTCTCTGACACCATCTCAATCTGACAGTTGTCGTTAAAGCGCATGAAGTTTCTCAGACCTATGCGAAGTCACGACGGCCGTTGATCTTATCTTTGTGACACGGCGTTTCAAATTGTGGGTCCAGGGTGACACCTAAGCACACTTGGCGGTTCCTCATTGGCCGATGGATTTATTGAAGTGGCATTAGCGGGCCCAGGTGGGGTCTTGTTGTCAGTTGCCTGAGGATCGTGTGGTTGTCGCATGATCGCATGGAATATTCCATCCCCTTGCAATCATGTGACGACCGTTGATTTTGAATCTTTCCTGGACGTATTAGTGGGACTTGGTTGCTGGTGTGTCTGTCAGAGGGGTCCTGACGTGTCAGAGCATCGACGATCGGCGTATGTTCTTAAGGCTTTTTTCTGACACATGCGATGATGCGTCGTCCGTCCAATCTTCCAAGCGGGATTTATCTCTTTGTGGGTCCAATGACACGTTGGTACAATTGGCGGTTTGTGATTGGTCCACGAGGTAACACATTGGCAGTTGTCAGTGGGTCCTGGGTTGCAGGCTTGTCAGAGGGTCCTGACACTTGCAATGAATCAATGGCGGGCATAAATTCTTATGAGATGTGTCAGACGTATGAGATTTTGAGACAACCGTTGATTCTTTTGTGTGACGTAACCTTTTCTCTTGGTGGGTCCATCTGCCAGATGTGCTGATTCAGAGTGTTTTGATTGGTCCACATTGTGTGAGCTGGACGTGTTGTCAGGCGGGCCCGGTATCTAAATCAAAAGATTCAAAATCAACGGCGGGCGCTTGATCTCGTGGAATCTTCCAAGCCTTTCAGGTCTTGCGCCAGCCGTCCGATCTTCCAGACGGCTTAATGTTCTCAGTGGGGCCATTTTCCAGGTGGTGCAGGATTGTTCAAATCTTATTGGTCGATGCGAGGAGTCAGCACGGTGGGGTCGTTGTCAGAGAGATCAGTGACGAGGACATAATCTACAGTTGGCGTAAGTTCTCATGAGTTTCGTCAGAGCCATGAGATCTTACGCCCACCGTCCATTTTCAAAGGCTTAAGCAGGTGGGTCCTGTGTCAGTGATGACCGAGCGGCAGCAGCGAATGGCATGGCGACAAGTGGCATAAAGAGGGCCCAAGTGGGGTCAAAAGGTTTAGAGGTCCAGATAAATTGCCAACAAAGTTCAAAGGATTCGCTCATTCGCGAAATGAATTGGCGGAGGTAAAAAGTATTCTGCAAACGAGCGAAAACCTTTTGTCGCTAGTTCGCTAAATGTGGGATCGAGGTTAATGTTTTCCTATGGTCGCCAGGTCGCGGAGTTAAGAGGTGGGTTAAGGATTTCATTTCGCGAATAGGAAAAGTCGTTGTCGCGTAGTCGCTTGAGTTAACCCTAGGCTATCGGATGAGTTAGGGTCATAAAGCCTGCGAAACATGAAGATCTAACGGCCATGACTTAAAGTTGATCGAGGTTTAAATTTTGACCGCCGATTTGCCGCAAGCGCCATAAAGTGACCGTTGAAATTCAAATTTGAATTTCCTAAGACATTTCCAGCGACAGGAAGTACCAAAATTTATGGTCTTAATGGCCGGTTTCGATTTGTTTGGTGGCGCCGGTGGTTGTAGTGTGGTCCAGGCTGCCTTGATCGATTGCAGGGGGGTTTGTACCATGTGGGGATGGATATTTTTGGTAGCTCAAGGTGCTTTGCAGGTCTGGTCAGATTGGTTTATATGGCGAATTTATGATTTTCCTGTACTTCTCAAAGATTTTCTCATTCACAAAGATCATCCTTGGATTTGACAGACCTATACTCGGTTTTCCCTCAGAGAATTTTGATTTTTGTTGTAATTAGGGTTGGTGTAGTTGTTGAAACCCTAACCCTAGCTGTCTGAAGCTTGTTGCATCCTATCTTTGGGATTCCAAGGCAGCTAAGTGGTATAAATGGTGAAATGGTTTTTTTTGTAAGGGTTCCTTCTTCTGCAAATTTTTGAGGAGAACTGGTTCCATGAAGGGTCCTTTTCTTGTAGATTTTCTCTACTTCTCTGCATATAGAGTGTTATTTTCTCCTTTGTTGGCTCAGAGAATATGATATGTATTGTAACTGATTTGTCTTATGTATGAGGATTCAATATATTCTTACTGTTACTAAGCTATCTCCATTTGAATTCTAAATTCATTGATCATACATCAAGGGTGTCTGATTTTTCTGTTTGCATTGCCTATGTGTTTGCAAGTGGAGTTGTCTTCGCAGAGATAATTGGTTTAGGATTATTTTTCATGTATGTATGAGCTGAGATATCAAAGATATGTCATGCTTGTCTTCCAATGGATGCTGGTTAATGTATTATCTATTTATAGGTCTCTTCTAAGGGGAGGGTTAAAATCCTTTGAATAGGTAATAACATACTTGGATACACAAGTGGGTTGTTAAAGTGAGGTTTGGTCATGGTGTGTGATTGATGTTAGGCATCAACACATTGAGTACATTGTCTTCTTGTTTCATAGCTGTCTATTACAATAGGGTATTTGACTCTATGGCCCATTGGACAAGGCACTGGTCTATCAGGGACTTAGGACATCTCAGGGGTCCTTCAACCCATCTTTAAATCATTTACTTTCAGTTCCATCCTTTCCCTTTCATGTTGTTAGTATAGGTCTCTGGTCTTCAGACTCATTCTATGCAAGTAGGGCTATTGCATGAGATCTTGGTTTCATTGAGGTACAGGATACCTAAAGGGGTTTGAAGACTATTCCACAGTAATCTATCTGCAGGCCTATTGTTTGTCATGAGGTGTCTTGAGTGTGCAAATAAGGCAATACCTGCCTGAGTGATGTGGAGCTCAAAGAAGGAGGATGTTCTCTATCCTCATCAATTGGTTCTGTTTTCTTGTCAAACTTGAGTGCCTAATTTGAAGATCAAGCCCACCTTTTGATTCAAGTTTGGTCCTACAAGGAAAAGAAACCAACAAATTGGTGACTCTACTAGGGAAGAAGTAAAAGACAGCAAGCTTTCCTGCTTGGCTGGATCATTCCAGAGTCTGGTTAAATGATCATAGAGTCAAATAGAAAAAATACATTTGTAAAATCTTCTCACCTAAGTTGTGAGCTCTGATTCTCTCTGTTTGATCAGTGTTCCTTCTGATAAACAATGTGGTTACTTGTGGAGTTTTGTGTTGGTTGGAAAAAGAAACAAAGAGCAAGTACAAAATTTTCCTCTTCAAGGAGGTGGCGACTCTACAAATAAAGAATCTGATGGAGCTGCATGATAAGCTCTAGATCTGCCCTGCTTTCCAGTCAACAAAGTCTTCTGCTACAAAACTCTCAGGTATTTCTCAAAGATCTGAAATGTCTCCTAATTAAGTGATCAAGCACTAAGAAAAGGAGTAAGGTGTGAAGTATGTAGGAAGGGTTCAGTGACAAAAGAAGATTAGTTTCAAGTATACATTTCCTGTCATTAGTCTTGAAGATTTTCAAGTGGGTGTGCAAAGCTGTAGCTAGTGATGGATGTTCCCAGAGTTTCTTTTGTCAGAGGATATGTACCATTTTGTTATGATGGCATACCTGGTTTCCCTAATAAGATCCCTGATGGAATCAGGACATATTTACAAAAGTATGATAGGGACTAGCATCAGTCAGCAAGGAAACATGTTCGGTGCTTTGCTGATGTAATGTGTGATTTTGATGTTTGCCATGAAGACCTATGGATGAAATTGTTTGTTCAAACTCTAGAGGGTGATACTGGTTCTCTTTTCTACCAGCATGTTCTATTTCATCTTGGAGTGAGATGCATTTGGCCTTCATGGAGCAATTTGGAGAAAGGGTAAGCATATTTGATTCCTATGATAAGTTTTTAAGGATTCATATTGGGAGTGATGAACTTGTTCCTCATTTCAATATCAGATTTGCAAAAGTATTGAATGAAATCCCTGAAAATTATAGACCCAATGATCAAGTGTGTATGAATGTCTACTTTGATGCATTTGGTAAGAAAATGAACTATCTATTGAGGGATAAGGAGCCTAGGTCATTATATCAGGCATTTGTAACTGCAATGGATATTGAAAACAATTTGAAATATGGATTGACCAAAGGTCATTTTGCCATGAGTGTGTGCCGGTATAATGAATGTGAAAGAAGAGAAGAATGTAGTGTTGATACCACAGCTCCAAATCGGTGTATCAGTTTGTAATCAAGTTGAAATGTCAAATCAAGATATGAGTATAAATGTTGTTGAGTCTTTTGCTACTGATGAGACATGTGTTCAGGATGCTACAGCAATAAGATATATTCCAGACCTTGGTAGAATTGAGCAGTGTGATGGTGTTTTGAGTTGTAAATTTGCCACTGCAGTCAATTCTTGTAATTTTGATTATGAGCATGATTTTTCTTGTGTTCCTAGGCATGAGACTGTTGCTTCTATGTCTTAGTGTTATACAAATGAGGAGGCTGAAAGTTATGTCTCTAATGATGAGTTTGATGTTGCTGCACAAGGTGAGGAATGTCATTCACAGATATGTCAGTCACAGTCAGAGGAACATAGTGCTGAAAGTGGTTACTCAGGTGAGAGTGATGAAGGCGGTGAGGTTGAGGTGTCTGTTAAGTTTCAGGATTTGCACCCTTGACTGAACTGAAGGAGTTCAGTAATCCTTACTTAACATGGGATTTATTTCACTACGTGAGACTTGGATAATGAAATAAAACCTCCGGGTTCTAGGCCGGCTCCTATTGAATCTTTCGGTGATAGCTCTGAACCTTAATGAAAACTTGGGGGAAAAGGGAAGAAGATGCAGAGAATAAACTTTAAAACCTAAAGCTTAAAATAAGAAAAGAGGTGATACACCAAAGATATTACGGAGACTCAAATACACTTGACAGAGGGGACTGTACAGCTATATGGGGTGTAAACAAAGCACATCTTCCTGTAAAGGCTTGCAAAAATGATTTATGATAAGGTTTCAGTACTGAAACTACGAAAGGAGGAGAAATCAAGACCTCACTTTAACTAATTTCACCTAAAAACACGTATCATAACCCACAAGCAGAATTACTCTCCTACAAACAGGTGCTGGAATAAGACAGAAAAAACTAGGAAATGAGGAACATTCACAAGTTATCCTATCAAATCATTCGAAATTGCACACAAAATTTGCAGAAAGGAAAAAGGCTCAATATCAACACTTAAAATAGCATAATCACCTTTGCTGTCACATATATTGCATCTCCAAAATGGATTACAGATTCTGCAAATACATTTCAGGACTCAAAAAACTGTCACAGAAACCTCTATGCATAAAATCAGAACTCCCTTTACAATGAGCTTTCAACTCATACTTAAGCATTTTCCTCAACTGCATCATTTATGAGGGCAAAATATCAGGGGTCGGATGCAGAGAAAAAGGCCCATTTAAAGCCTTTAAAACCTTTGAAAAAGAACAACCTAGTGGCTCAAAAGTCATCACCAGATAATATCAACATAAATTCTCCTCATAACTGCACTAAATGCTCTCTAGAAGACTCATACTAAGTCTCTGAAATGTAATAACTTCACTGCAGAGAAAAACAGCTTTATCTTTATGACTCAACACTTAGGAAAATTTTTTAGAAAATATCTGTCTTTTAACCTTCAAAAGAAAATTAAATATTTATTTTTTGCATAAAATACTTATCAAATAATTTATATTTCGTAAATGAAATATAAAATATTTAATATGTATTTAAATGATAATTTATTATAATATAATTTATTCTTTTATTTTAATAAATATTTAATTATTTTAATAACACATTAAGTGATAATATCTTAATCACTTAATATCTTATTAAAATAATTGTATTTATAGAAATATTTAAATAAATTATGTAGTAATAAATTATGCAAAAAATGAATATTTAATTTTAAACTTTTGAAAGAATAAAAAAAGAAAATAAAAGACACATACTCTCTAGAAACTTTAAAACCTAAGTGTCAAATTACAAAAAAAAAAAAGAAGGCTTGCTTTTGCAAAAGCATTACAAACGCCAACATTTGGCGTGAAAACTTGGCAAAATGGAAAAAGCTTTTTTAAATGCAAAAAAGATATCTTCTTTGGCGTTGGATATAGGGTATTTTGAACCCTAAAGGCATTCACTTTTTTAATTGTATTTGATGTTGTTGGAGCTCTGCCTGGGCGCCGCCATGAGGGTTACAAAACCCTTAGAAAATTGCAGAAAATGAGGAAAACGCTGCTGTTCAGGCCGCCATTTTTTGGCTCTCTTGTTCGAACTTTGTCACTGCTATCAGCTCCTCCCCTTTTTGCCGTTTTTCTGGTTAAAAACCGCACCATTTTGTTTGGATCTGAGCCGCCATGAATAGAAAAGGGTAAGAACTGCTCCATTTTGCTTGTTACTTGCGAGTTTACTGCAAAAAACAAAACGTGGGTGGCTGGACTTTGCAATGTTGTGATTTTGTTGGATATTTTCTAGAAAGATTACTGTTTTTCTTTGCAATCTACTGGTGTACAAATCTCCGCAGCTTCTGCCTTGGCAGATGCTTTCTGCATCTTCTCTTCCTCCTTTATATCATGTGCATGATCATCATCCATATTGCTTAAACCTTGTTTTCTGGATCGTTTTGAGACTGAAATAGTTCTGAAAAGTTTCTTTTGAGAGATTTTGGTTTTACTGCTATCAGAGGACCTTGTGTTGGAGCTAAAATTAACATCAGAAGGTGGGGTATTTCCATTGACAATAGTATCCATATCTGAAACTGCAATTGTTTTTTGTCTTTTCCTCATGGAAACTAATACTTCTTTAGCAGTTCTCTTATAATCTTTCCTTGACATTCCTCCACGTTTTATTTGTCTTTTACCTCTCCTAGAAACTCTGTATGTTGCAAAGTGGAAGCTTCCTTTCTAGCACTAGACTCTGCTTGATTGCTCTCGGTTGTAACTTCTTCACCAGAACAAGCACCTTCAATCATGACAGTTGTTGGCCTTTTAACACCTGTGCAGCTACTATTTGCACCTGAACCTTCCTTTGGAGAACATTCCATGAAGAAATCTTTGGTAGTTCCCCGAAGAGGTGTCACCTCACAAACATCAGGAAAAGAAGAGTCTACAACAGTGATGTTTTCCGTAGCTTTCAGTGCCAGTAAATAACAGTGGATCCCACATGGTGTTTTGTTGTCTTCTTCAGGGTTGCTCCATGTTCATTGTTTTTCACTAGGTAAAACGAGACCCTGAGAACAACCATGTAACCGACAATCAAAAACCAAACAACGTCTGCAAAATAAGTTGTCAAAGGAATCCAAAGCAGCATCTAGATCCTTTCCAAGAAATATGTCATCACCAGATATGACACCACGTGCCCAAAATCCAGAAGTCTTTTTAGAAATGCCTCAATACTCTTTACCCAATATATTTGAAAATGATTCTGTTTTTCCTTTACGAATGTTAAATTCTAGAGATTCTTTGTCCCTGATGACCTTAAAACCACCTTGCGTTTGCAAATATTCTGAACACAATGACTGTAGCACTTTACTTTCATGCTTGAATTTCTGATATGTTTCCTATTGCTATTATGCTTTGTATGGTTTCAAATTGTTCTTAACCGGACCGTACAGCAATTCTTTTTCTGCCTGTTGCATGTTTTATGAGGTTCGAGCACGGGCTCGTGACACCCACAAATGATTCTATTTCTTTCAGCACTAAGTATCACTGCTTACTTTTCTTTTATGATGAAATGCATTGACAGATATAGTGTATAGCCGTAGAGATAAGTAGTCATTGCTTAGATCCCTCGGGATCTAACACCAGTTGCTATTATGTTTTTGCAGATGCTTGGGATCATGGAGCTCGGAGCTGGATTCTGCTACGCCGGAGAAAGAGCTCATAACCAGTCAAAGCAACAGGCAATGACTGGTTATCCCTACTCTTTATTTCTTTCATTAGATATTTATCTGTTCATGTATTTCTTGATGAAAGAAATTCAGATAGTTACACTCACGGCTTGTGTGAGACTTTCTCTATTCAGCATACTTAATTCATTTCATATTTGTAAAAATGAAAATTGTACAGATCAACTGATGATCTATACAATGAACATTGTATTTCTTTGCTCATGATTTCATATATGGTCGCAAAAATGATGAAAATGAATGAATAGAAAATGTATGCTTTCTTTTGCAACTCTTTCTATGATGTTACTTGAAGTAAAATTCAGCATGTGTGAAATTTTGGTAACAGTGTCTTCATATGAGTCCGATGCAACATGGGAGGAAGAAAGTAATGATTGAAGTGAACATTCCTTTATCAGTGAAGGTATGTTTTCATTTTATGAATCTGAAAATGAAGGTGCATCAGTCTTTGTACATTGTGCAAATCTGCTTCAGTATGAAGATGTTGAGGGTGTTTTGTCCTCAAAGTTTGAAGATAAAGAAGTGGTAATTCAATGTGATGTCAATGAGGATGAACATGAAGATTTGATTAAAAGGTTATCTAATGGTCCTACATTGGATGATGAGGTTGCAGCATATAAAAGAGGGTTTAGGAGTGAACCATGGTTTTGCTATGATGGTTTTCCTAAGCAGGATAATGAAGAAGATGCAATTGTGGACACTATATGCTTGGTAGGTGATATTGATTGTGAATCTTCATATAGTTCTGATTTTTCTTCATATGCTGAAAATCTCCATGGAGATGAAATGGGTAGTGAGTTTAAAGTGTTTTCTAATACTTTATATGATGAGGACTATGATGATGATCAGCCCATTTTTTGTCATAATGTACAACAAGGAGTATTACATGGCATTATCAATCCATTGTTTGAAGAACACATGGAGGTCTCAAATGTTACAAAATTGGGTAATGATGACATGTGTGAGTATAAACCTGATTATTCATTTGAACTCCCACCAGCTACACCTGAGGATATGCATAGTCAAGGTATGAATGAAGCCTTTTAGCAAGCAGAGTATGAGTTTTTTGTATTTCCAATTGATAGCATACATGAATCAGTAGAAAAGAATAGATTTTTATCTGATGGTACTGTTCATAGGTATGATGAGTCTTTTCTTCATAGTGAGCAAAATGAAGGGAGTGCCAAAATTTTTTACATGCACTATGAAGATAGTTACTTTGTTTTGCCTGATAGGTTGGTTGGAAGTATTGATATGCATGGTGAAACAAATGGGAATAAAGTATCGAGTTTACCTCAAGAAGAAAGAAATGAAAATCAGATTTTTGACAGGGGCAAATATTGGTTCAAGTTTTGAGGTTTCAAGTTTTTTGTAAAAAGTGTGTACACTTTGTATATAATTTCCTTTCCTGTTTTCCCTGGTTTGTTCCCGGTCTTTTTTGAGATCTTTGTGCCCCTTTTCCGGTTGGTGGTCTGCTTTTTCCAGAGATCTGATTTCTTGCCATGCCTGCAGGAGGCATGCATCCCCAACTAGAGCCACTGTTAGCACCTAAAAAAAAAATTCATGGCTCTAGCCTTTTTCTCTTGGTCTCTGCAGTCCTTTTTGTGTCCCTGGCCTCAAAACCCTTGTTAAAATTCAAAAATGTAGCCGTTGGGTCTAAAAAAATTAAAAATACCCTGGCCCTGTTCTAATGTTGCATTACCTTTTTAGGGCGACTTAAAACTTTAAATCCACATGTGCTAATTAAAATGACCAGCTTCATGTTCGTGGTTAGGTTTTTCATGTGTCGGCGGGGTCCCCTTTATTTTCCTATGTCCCTGCGCTTTAATCTTTCCTAGGTCCCTAGCGCCCAGTGTATTTTAATTTTTCCTAAGTCCGATTGTTTTAATACTTCCTATGTTTCGGCTTGCTTTATTTCCTGGGCTCGGTCTCTGACACCATCTCAATCCGACAGTTGTCGTTAAAGCGCATGAAGTTTGTCAGACCTATGTGAAGTCACGACGGCCGTTGATCTTATCTTTGTGACACGGCGTTTCAAATTGTGGGTCCAAGGTGACACCTAAGCACAGTTGGCGGTTCCTCATTGGCCGATGGATTTATTGAAGTGGCATCAGCGGGCCTAGGTGGGGTCTTGTTGTCAGTTGCCTGAGGATCGTGTGGTTGTCGCATGATCGCATGGAATATTCCATCCCCTTGCGATCATGCGATGACCGTTGATTTCGAATCTTTCCTGGACATATCAGTGGGACCCGATTGCTGGTGTGTCTGTCAGAGGGGTCCTGACGTGTCAGAGCATCGATGGTTGGCGTATGTTCTTAAGGATTTTTTCTGACACATGCGATGATGCGCCGTCCGTCCGATCTTCCAGGCGGGATTTATCTCTTTGTGGGTCCAATGACACGTTGGTACAATTGGTGGTTTGTGATTGGTCCACGAGGTAACACGTTGGCAGTTGTCAGTGGGTCCTGGGTTGCAGGCTTGTCAGAGGGTCCTGACACTTGTAGTGAATCAACGGCGGGCGTAAATTCTTATGAGATGTGTCAAACGTATGAGATTTTGAGACAACCGCTGATTCTTTTGTGTGACGTAACCTTTTCTCTTGGCGGGTCCATCTGCCAGATATGCTGATTCAGAGTGTTTTCATTGGTCCACGTTGTGTGAGTTGGACGTGTTGTCAGGCGGGCCTGGTATCTAAATTTGAAGATTCAAAATCAACGACGGGCGCTTGATCTCATGGAATCTTCCAAGCCTTTCAGGTCTTGCGCCAGCTGTCCGATCTTCCAAACGGCTTAATGTTCTCAGTGGGGCCATTTGCCAGGTGGTGCAGGATTGTTCAAATCTTATTGGTCCACGTGAGGAGTCAGCACGGTGGGGTAGTTGTCAGAGAGATCAGTGACGAGGACATAATCTACGGTTGGCATAAGTTCTCATGAGTTTTGTCAGAGCCATAAGATCTTATGCCCGCCGTCCATTTTCGAAGGCTTAAGCGGGTGGGTCCTGTGTTAGTGATGACCGAGCAACAGCAGCGAATGGCATGGCGACAAGTGGCATAAAGAGGGCCCGGGTGGGGTCAAAAGGTTTAGGGGTCCAGATAAATGAGGTTAGCGTTGCCGACAAAGTTCAAAGGATTCGCTCATTCACGAAATGAATTGGCGGAGGTAAAAAGTGTTCTACGAACTGGTGAAAACCTTTTGTCGCTAGTTCGCTAAATGTGGGACCGAGGTTAATGTTTTCCTATGGTCGCCAGGTCACAGAGTTAAAAGGTGGGTTAAGGATTTCATTTCGCGAACAAGAAAAGTCATTGTCGCATAGTCCCTTGAGTTAACCCTGGGCTATCCGATGAGTTAGGGTCATAAAGCCTGCGAAACATGAAGATCTAACGGCCATGACTTAAAGTTGATCAAGGTTTAAATTTTGACCGCCGATTTGCCACAAGCACCATAAAGTGACCGTTGAAATTCAAATTTGAATTTCCTGAGACATTTCCAGCGACAGGAAGTACTAGAATTTATGGTTTTAATGGCCGGTTTCGATTTGTTTGGTGGCACCAGTGGTTGCAGTGTGGTCCAGGCTGCCTTGATCGATTGCAGGGGGGTTTGTACCATGTGGGGATGGATATTTTTGGTGGCTCAAGATGCTTTGCCGGTGTGGTCAGATTGGTTTATATGGCGAATTTATGATTTTCCCGTACTTCTCAGAGATTTTCTCATTCACGAAGATCATCCTTGGATTTGACAGACCTGTACTCAGTTTTCCCTCGGAGAATTTTGATTTTTGTTGTAATTAGGGTTGGTGTAGTTGTTGAAACCCTAACCCTAGCTGTTCGAAGCTTGTTGCATCCTATCTTTGGGATTCCAAGGCAGCTAAGTGGTATAAATGGTGAAATGGTTTTTTTTGTAAGGGTTCCTTCTTCTGCAAATTTTTGAGGAGAACTGGTTCCATGAAGGGTCCTTTTCCTGTAGATTTTCTCTACTTCTCTGCATATAGAGTGTTCTTTTCTGCTTTGTTGGCTTAGAGAATATGATATGTATTGTAACTGATTTGTCTTATGTATAAGGATTCAATATATTCTTACTATTACTAAGTTATCGCCATTTGAATTCTAAATTCATTGATCATACATCAAGGGTGTCTGATTTTTCTGTTTGCATTGCCTATGTGTTTGCAAGTGGAGTTGTCTTCGCAAAGATAACTGGTTTAGGATTAGTTTTCATGTATGTATGAGCTGAGATATCAAAGATATATCATGCTTGTCTTCCAGTGGATGCTGGTTAATGTATTATCTATTTATAGGTCTCTTCTAAGGGGAGGGTTAAAATCCTTTGAATAGGTAATAACATACTTGGATACACAAGTGGGTTGTTAAAGTGAGGTTTGGTCATGGTGTGTGATTGATGTTAGGCATCAACACATTGAGTACATTGTCTTCTTGTTTCATAGTTGTCTATTACAATAGGGTATTTGACTCTGTGGCCCATTTGACAAGGCACTGGTCTATCAGGGACTTAGGACATCTAAGGGGTCCTTCAACCCATCTTCAAATCATTTACCTTCAATTCCATCCTTTCACTTTCATGTTGTTAGTATAGGTCTCTGGTCTTCAGACTCATTCTATGCAAGTAGGGCTATTGCATGAGATCTTGGTTTCATTGAGGTACAGGATACCTAAAGGGGTTTGAAGACTATTCCATAGTAATCTATCTGCAGGCCTATTGTTTGTCATGAGGTGTCTTGAGTGTGCAGATAAGGCAATACCCGCCTGAGTGATGTGGAGCTCAATGAAGGAGGATGTTTTCTATCCTCATCAATTGGTTCTATTTTCTTGTCAAACTTGAGTGCCTAATTTGAGGATCAAGCCCACCTTTTGATTCAAGTTTGGTCTTGCAAGGAAAAGAAACCAACACCCTCCTCAACAACCCCCAACCAAAACTGGAGTAGCCAACGAAGAATCCACAAGATGATGAGAATCCATCACAACCACCTGTGAGAAAATCATTTGAGTTTCAAATTACTTCACAACCATTTAATGTTGTACAAAATCACCTTTCCACCATGAGGAAAATAATTTATTTTTCTCCAAACCACGTTGTGTAGCAGCATGACGAATCTTGAAACATCTTCTACGCTTAAAAGGAATCCATTTATAGTCCAGAGGTATCAGAGCTAGATTTAGATTGGTATCGTTGTCATACCAACTCTAGCAAGTTGGTATCAAAGCTAGTTCGAGGTGGTTCCAAGCTGGTTTTCCTTATGGTTCATATCTGTTGGAGATTTGAGTTACTTGCGGTATGGCCGATGCAAATAGTCAGTTCGATACGGATCAGACTCAGCCTTTGGATGTTGGCCGAGTTGGACGGGGTACTTTAAAGCATAAGGATTGGTTACAGGATCACAAGGTGCGACTGGATGCTTTGGAGAGTTCAAACCTTGATGAGTGACTAATTGAAGAGATCTTGAGTTGACCGAGAAGTTGGATGCATTACGCAAGGAGGTCAGATTCTTGAAGGAGGGACAATCTCTTCATCACTCAATGTTGCAAGGTAGAATGCAAGGGAGGAAGGCTTTGGAGGAGATTGAATCTTATGATGGAGATCGCGATGACAAAGACATAGACAAATTCTTCTGGGATGTGGAGTTCTTGACAAGTGTTGTCGACTTGTCCGATGAGTTTTACCTCCATGGGGTCCAATTGATATATTTATAGTCTTTCTCCCAATCATATGATCATCTAGTTTTTCTACCCTACATGTGTACAATCTAGCATTGTTGCCCATAGTAGCGCTACCAAAATCTCTCGCCCTGTCATACAACTACTTAGCCTTTCCTACTCGTACCGACATGATCAAATTCGCCTTGTCATATGACCATCTAGCCTTGCTACTCATATCAATGCAATCAAATTTGCACTATCATATGACTATCTAGCCTTTGCTACTCATATCACCACAATCAAAGTTACCCTATCATACGACTATCTAGCCTTGGCTACTCATATCATCGAAATCAATATCGCCTTATCATATGGCTATCTAGCGTAACACATTTTTCTCCATATACCAACGTACTATTAGTGATCACTATCTTATCATTATCTCTTTCATCTAGCACGTTCATCTGCAAATTGCATGCTAGATGCGATCTTGCGAATATCATGTATTTCCCCCAAGGACAACTCTGTGTGGATATAATATAAAATACACATGGTGTAATTATTCATTTCATAACACCTCTAACTTAACCAAAAATCAAAATTTCACGGAAGCCTCAGCATCATTCCGTCTTCCTTGTCACCTTTCCTATTCGAATTCTTGACCACATAGATTATTTGGCTCATGTCCTGTATGCGCTGCAAATACGTCCGCACAACACACACTTGTCCCACAAATCTGCAAACATGAATACGTTGTTTTTGTAGTCTTGGGTCCTAGAAATCTTCTCCATCATTTTTGGATGCCTTTCATTTCTCTTGAGCACTCTCACATTACAATTCCACCACCTTCATCACTCACCAGCTCAACATCCCATCAAGCATTGGCTTTGTGGCTTCAAAGAGGAGTTCTCTCACACTAACCTCATCTCATTTTGTTTAGCATATCATAGTATCTTTTCTGTTTGGTTAAGTCATTTTATATTCTCTATTAATGCCTTAATAACAATATGCCAACAAGAAAGTCAAGTTATATACTCCTATCATCTCTCTCTTGTCGGAGACCCTAATACAACATCCAATCCAAAGTTGTCTTTGAAGTGTATTGCTTCCAACATTGGTAAACATATCCAAGGTGCTACACCTCAACATGCCTCCACAAAAAGGTCAACAAGAAACCAAAAAAAAAGGATATAATTTGAGAAGTTAAACAATTTGCACTTTTAAGCTCAGATTTATAAAATCTATCAAACAAGAGAATGATTTAACAACAATACTAACTACAATGATGGCATTACTAGCGTTAATCCATAAATAACTCCACTACAAGACAATTATGGTCAAGCGTACTTATTCCAACTACCAAGGTAATAACTCCCTAATATCAATGCCCATAGACAAAATAAGATATCATGAAGCTTGCCATATGAGATTTGTCCATCATAAATGTTGATAAAACTGTACAAACTCTAATGCACACTAATAACAAGGTGCAAGATGGAGTTTTTAAAATAATCTTCAATGATTATCAACTATCTCTAACCTGTTGATTATATCTAAAAGTGCAAGAAAGACTACCTTGATATTATCCTCCCTTAGAATATGGAGAAACTACATTTAGAAAAATGAAGAGAAACTCATTTTAATTGCAATAGTATAGCATTTAATTGTGTCTGAAAGCTCATAATGGTAATTAATTCCTAAAGAAATGTATGGGTTTTCAAATATAACACTTTGCTTTTACAAGAGAGAGTATATTTAACTCCTTCACAAGATAAAGTTATGAAAGGTTGTGACACAAACAAAGGACAAAAATGGTGAAGGGTTGTGACTCTTTTGAAAGGTGGCAATTGTGAAAAGTTGTGAAAATTGCAAAGCGCATACATGATGAAGAGGTGTGACTCTCCCCTACATTAGAAGATATAAAAAGGAGAAGGTTTTATTTTAAGACATTCAAGTGAAATCAATGTGGGGTATAATATATTATTCAGAGAGGAAAAAATAAAAAGTGGTGACTCAATTCTTTATTTTTTGTAAAGTCAAAGGTATCCCTGTGACTCGGCTCAATGCCTAACTTGCCTTGCCTTAGTCTTACATATTGCCAAGTTGGAGTTTAAGAAGGGGTGAAATGAGGCAAGAGTAACCCTTTAAAAATAAATGGAAGAGTAAAAGGAATAAGAAAAAAGGCAAACTTATGAAAGGTTGTGACTCTTTCAAAAGGCAAACTTATGAAAGGTTGTGACACCGGCAAAGGGTTGTAACTCTTTTGAAGGGTGGCAATTGTGAAAGATTGTGACGATTGCAAACAATAGGCATGATGAAGAGATGTGACTTTCCCCTACATTGGGAGATACAAAGGGGCGAAGGTTTCAATTTAAGATGACATTCAAATGAAATCAATGTGGGGTATAATATATTATTCATAAAAACAAAAATAAAAAGTGGTGACTCAATTTTTTGTTTTGTTAACTCAGAGGTATCTCCGTGACTCAGCCCAATGCCTAACCTACCTTACCTTGGTCTTACATATTGCCAAGTTGGGGTTCAGAAAGTGATGAGTTGAGGGAAGACTAGCCCTCTGAGGATTAATGAAAGAGAAAAAAGAATAAGAAAATAATGAAGTGATTCATTCTAAAAGAAAAATTATGAATGGTTGTGACACTCGCAAAGGACACAAATGGTGAAGAGTTGTGACTCTTTCGAAGAGTGGCAATTGTGAAAGATTGTGATTCTTTCTAAGAGTAGATATGATGAAGAGATGTGACTCTTCCCCACATTGGAAGATACAAAGGAGAGAAGGTTTCATTTTAAAAGGACATTGATATGAAATGTGGGGTATAATATATTATTCAGAAAGGCAATAACAAAATGTGGTGACTCAAATCTTTTTTTTTTAACTCAGAGGTATCATTATGACTCAACTTAGTGCCCAACCTACCTTACCTTGGTCTTACATATTGCCAAGTTGGGGTTCACGAAGGGGTGAGTGAGGCAAAACTAGCTCTCTAAGAATTAATTAAAGAGAAAAAGGATTAATCTTGAAGAAAATAAGGAAGTGACTCCTTCAAAAGGAAAAGTTATGAAATATTATGACACTCACAAAGGATAAAAATGGTGAAGTTTTGCGACTCTTTTGAAGGGTAACAATTGTGAAAGGTTGCAATGATTGTAAAAGGCAAACATGATGAAGAGGTGTGACTCTCCTCACATTGAAAGATATAAAGGGGAGAAGGTTTCAATTTAGTAGGACATTCAATTGAAATCAATGTGAGGTATAATATATTATTCACAAATACAACAATGAAAAATGGTGACTCCATTCTTTTTTTTTGTTAACTTAGAGGTATTCATGTGACTTATCTCAGTGCCCAACCTGCCTTACTTTGGTCTTACATATTTTTACGTTAGGGTATACGAAGGGGTTACTTGAAGCAAGACTAGCTCTCTAAGAATTAATGGAAGAGAGAAATAAATAAAGAAAAAATAAGTGATTCATTCAAAAGGAAAGTTATGAAAGGTTGTGACACTCGTAAAAGAAAAAAAAATTAAAGGGTTGTGACTCTTTCAAAGGTTGTAATTGTGAAAGGTTATAATGATTGCAAAAGGAAATCATGATGAAGATGTGTGACTCTCCCCCACATTGGAAGATATAAAGGGGGGAAGGTTTCTATTTAGGACAACATTCAAGTGATATCAATGTTGGATATAATATATTGTTCACAAAGGAAACAATCAAAAGTGGTGACTCAATTTTTTTTTTTAACTTAGAGGTATCCCTACAACTCATCCTAGTGCCCAATTTATCTTATCTTGATCTTACATATTGCCAATTTGGGGTTTAGGAAGGGGTGATTTAAGGCAATACTAGACCTTTAAGGATGCACATAATAGCCTAAAAGATATTTGCATTGGGCAAGCTCAGGCCTCAAAGTCAAACTTGATACGAATGGGGAGCAAACCCATGGCCCAAGCCAACTCTTCTACCCATGCAGGTTGTGATGACTCGATTCTTATGAATGGTGGTGACCCTTTCACCAATAAAGTATAAAGGAGATTTCATTCCAAGTATTTAAGGAGGACTTATCAATCATTATTATTCCTCCATCGTCTCCCAAGAAATCAAGAAATTAATCAATTAGAAAGATCAAGCGAACAATAATCTAATTCACATAAATCATCACCTTAACTTGGATCAAGAATATATACAATACAACAATCAAGCACCGCTCTATCAAATTAACATCCATTCAACTTCCATCCATCAACATGTCAAACTAGCATTTATTATATCATCACTTCTCAATCATCTAATCAATAATTACTTAATCATAACTCACAAATACCTCAAATCAACAAACAACATAAATTTATCTTACAACGATCTGTCTTATAGTATAGAGAATCTGAATATTATTATAAATTGGTATGAAGTTGCAATAATCACCAAAGTCCCCCTTCAAGATTCGTGACATGGTTTAACAACCTCCTATGTCTTCTTTAAGCCTATTGGTTGTATTGGGCATTAACATGTCGATCTTTTGGTCCAATGACAATAGCTAGTTGTAACAAATGGTATAAGAGCTTGGTCATAGGTTTGAATCCCCTTAGGTGACGCTGAGGGGGGATTATTCGACTAACCTCCAATGTCCCCCTTTGGGATTCGTGACATGGTTTAACATCCTCCTCTATCTTCTATAAGTCTAGTGGTTTTATCAGGCATTAACACGTGAATATTTTGGTACAACGACAACCGCTACTTGTAACATAAGTATTAGTTCTTATAATAAATGGCACAGTGAGTCTTTTTTATGATTTCTTGCTTATGAACAATGGTCCAATTTATGATTTCTTTCTTATAAATAATGTGTATGAATATGATTTTATTATGTCAACCTTTATTTGAAGAAAACATGCAATAATGTATAACTCTTATATGTTTACTGTAGTCAATCATGGTAGGAATAATGAGGGAATTCAAGAAGGGAGAAATTGTTGTGAGACCTTTTTCTAACCATGAGGCCAAGGGGTGCAAAGATGCCCTGCCCTTGGGCTTAGAAAGGAAGGATGCTCCAAACACCCTATTATAGTTTCCTCAAACTCTTACCTTGGTTGTCCATTATGTTAAGGATCTATAATCATAGGAAGGAGGATAAGCATGATGTTTTGGAAACTGTAGCAATGACATTGACATGTCTAGTTCATTACTTTAGAGGGATCATGATGAGTTACTCCTCAACTCCGGGCATGATTTTTTTTATATTAGAGTGGAGCAACAAAAGTTTGATGGAGATTTGCACAACATTGGAAATTTAGCTAACTACATTCAAAGGCTCCATCAGCCTACATCCAAGAGAGTTAAGGAGGTAGTACTTGTAGTCATGGTGCAACATAGACCTTTCAGCAGCTGTTCATTTTGGTCTCCATAATTGTCTTGCAATCTTGGTACTTTCTTTCAAAAGACAACCGATTTTGATGGCAGATTTCTTGAGGGAACCAATCTTTGGGTCGGGAGGATTGTAATGTCCCCAAGTTTTCAAAAGTGAATTAATTAAATTAATTAATTAAGTTACCCTAGTCTACAGTTGGAAATATCATTTTAGATATTTGACTTTGTACCTACTGGAGATTATACAAGTTTCTGAAGCATTCATTTGAAGACAAATTTGTAGAAATAAGATATCCATAGGTCTGTGGTCATTTATATCTTGAGATTCTTGACTTGAGAAAATATAAGTTTATTTTGAAATAAAATATTATTGTCGACGGTCTCTGTTGTTCATCTTATCTTTGAATATTTTAATATATAGCATACACCCTATTCATAGTTAATCCAAAGTAATTGAAAAGTGAAAACAAAAAAAGCATCAACATTTACATTCAAGTACTACAAAAAACAAGCATTGATAGCATCTATGTTGCGAGAATTCCTAGGCATACTCCCATTTTAACGACATAACATTTTGGTTCATCATCCTGGTCCTAAACTAACCTTCAACCCTTTAATGGATAAGACATAGTAATGTCACACTTGAAAACCTGGCAATTAAACACAACCCACGATGTTACACTTAGAGAGAGAAAACGCAGAGTAAAGGCAAACTGAACATTTTTGACATAGGGTTAGGGTATTTTAAAATTTATTTGTTTTACAAGTTTGAATAGATTTCTTTTAGAAATAAAATTTTAAACCGCAATGGGTTTTTTACATTTACATCTTAAAGAGGGTTAGGTAAGAAAAACAGGGTTGTGTCTGAAATAGTAGATCATTATAGAACAACATTGTCTTAGAGAAAAACAGTATGCTTTTTATAGAAACTCATAGGTAAACCGTGAAACTAATAGTACACAAAAACATCTAGACGGACAAATAGTTAAACCAAGTATTTGTAGAATTTGAAAGTGTAATATTGTACAGTATCCAGAAATTGTACCTGAAATGTTGTGATGTGTAAACAAAAGATCCTAAAATTGTTGGAAGTTGAGGCAGTTCACTAAACATTGGGGCTTTGACTTGAATCCCAGAAGCATTGTACAAAGAATGTCTACTCCAGTTGGTGAATGGCCAAGACTGCAGCACAGAAAGTTCTAAGTATTGAAACTAAAACTTATATTTTTATCAAAATATGCATGGAATGAAACAGATTTTATAGATGTTATTCTTCATTTTTGCTTGTCCTAAAGCATCTTGCATCTAAGATAAAGCTTAGAGAATCTGAAATGCACAACAATAATGAAGCCCAAATATTTACAATTCCAAGTTCTTTTGATTAGAGAAGATATATTGCAATACTGCCACCTGCAATTACTGTTGGCAAAACAGATACTAATAATGCAAGGATTTCAATAACAGGAATAACATTTTTTTACAAATATTTCAATACTTAGATAAAGCTTTGGCATACATAAGCAAATCGTTCAAACACTAACAAATTGATGAGTCAGCTATACAAAAATCAAACTCTTGATGTTGTGGCATTGTCAAGCTGATACTTGTGATGAACCAAACCACTCACAGAAATTAAGAAAGAACTATTGTGCCAGGTAATTGATCCATATATATAAGTAATATAATGTTATTAGTGAATTATTTTGAGGTCGGCAAAATACATTGAACAACTTTTCCTTGCAGCTTGACCTAGACATTCTCTGAATACTTTCCAACAGCTACAAAGTGTGAGGGCAAAAAGACAAATCAATGTTCATAAATGAGTGGAAGCTGGCCTTAGGAATGAAGCTTAAATTATACCAATGATCACAGATCACAATAGGTTTTGCAGCATGATCCAGACGAATTGGTTTCTGATAGCATAATAAGGTGGTGCCACAGTTAATAGGAGATGCTAGCAATCTAAACCACAGAAGAATTAAATTAAAAGACATCATGTGCAACAATTGGATAGGAAGGTCTTTGACTCCTTCCAAGGTGAAAGGTTGTCAATCCCTCCAATATAAGATATAAAGGGAGATCATTAAATTGTGGAGAAATTAAGCAATCAATTTGGGAAAATATGAAGTGGCTTTCAAATAAGCAATTACAGCCAAAGAGGATGCAAGCAATAGGAAGTAGTGCTGGCACCATTAGTTTAATTAAAAAAATATAAGATTCTCAGAAGGCAGCAACGAAGAGTGATGACTCATTTCTTGTGAAGGGTGGTGACTCCTTCAAGAAACGGATATAAAGGGCAAACCATTTCATTGAGAAGATCATCAATTTGGAGAATAAATATTATAACTGTCTACTGACTACCGGTGAACTACAACCAAGGAGGACAAAAACCCTCAAAGGTAAATTAAGAGTTTTAAGGATGAAACCCCTCAAATCATCTTAGCAAAGTTAAGGATGAAAACACTTAATTGCCATTGCTGAGTTAGGGACGAAAATCCCTGATTCAGGCAGATCTGGAAGCACTTCCAAAGTAGACATAGAAGAGGAAATCATAAGATAAGCTCTAGTTTGAAGGAGAACTAAAGCAGAAAACTAAGATAAGCTCTATTTTCAGAATTATTCATAGAAATGTATAGTTGACTATTATAATAAAATTTCATCTTTTTAGATAAAATTATGTTTATAAATAGAATGCAATTATCATTCTAAACCCAGATAACAGGATAAATTATGGTGCTCTGGGAAAGACATGAAATTGCAGAGTCGGGACTAAATCAGTTTATATATGCATGCTCAATTCTTCCTTGATAGAAAAGATAAGTCTAATAGATAGTAGACGAATTTTGTACACAATGAAATCATGCAATCTAGCTAAGTTCAGCGCGTATGGTCTTTATTTATGAAGAAAATGCCCATAAATTTAGTGATTGTGTCTGGCCTGGACTCAAAAGGCATTTTTTAACACTTTTGCCATGCAAGCTAGGAGATTGGGTTGAATTGCATAGACTCAAAATAGTGGAAGAGATTAATGATTATACATTATCAGAAACTTAAGAGGCAATGCTTATTGAATCTCACCAAAAGTATGAAGAACAAGTATAATAGATCTCAAAAGTATGATGAACAAGTATAATAAATCTTACAATTTCAACGAATTCTGTAAAATAACACCTCCGTCTTCGAATTGGGGATGTTCTAAAGACAGAAAATGCAACTGTTTCTCCCAAAAAGCTATCTCCAGACGGCACCCTACTTGCTGAAAAAATATTTCAGACAATATGCTTAGAGATTGTCTTCCCCACTATAGCCAAAGCCACAACAAATTCAATGCCATTCCCGTGTCTAAAATGAAGTTTGTCAAGCCTAGTCCAAACATCTTTGCCATGTTATCCTCAAACATTCGAGCCCCCTCAAAGTTCCTTAACATGTGAAAAACTACATTTGCAAAGGTCCTCATTATGCGACAGACTGCCCAGGCAAAAACCAGAATTTTCCTACAAAAACACTCTTTGAGTCTCCTCAAGTAGAAGCAAGGTGGGATGTCCTACACGTAGAACAAGCCATGCAAGGATTACAACATCAATAGTTTGAGCTAGTTGAAATTCTAATAGGAAATTATGTAATGATTATGGATAAACTGGCTAGAGAAACAAGGTTAAAGCAGAAGAAAAAGAAGTCATCAAAGAATGAAGAAGAAGATGATTCAATCTTCAAAACTAATCTCAAAGAAAAACTCAAATCTATCAAGTCAAATCTTGTGCTGCTGGAAACAGAGATGTCTGCAGACAAGCAATGTCGAAAGAAGAAATGAAAGTAGCAGGCAAAAGACAGCAAGAAGACATATCAGATCTCAAGAGAGAGAAAAAATAAAGAAAAACTTAAAATGCTAAGCAATGTAAAAAAGGTGAATTATCTCAAAGGATTGACAATTTACAAGAAGAACCTGCTTGGCAAAAACATAAGAAACAGGCTCAAAAGAATCAATAGAAGAAGATAATGAAGAAATTTCAGAATAAGGGGAAGAAGGTTCAAGTGAGCCATATGATTCTGAAGAGGATAAAAAGTTAAAGGACAACAAATTTGAAAAAAAAAAGCAGCATCGATCCATTAATGGCTAGGTTAGATCACATTAAAAAGGATTTTGAAGTTATAAAAAGATTAGCCTTAGATCATAAAGGAATGCAAACGAGTTAGGCAAAAGAATGTTTGCCCTTGGAAAATTATCCTGGAAGCGGATTGGCCCACACCACCACTAAGTTAGCATCAAACATATACTTTGTAAATAATTGTAAATACTAAATACATTAGGATTACTTTTTATTTTCTTCCGTCAACCCTAAATCTTAGATGCCTTTATAGATACAAGATCTATAATTTTTGCTTAAACTAAACCTATACCTTGCGAGTACTAGAAAATAGCAGAATTAGCCCCCACAAGAAGCTCCATAACAAGAGAAGCTCTCAAATTAGGGAGGTATTCTAGAAATGTGCAAAATTCATAGGAGTGATTTTGTTATGGAATTTAATGAGGTCAACTACATGGATTCTGATATCCTGTTACAAAAATATTACAAATCAGGACATACTAACAAATTAAGATGCCTTTATTACAACTTGCTGAACATGAGATAAGACAAATCACTGAAACAAAAATTGGATGAAAGAGATACAGATTACCACAACAGCCTTGCTCACTAGAAAGATTAGAGAAAATGCCAATGGCGAGAAGAAGCCAATCAATGTAAAAAACAAGAAAGATTTTGCTAGATTAGGGAAAGGTTTAAAGAAGCAGCATAAAATTGTTGCAATTCTAGACAGCGGCATAAGAAGAGTGTAAAATTAATATCAAGCCAGAATGCATGGGTAAGATTCCATTTGAACCTACCTGTTTGCTAAGCCCTTTAGAACTTGTTGAACTCAAGTTTACAAGACTCGCCAGGACTTGCCTAGACTCAGTGAGTCCCGAGGCGAGAATATTGAAACAATAGATCCTATATATCCTCCTTATTTGCCAATTGAGATATTAGATATTTTGCTAACCAGTTGATATGTTAACCAGTAGCTCAAAATGCCCAAAGACCTAGTAAGAGATAGTTGGAACTTGGAATTACAATATAGAAAACAATGATTTCAATATTATGGATGCTCTGGACTTGCTAAAATTAATCTTAGCAATGCTTTCTTATTTGATATTATGGTCAGACAATTATCATCAGATTGGTGATTGCCCAAGTATAGGACAAAGATTTTTATTCTCCATTCAATTTGATCGGTAAATAGTTTTTATTTTGGTAGATTCCCTTTTCAAATCATGCAGATGCGTATAAAGCTGTTTTAGATAAAGAAATGCCTGATTTCTTCAATTCGAATAAGCCAGGATTTTCCTGGAAGATTGTTTATGGAGTGACTGATTATCTTTTAGATCCTCAATATTTCAATCTGCCAGAACAGAATTGTACCCTACCCACTTGATGCGATTGGGTGGCACGAGTCATGATCAAAGATTTCCGTGTCATGATTAGGCATGCAAAAGCTATGCAAAAACTACATGAGGATTTGAGTGGGATCAAATTTGGCAAACTACTCTGTAGCCCATCCCTATTCGAAATGTGTATATGCTTCATAATTACTCTATAGTCTATATATCATACCCAGTTTGAATTAATGTTCCTGAAGTATAATTACTAGAAATTTTTCAAAATCATTATGAAGTTCCCACCTATATTGAAAATAGGTGAAAATTTGCTTATAATTACCAGTACTGAAGAATATTGAATTGAATTGAATGTAAGTAGAGGGTAATTTTAAATAATAGTTTGAATTTTGTAAAGAAACCAAAAGGCAAACCTATGCGAATTAGCTTAATATAATTAAGAGGGCTGTATAATTTACCAGAATCCTTTGGTGCCAGCCTCAACTGGCTTTAAAGCCTCTGCCGAGACCTCCAGAGAAAGAGCAGAGATAGCGATTCCTGCTTTGGCTAAAGTGTGTGCAGTGCCAAATTCAGCCCATTCGTCTCCCACAACCACAGCTCTCAATTTTTGGCCACTCTTTTGGCTTGCTGTTGTCTGTGAAGCCCTGCACTGAATGCTAGTGCTTGCAATTACCATCAATCCTCCATAAGCCTTTCCAAACGGGCTTCCTAAATTTGAAAGACGCCCATAAGCTGCAGATTAAATAATGTAACTCAAACCGTTGCTTTTTAAAAAAAATCAACTTTCTGTCCGTTGGTTTTGTTAGAGAGTGGGAGTGGCCCCGCGGCCTAAAGATGTTCTTGAACTGATCACGTGGACTCTACTGGAAGCAACAGTTGTATTTAAAAATTATTTACAGTAAAAATAAATAATATTTTTTTATCTTTTACAATTTGTAGTATTAGGTATCAATAGTTGTGGAATGGATTCAGTTTATTATTGGGCAGTAAAATGTTTAAGTTTATTATTGGGCACTAAAATGTTTAGCCAAAAAAAATTTTGGAATAAGAGTGAATAAAGATAATTTAAATATACATTTATTTTTACACTTTTTTTTGGGCTAGATAATATGCTTATGTCGAGATTATATTATAAAAGAGGAAATTATATTAGATGTCTATGAAGCCAATCATATACAGACGTCATAGAAAGTGTTGGATCACTTGGAGAAATAGCCATGATATCATCCTTTTCAATCAAATGGTCCTTATAAGGAAGGGACATTTTAGTAGAAAGATCATCATTATTCTTGAAGGCCTCTTTCATAGAAGGGAGATCCTCAAAAGAGTGGTGATAATATCTTCTTGCATCAAAATGTCCTTAGGGGTGGGATCAAGTTTCGAGGGGGTATATTATTCGAATGGATGAAATGAAGAACTAAGTTATCATTATATGCAGGAAAGGGAACATCTTGAAGATCTTGAAGAAACTTGAAATTGAACTGGCAAATGAAGGTAACAACTCCATTTATACAAATCAAATTGAGATAAAAGAAATGCAATAACAATGTATTATTGGTTTGGGTTAGGCTTCCGCATCTTCCCTTGCATCTCTGGCTAGATCCGGTCTTGGAGTCTATTGGGAATGCTCTTGGAGATTTCCAGATTGTGGATTCAGATACTTCTGATATTTTACACTCGACTTTCGCTTGCATCCTTGTTGAGATGGATGTTTCTAAGGGTCTCCCTGAGAAGATCCGCTTGGCCTCTTCGCGGGGCTCTTGGATACAGACTTTGGATTATGAGGGCATTCCCTTCCACTGTAGGAAATGTCACTTGACTAGCCATTTGGCTGCCCGATGCTCTTCCAAAAAGGTGAAATCGAAACGTCCACCTTCTTAGTGGTCGGGTGTTGCTAATGAACATTATACAGTGGTTAAATCTTCTATTGAGGTTCACGAGCAGGCTGTGGGCTCTTCTCAGGAGGTTGTGGTGCAACCTATTGCTTCTGCAGGGTCAGACGATGCTTATGCTGCTGCTGTCCAGACTGGTGATGTTGTCCAGCCTGTTGTTGACTCTGTTGTCCAGCATGCACCTGTCCAAACTGATACTGTTTCGGTCGTTGCTGCTGTCCAGACTGCTGATGTTGTCCAGTATGTTTCAGCTATGGGTTCGCCCTTTTTGGTTTCTCCTCGAGGGAATGTTTTGGTGGGGAATGTTTCTTTGGTCGGCCATTCTTCTGTTTCTTCTGGGGTTTGGGTGAAAGATGATGTTATTCTGGAGGACGATTGGACAACTGTGAAGGGAAAGAAATCTAAGCCTTTTGTTCCTCCTTTTGATATGAATCTTCGTTCCTACAAGGGTGGTTCTAAAGTTAAATTGTAAGTGCCCTTGTTGTGGACTGTTGTCCGCTGGTGGGGGGTTTTCTGGTGGATTATCCCTATGCTATTTTTGGTGGTCTCCACTGTTGTATCTGAGCCTTATATTGCTATATCTTTTGGGTTTTTGTACAAGGTTTCAGGTCCTTTCAAAACTTGATTTTACTTAATCAAAACAATGTATGAAAGAAAAATATATTTGTAATTTTTATTTTTTACAACATGCAATGCAAGAATGAACTAGATCTTATGAGATAGCAATATGCAATTTTGTTGTCTTTTTTAATGTAAGGAAATAAATGCATAAAATGAAATGACAAAATGCATGTAAATGAGATATAAACACCAAATCAGAAGTGGAAATGTTATAATTTGGGTTCACAAAAATGTACTATAATAAAATGGAAGCAATGCAAAGGGGTACATTACTTCTTTTCAAATTGCACACTTGAAAGGAAGATGTCCCAATAGGCTTAGGTAGGATCTAAGCACTGGATGGGTCAATATTCCTCCACAAATAATGTAATATGAAAATGGGAAGAGTGAAAATGATATGACTATGCAGAATAGTAGGCTAAATGTATAGATTGGCAAGGAACAACAAGGAACTTGTAATGACCTAAAACAGAAACCATATAGCAAAACTAACATGTGGTATGAATCTAATCTGAAAATGCGAGGTACAAAATGGCCTAGCCATTCTATTCTTGGGAGAAAAACATCTTTATTGTTATGTTCCCTATGTTTTGGGCTGAAACTTGTAGGGTTGTTGTCAAATCCTGAACTTTCTGTAAAAGTTTTAACATCCACACTACCTATTCCTACACATAGAAAAATGGGGAAGAAAGGATAAAGGGGTTTTCCTTAGTCAAACCCCGATTTGGAATCAACCTTGAAATAAAATAAATGAAAGTGTGTTGTCATATTGCAGAGCCTGGATATGAGAAATGAAGTATATCATACCTTGGGAATGCAAATGCTTCTTTGAATGTGATCAATATGTTTATACAATAACTTTGACTTAATACAAAAACTCAAAAGGAGATCATGAAAGATAAAACCTTATGTAATGGATATTGTAATTCACCATAATTCTTGATTGAGAGAGAAGAAAGAAGACTTGAATGAAGAGGTATATGTATCTCCTTCCTTGATATAATGCTCCTTTGCTTAGGTTTTCAATGAGGGAAAGAAGCTAGATCTAGGTTGTGAATCACATATTCTTAGCTTTGCATGTTTATTATTCATCATGTTGGATGCCATCTAATAAAGGATATGATGACCTTATTAAATTAGTTCGTCACTTTTTATTATCTGATTGGGGTGGTAGGGTTGGGTTCAAATGCATTTCTTGGCTACATTGCACTCATCCTAAAGCAAAAGGTGCTTTGGGCATATTAGATCCCAAAACCCATGGAGTTTTTTTAGCAGCAAAGTGGATAATTTTAGAAATTAATGGGGATGAACCATGGAAACTCTTTCTAGGTGTTTGCATTTATTAGGCTTCTATAAAAAAACAAAATGGAAAACTATGACATGGGAAGACAAACTTTTGTTGGCCCCTTTTTTTCCAAATTAGAGTTTCTTACTCGCTACAGTCTGTTTGGAAGGCATGACAACAAGTTTACAAATATTTTAATTGGAAATATACCTATCTACATCATAGTTTTATTTTTTAATCCCCTTCTATTCATGATGGATGTCCAAAATCAGTACAAGTAATCTCAAAAATCAAAATTGTCTCTACACATGCTATATTGCTCAAATTAAAGTCATGTGATACTTCTTATTATACTGATGTGAAACTATTTGCTGATATTGTATTGTGCGATATTTTCTTATATAGTGGTGTGATACTTTTTCCTCGGGCGATAGTTCGCACCTTATCACACGACATTTCATCTAGGCTCGTGTGATACTTTCCTGGACAGTCGTGCGACACTTTATGGCCCCACAAGTATCGCATGATACAGTATATAACATGTGTGCGATACTTTTAAAGTATCATACGATTTTTTGCTAAAGCATAATTTGAAATTCAAAAAACATACTTTAAATGCAAAAAAATGACTCAAACGGCTAGTTTTGTGAAAACTTACCGGGGCACCATACTGAGGAGGCCAGTTGTGCAACCAACCGCACTCGAACCAATGTGTGTGGATGGGAATGCCTGCCTGCTGAACCATAGTCTCTCTCGAATCTCTCAAAGTTCTCAAAATTCACATAAGACAAATGAATTTGAAAATGACCTTTTCACCCCTTATATAGCATTTTGGCATTTTGACCTAATTTTCAAAACATCTCAGAATTTCACAAAAATTGCACCCTTGGCTAATTTCGATGTCCTAGATCCATTTTCAAGATCAAAATTAAAATTTGAGTTCATCTTGATGGTCAAAATTGCATTTCAAAATTTCTCCTTCTTCTATGCAATTGGTTGACCGTTTGAGGCCTGGTCCTTCGATCTTCGCTGGGGCATCTTCATTTCTTCATCACCATCTCTATCACCCTTCTAGTCTCTCATTCATTTCATTCGCTTCGTCTCTCTAAGGTTTTGACTCTATCTTTATCCTATATCTTTCTTAGTCAAACCTAGTCAAACTGGGGCATATTTTCACTGCTTGATGGTTATTCTATTATCTCTCATCTTCGATTATGATTTCTAGTGATTTGATCATGTTGTTCTTGCTTCTGCATTCCCTCTACCTCATTTTGATTTCGATCCCAAGGGGGCAAACATATTCTATCAGCTATTCTCCAGAGCATATGCTTGATTGTTCCATTTGCTCCAATCTATCTATCGATCTATTGTGCTTGACATGTTAGTTCTCATCTTGAGTTCTGATAATGTCCATCTCTCTCCTAAGTGTTCAATATTGTCACTACCAGGCTGACCATGCAAGATTTTCTATCTCTCTACACTTCATTCTTTGGAGTCGGATCTCTATTTATTGTCTTCTTGGCTGATCTATTCTTTGACATAATGTGTTCCTAGATCGATCACACATTAGTCAAAGAGGGGCAAATGTAATCACCCAAAAATGGTCATCTAGACTATTAGCCCATTTCTAGCATTATTTGCTAATTTATCAATTGCTTATTCTTGATCAAATCCTAATTCTATCATTTATTCGATTATATTCTATGGATTAACCATTTTATCCTAAGTCTTTATTTAATTAAAAGGAATTCCCTCCCCTTTTATTAAATAAAAAGCCCCCACTTACCTTTTATCCTAAGTTGCACAAGTAAAGCATTATTCCTATTTAATAAATAAGGAGAAAAGACTTTTTGTCTCACATAGGGCACAAAAGTCAACACTTCTTTCTCATTGGAGGAGACTTGTGCACAAGGATTGCTCCCACTTTCGAGCTCCACCCTTGATCAAATATTTTGCCTCTTAATCTCCACGGTTCATTTATCTTTAAAAGGAGAGCTCTTTTCTCATTCTAGGATCCCCACTCTTGATACTAATATTATGTTGCAGGTTTTCTTGGTGCTATTGGAGCTTTGAAAGAACTTGTTGCATTTTAGTCTTCATACTTGCATTGTAGCTTAGTTTTCATAGCATTCTTAGCTTATTTTCCTTTCATGTTTTAGCTTAATCCACGTAGTTTAACTAGTAATGGCTTGTAACACTCTCATTTTCATAGTTTAGTTGCATTCTTGCATTCTCATTCTAGCATAGTTTGCATTGCATTTTCATTGTGATTCTTGAAGATATTGGCATTCTTGCCCTTGTCTCTTTGAATCTCCCATTGCATGGTTTACTAGAAAGGTTGCATGCTTAATAGCTCTAGTTGAGAGCCCCCTAAATACCCTTGCACTCCATGCCTGGGGAGCTCTAGGTCGCCTTTCAAGATTTCCAATCCATAGATACTCTTGGAATCAATGGCTTAGAGAAGTGCACATTTTGAGTGAACACTCGCTACAGTCTGTTTGGAAGGCATGACAACAAGTTTACAAATATTTTAATTGGAAATATACCTATCTACATCATGGTTTTATTTTTTAATCCCCTTCTATTTAGGAAAATAGGCTGATCCAATATCATATACAACCTCTTGGTGTGTCCTTTCTAACATAGACCCTCCTTTTATTCAAGAGATATATCAGAAAATTTGGACACTTGTCGGATTTTGTCTCCATGGACTAGGACAACTAATTAAGCATGAAAAACAAGTTTGGTTTAGACAATTAGTTCAAAGGGTTTATCATTTTTTAAAAAATATTTTGTGTCCATTGATCTATCCATGAAACTTTGCACCCCTTTAAAATGTTATTTTTCCAAGGATTGACGATGGTTAAAAAACATCATTTTGGCTTCTTTCCTCTAAAGGAATATATCTGATATTTTACATATTTTTCCCCTTAAGTATAGGCTTAATAATAAATGAAAATGTAAATTTTAGGAGAGCACTTGGAGAAAATTAAGTGCTCAAATCTAGACGTATAAAGCTGAAACAAATGCCCAAATTCTTACCTAAAAAATCCTTCATTTTAAACTCCTAGTTGGGGGCAGATTAAAGTGCATGAAAATTCAATCAAATAAGTGCCCATTTGTCAACATGATGAAAATCTTAAACATATATTTTGGGACTATGTGTGGTCCAAAAGGAAATGGAATGTTATCTTTTCATATATATCCCTACCATTTTTTTATCATGATTTATGTTGGAAAGAGGCTATTTTGGGCCTGAATCTTTAAAAGAACATTGTTGTTGAGTCTATGAGGCATATTATTTTAATTAACATATGGAGAAGTAGATGCATGGTTGTGTTTTTGAATCATGATATTCATCTAGTAGGTGAAATGCTAAGGTTTTACTCTGAGATCATATTTTAGACTATTGTTTTGTGCTCTCAATTGTAGGAAGGATCCAAAGACCAATTAAAGATCAACAACCACTTAGAATAGAATCAAGCTCCAACTTCTTTAGCTTCACATTTATGATGTACATTATGTTCAAAACATCTATAACATATGTTAAAATTCAGGTCATGATGGATTATTGTAAGCTCTTATTAAGTTGTTTTACATTTAGATGCTTAGTTTTATTAGTTGTAACTTCATATATTCATACTATTGCAGTAATATTTAAGATTAGACTTGACAATTTTGTATATGATAGATTTACAACTATGTATCTATCATACCTCATGAAGTGTCACATTATATCTCATGAATTGTGTTGGGCTATGTGTAATTTCTATTATGCTAGACTTATTTTGGAAATTGTTTGATTGCCTTCCTATGTTATTTATTATTTTTCTTCATTCAATTTAAAAAAAGAGTGAGTTATATTGGTAACAAGAAACTAGGATTACATAGAGTTGGTTCCAAAGTGACATCACTTAGCAAATTGACAAACTATGAAATCCCATGCCTATGAAATTGTCAAACACGATTAGTCACCAAAATGCATCTTGATCTACTTATACCACAGTTTTTTGAGAGCTCGGTTTCATTAGAATAGAGAGCCAAAATAACTAAAAATCCAAAGGGAAACATGCTCAAGAAAAAAAATTCTATTGATATACTATACTGAAGCACTCACACCACATGGAAAGGTAGAAGTTGTAACTTGAGTAGAACAATAGCTCATAGGACCTAATTTATGCATTGTTCTCACTCTATTGACTGAAAAGGTTTCAATTGAGATGATAATTATTGCAAGAATGGATCTTGGGGAGGATGGAATGGCTGGCCTAATTCTAGAAATAATAATTTTATTGAAGTAACCATGGTGTTTGAAGAGACATTATGATAGAACTATGAAAATATCCATTCATGTGGAATTTTGCAATCCTCAACCATATAATATTCTTGACCTTTCTACTCATTGAGAATTTAACCAACCAATGTATTTGTACCATTGTAAATTGTAAGCACCTAATTGGTGTGTACAATTTCATGTTTTTATCACCTACTATTATTTCTTCTATTATTAGATATTTTTTCAATTTCTCCTCTATTATTTCTCTAATCTAATAATCCATTTCATCACTTAGGCCCTATTTTACTACTTGTGGCCTTCGTGTTCTATCTTGACCTTAAAATTAGTTGCATCTCGTAAGATCAGATCCTGCAATCATCTGGGACCTGTGGTTTGGATTTGAGCTTTTATTGGATGAAAAAAATGCGCAATGCTTTATGTTCCTAGGAACATAATGCCCAGGGTATTTTGTTCCCCAAGAATAGGATCTAAATTGAGATCGTGACTTAGTCTTAGTGTTTTAGTTGGGATTTAAGATCCATGGTTGGATCTCCCAAATTTATCTCCTGATTTTGTATAAAAGCAAGTGTCATACTTCATTTTGGCAAGGTGAAAGAAATTGCAAGGTTGAAGCCCCAATTTGAAGAGGTCCCATGAAGTAAGAGCTTGTGAATCAAGGCTACATTAAGCAATTATCGTGTATTCTATCATATCAAGCATTGAATCATATTAACATGAAGTTTCAAAAGGATCATGACAATGGCTAGGAGATCATCAATTGATGATTATCTTGTACTCTACCACTTAGGTTGGGTATGGTTTCTTGTTATTCTTGTATCTATACATTTTAGCTTCATATTTATATTTGTTTCAAACTTTCAATCACACATTGATATAATTTTCATATAGGGTTTACACTATCACATTAGGGTAGACTCTTTACATTACATTTATGCACTTAGGCTCATAGAAATTTATACATACTCTAGATTCACAAGTACAACACACATTATCTCAGTTATAATGGTTATTTGTGGAGGTGGGAATCACCAAAATGAGGGGTTGACAAAGGTAAAACCCTATATAGCCACTCATACATACACTTCTTTGATTTGTAGGTGCAAAAGACTTCAAAAATTGGTGTCAAAAGAAAACAAGACTCTTTTCCACATGACAATCACGGCCTTGTCTCTTCCAACTTCGGAAGTAGGGTATAGAATGCCTAAGGTATTTTATTCCTCTCAGATCAGGTTCAAATTTAGCTTGCAAACTGGTTCCATCCTAGAGGTTTCAAATTTACAGTTACAAGTGTCTACACCACAGTAAAAAATTCATATATATGTCAACATTCTTCCTATTTTGATTCTAGGTGCACACAAGTATGTCCTAAATCCCTGTTTTGCCTCTTTTAAGTTCAACAAGTTTATTCCTTACATAATTTAGTCATTATAATAAGTACATTATTTATCTCCTTCCAATTCTAAGCAACAAAGGAATTGAAACCCCGAGAGCATACATATTGCATTGGCTTCCTCTCAATCAAGTGGAGTCAATCATATTCATCTTGAGGTGGTTTCATATTCCAATATGCTTTAGGATTACAGAGTTAGACTCCATACACTTTGTTTCCCTTTTCTTATTGCATAGTATTATTTCTAATGTTCCTTCTAATTTAATCATTACCCTAATTAGTTTGAAAAAAATGTTACCAAACTTATTATAAACCAACCTATTAATTCAACCTTTAAATCTCAATAGTAAATTTTTTTCATGTTGGTCATGTCTTGTAAAATTTAATCAACCTTTTAATTTCCTTCTTGCCAACAACAATGTTGGTCACCCTATCTCTATACCTAAGGCTCATTCTTCATCTCATCCCGCCACTTTTTCCTAAGATACTCCTTCCACATCCAAAGATGTTAAATCATCTTCTAACTCACCTTTAGTGACTTGAGTACTTAATAATGTCAAACTAGATGTGCTAGATGAAGTTGGGATTCTAACATATTAAATTAAGCTCAAACTACATATGAACATAGAATGTGTTAGGAACACCAACAATCCTTATTGGATTTGATCCAAGAGGGTAAGTACTTTTCTTGGTTTTAAAGGATAGTTATTTCCTTTTTTATTTTTCATCGGGGAATAATAGTTGATGATTTTAATATTTTGGATACTTTGTGTAATCATTGGGTTTTTTAGATAATATTTTCTTGTGGAATGTGATATTATAATTAATAATCTAGGAGTAGTTTTCATGTAGGAAGATAGACCCATAATTTTTGAGATTCATCAATTAAAGGAAAAGAACAAACTCAAACTAATTTATGAGAAGGAAATTCCATCAATTCTTCATGTAATAAAATAGTGGAGGCCATGTATGATGGATAAATATTTCATTTAAATTGAGATAGATAGTGATAGTCCAAAATATTGTTTGGAGTAATGATAGTCTTTCTAAGAGAAACAAAATTAGGTCAATGATGTAGGGTTATGGATTTTGGACTAAATATAAGAAAGAAAAGGATAATATTGTGGTATATGCATTATTTAGGAAGGATGAGACATTATTGCGTGTCATTTCAATATTAATATCAAATTGGGTGGAAGAAGCTAAAATAGAGTGGTAAAATGATATTTTTATTAAGTTGGGGATAATAATTATTCCCTTACATAAAATATGTTAATATGATTTAGAACAACAGAGAGGGGGGGCGAATCAGTTGTTCTCAGGTCCTGATGTATAAGACAAACTTAAAAAATTTACTTGGAATCAGATCAAGCAACCAAAACAAACTTGGTCATCACTGATTCATCAATAGAAACATATAACAATGCAATCCACTACCCAATTGTATCTAACTTGTAAACCATACAAATGTTCGCACCAAAACATTCACACACAAGTATGACACCAGGATTTATAGTGGAAACCCAATATGGGAAAAACCATTTTGTAACATGCAACTATTATTTTCACTCTTCTGAAGTGAGCTCGGTTAAAAGCCAACCGTGTGAAAGGTTACAATGCACACTGTCAAGTGTGACCCGGTTAAAGGATTTAATCACCCTGTTAAAAGTGAGCCCGGTCAAAGGACTTACATACATTCCATTAGAATGCAACCTTGTTCAAAGTATTTAACTTATGACTGTTAGATCAACCTCTGTTAAAAAGATTTTGACTGTTACAATGGTTAGAAAGTAGCAGCAGTGTTGATCTGAAAAACATACAACTTACTTTGCAAATGTCAGATCCAATTCCGTACACAAATACTGGTTTACTGACTTTGAAACTTTTCCATCTCCATCTCTGATCTGCTCAGAACTTTTCTTCAAGCGATCACCACACTTCACCTTCAGCCTTTTTGCTTATACAATCAATAAAACTTATCTTCCAGTATTTTGGTTTCACCCCAATACATCAACCTTTTTCTCCACTCTCATACATCTAATCCAATGTTCAGGTTCCCTTAATACTTTCCTCAATTAGGTTAACTCATCTTTTGCCGCTTAATCTCATTCGTAGATCTTAGGGTTAGATTAGATTCATTGAATCTACCCACATTTTGTTCTTCGCCTTCTTTTCTAGAAACATCTCAAATCTCATAAAGATTTACAATAAAATGTTTTACAGTGCATTAAATGCTTCCATACAATCAATAAATAAAGTCAACACATTTTACATAATCCAAGAATTTAAACAATGTCATGCCCAAAAAGAATTCTCTTCAAATATAAAATTGTTGATGCTCGGTCAATACTGTGATCATCCACTCGGTCTTCATGTAGAACGCTCGGTTGTTACTAAAACTGTTTCCTCGGCATGCATTGTCTTCCTCGGCAATTTACTGATACTCGATCGACATAGGATTTTTCTCGGCATCCACTAACTCGGTCAACACTAACATAACTCGGCTTAAACATGATTTTATCCATTTTTGCTCGGTTAAGCCTACCAGTTTAGTCTTTAATCTCACTAAGATAAACAATACATTATCTCATCATTGTGCAACATAGTCAAGTACACTTTGTAGTATCAAGATAACTCAACCTTTCCCTAGGTGCTATTGTTACCAACCTTGCTTCACTCATTCACAACACTTCAATAGATATAGTACTTTCCTAGGTAGCAACAGTCTTACCAGTTAAGGTTTTGACATCAATGACAATACAACAATTGTTTCAATTATAGTTTCCAACAATCTCCCTCTTTGGCATTGATGGCAACACCATATGATATCACCTGAATAACACATGGATTACCAACCAATCCAAAACTTATCTGTCCATCAGAGAAATTTATAATATCCTTAGCTTCATTCTAATTCAGTATCTATAAATCATACTTTTGTGACCATCAGCAGTAATCAGATCTCCCTCTATCCTGATCTTTCATTTCAGTTCATCTTCCTCTTATCTTTCAGTATCTTCTCCCTTAGTTTCTTCTTTGTTCTCAGTATCATGTGTTATCATTATCAGTATCTTCTCCCTCTTTGACAAAAATGCCAAAGCAGCAACATAACATACATCCAACAGATGTAGATAGTGTCTTTACAGTTCAGTGTTTCTCCCTCTGTCATCTTGCTTATGACTGATTTGGTGTTTGTGCTCTTTCTTCACAACTCTAGGGCAATCCTAAAGTGTGACATTCTTCTACATCAATGTGTCAGATATTCTGTTGTAGCATATTTGATGCAGTGCTCCTAGCTTGACTAGGCAACCTCAATTAGGGGAAGGACCCCTAATTTTCTTCTCAGGTACTCATGAGCTTCTTTAGGTAAAGCTTTAGTGAATATATCTGCTATTTGTTCTTTTGTATTCACATACTCCAATCGGACTTCTTTGTCTTGTAAGAATTCTCCCAAGTAGTGATATTTGATTGCTATGTGTTTGGTCTTTGTATGCATCATTGGATTCTTAGAAATATTAATAGAACTTGTGTTGTCACAGAAAATAACAACAGGTTCAATGATTTCTTCCTTCATTCCTACCAACAATTATTTTATCCAGACTAGATTTGAACAGTTTACTACATCAGCAACATACTTGGCCTTGGCAGTAGATTGGGAAATGCAATTTTGTTTCTTGCTTGTCCAGGAAACTAATCTCTATCCAAGAAAGAAAGCTCCACCACTTGTACTCTTCCTGTCATCTACATTTCCTGCCCAATTAGCATCAATATAAATTTTCAGTTCAAATCTATCATTCTTCTTATAATATAGCCCATAGTCAGTAGTTCCTTTCAAATATCTCATAATTCTCTTCACAACCATCATGTGTGTTTCCTTAGGATTGGCAAAAAATCTTGCCACAATCCCAACAACTAATGCAATATCTAGTCTGCTATGTACAACATACTGCAACTTTCCAATCATGGATCTATACAAAGTCTGATTCACTTCAGCAACATCATCATTTTTAGATAACTTCTATCTAGTAACCATAGGAGTTCCTATTGGTCTAGCATCTTCCATCACAAAAGTTTTCAGTATTTCATTCACATACTTAGACTATGTAATGAAAATTCCTTTCTTCATCTGATATATTTTTAAACCAACAAAGAATTTGATTTCTCCAAACATACTCATTTCAATTCAGTTTGCATTTCATTTGAAAATCTCTTACACAAATCATCTTGTCCACCAAAAATAATGTCATCAACAAAAATTTTTGCTAACAAAATACCTTTTCCTTCTTCATCTTTCATATACAGATTGCTTATGTCATTTGATCTTGAAAATCCAATCTACATTAGATAGTTATGCAACCTCTCATACCATGCTCTGGGAGCTTGTTTCAATCCATATAATGCTTTGTTCAGTTTGCATACCATGTGTCTTTTGTTTGGATCAATAAAACCTTATGGTTGTTCTATGTAAACTTCTTCTTCCAATATACCATTTAGAAATGCAGACTTGACATCCATTTGATAAACCTTGAAATTTTTACAGGCAACATATGCAAGCAGAGTTCTTACTCCTTCCAATCTAGCTACAGGGGCAAATGTCTCCCCATAATCTATTCCTTCTTCTTATGTGTAGCCTTTGCATACTAGTCTAGCTTTGTTCCTAGTGATTTCACCATTTTCATTCATCTTATTTCGAAATACCCATTTTGTTCCTATAACATTCTTATTTTCAGGTCTTGGCACTAGTGTCCAAGTATCGTTTTTCTCAATCTAGTCTATCTCTTCATTCATTGCTTGTATCCAATCTTCATTCTCCAATGCTTCTCTTGTTGTTTTAGGTTCAAATTCACATAGTAGGCATGTTGGATCCTTGATCTTACTTCTGGTCTGAATTCCAACATCTTTATCTCCAATTATCTATTTAGGCTTGTGATGTCTTCTTACATATTTTGCCAAAATAGGTTTAGCATTTTTCTCTTCTATTTCATCAGGTTCCCCAACAAGATTGTCAGATTTTGCTTCTGAATGCTCAAAAACCTCTTCTTGATAGTCGGTAGTACCATTATGTAGCTCGGCATGTTCTTGTTCTTTCTCGGCACTATTTTCCTGATGCTTGGCATTACCTATCTGTCGCTCGGCATTGCTTACTCGAGACTCGGCATCAGGTGCAAGTTTGTTACTTGCCTCTTCTTCCTATTCAATGTACACAAAAGATGTATAATCTTCTGGTTCTCTTTTATTGTCAACTTTGTTTCTTTCTGCATACTCATCAATTCTTACATTCACACTTTCCACTATTTTGTCAGTGTTAGAGTTCAAACACTTATAAGCCTTACTTTTCATGGAATACTCTAGGAATATGCCTTCTTCACTTTTAGCATCAAAATTTCCATTCCTATATCTTTTAGTATATAGCATTTGCTTCCAAAGATTCTAAAGTATTTAACATTCGGTGCATGTCCATACCATAATTCATAAGGTTTCAGATGTGTACCTTTTCTGATTTGTACCCGGTTAAGAGTGTAAACAACAGTGCTTATAGCTTCTTTCTAGTATTTCTAAGGCACATTCTTTTCAATCATCAATGTCCTTGCACAGTCCAAGATAGATCTGTTTCTTCTTTCTGCTATACCATTCTGTGGAGGAGTTCTAGGTGCAGACATTTGTCTTCTAATACCTCTTTCATTACAAAATAGATTAAATTCATTTGATGTAAATTCTCCACCTCGGTCAGATCTAAGACATTTCAGGTTCCTACCTGTCTCCTTCTCAACTTTAGCCAAGTACCACTTAGAGAATTGAAAAGCATTAGATTTCTCTCTTAAAAACATTACATGCATCATCCTGGTATGATCATCAACAAACAAGATAAAGTATCTAGCACCACAATAACTTTGTATACCCATAGGTCCACAAAGGTCGGTATGAACCAAATCTAAAATGTTTTCAGAAGTAAAGGATTTGCTCTTGAAACTTGACTTTGTCATTTTTCCTAACTGACATTCCTTGCACATTATATTCTCAAGTTTCTTCAGTCTAGGTAGACCTCTTACTTTCTTCTTCTTACTTATCTCTACCAAATTGTCAAAATTCACATGACACAACCTCTTATGCCATAACCAAATATCATCAAGTTGTGCAATTAAACATGTTTCTTCAAATAGGTCAAGATAGAACAAATTACCTCTAGTCTACTCTCCACTTCCAATCAATTCACCAGTGGCATCAAATATTTTAGCTTTCTTGTGATGAAATTCTACTTGGTAACCAGTTTTGTTCAGCTGAGCAACACTTAACAAGTTATAATTAAGACCATCAACCCAATAAGCATTTTCACAAGATATCTTATCAGTCAGTTTAATCAAACCTTTTCCTCTAATAGGACATGGTGCATCATTACCAAATGTTACACTTTTACCTTTGTAATGATATAAAGTTTCAAACTTATCCTTATCACCAGTCATGTGATGTGAACAACCACTGTCAATAATCCATTTTTCATTCTTGTTCACATAGGAAATCAATGCAGTTTTCTCATCCTCGTCAGATTCATCTTTCATTGCAACATAGACAACTTCAATTTCAACATCATCACCATCAGTGTCAGTTCCTTCTTCAGCAATATAACAAGATTTCTTACCTTTTCCCTTGTAGTCTTTGTTCTTTCGGTAGCTTCTGTCATCTCTTTTGTCTTTGTGTTTGCTTTTCCTTTCATCATTTTTATCCTTCCTGTCAGGACATCTAGCAGCTATATGACTAACCTTATTACATGCAAAACATATGATAGGGAGTTTACCTTTATACTTTCCTTTTCCTCTTCTCAGTCTTCTAGCCATAAGAGCTTCTAGATCTTCAAGTTCTTCATCACAAGTGTCACTGTCACTTTCACTTTCACTTTCATTTTCACTTTCACTTGTGCATCTTTCTTTTTCCTTCTTAGGTTTGTTCAAAACTAATTGTGACTTAAAAGCAAATTCAACATTTCCAATACTTCCAACAGTGAAATTATCATAATTAGAGAGTTCAAAAGCAGTCAGCTTACCAATCAAACCTTCCAAAGTGAGTCCATTTGCAAAGTTACATCTAGATTCCTGAATAGCTAAGATCTTGATAGCATATATAGGACGCAGAGCTCTTAGCACTTTTCCAATAATGGTTTCCTCATCAATAGTTTCATTGGCTCCCCTAATAGCATTTACAACTTCTTTTATTCTACCACAATATTGTGCAATGTTTTCACCTTCTTGCATTCTCATTTCATCAAACTTACCTCTGAGACTCTCGGCTTTTGCTTTCAATACAAATAAGTCACCACCATAGATCTTTGCAAGAGTGTCCCACATCTCCTTAGCAGTTGTATAGTCCTTAATGTCTTCAAATTCTGGATAGCTTAGGGCAGATGCAATTTCCAGCATTGCCTGATTATGTTCTTTCTTAGCTCTCATTTCTTCGACAATCATAGGTGCAACAGGTGAGACATAGTCATTCTCAATATAGTACCTTGCAGAATCACCAATACTGGCCAGGTGTAGCTTCATCAAGCTTTGCCATGTAGGGAAGGTCTCCTTATTCAGCTTCGGTACCTCCTTCTTATACATCTTGATCATTTGCTTCAAGTCCTTTTAAACTTGATTTCTGTATACACCAATAAGCAACATAGCTCTAATACCAATTGTTAATATGATTTAGAACAACAGAGAGGGGGGGTGAATCAGTTGTTCTCAGGTCCTGATGTATAAGACAAACTTAAAAACTTTACTTTAAATCAGATCAAGCAACCAAAACAAACTTGGTCATCATTGATTCATCAATAGAAACATATAACAATGCAGTCCACTACCCAGCTGTATCTAACTTGTAAACCATAGAAATGTTCACACCAAAATATTCACACACAAGTATGACACTAGAATTTATAGTGGAAACCCAATATGGGAAAAACCACTTTGTAACATGCTACTATTATTTTCACTCTTCTGAAGTGAGCTCGGTTAAAAGCCAACCGTGTGAAAGGTTACAATGCACACTGTCAAGTGTGACCCAATTAAAGGTTTTAATCACCCTGTTAAAAGTGAGCCCGGTCAAAGGACTTACATACATTCCATTAGAATGCAACCTTGTTCAAAGTATTTAACTTATGACTATTAGATCAACCTCTGTTAAAAAGATTTTGACTGTTACAATGGTTAGAAAGTAGCAGCAGTGTTGATCTGAAAAACATACAACTTACTTTGCAAATATCAAATCCAATTCCGTACACAAATACTAGTTTACTGACTTTGAAACTTTGCCATCTCCATCTCTGATCTGCTCAGAACTTTTCTTCAAGCGATCACCACACTTCACCTTCAGCCTTTTTGCTTATACAGTCAATAAACCTTATCTTCCAGTATTTTGGTTTCACCCCAATACATCAACCTTTTTCTCCACTCTCATACATCTAATCCAATGTTCAGGTTCCCTTAATACTTTCCTCAATTAGGTTAACTCATCTTTTGCTGCTTAATCTCATTCGTAGATTTTAGGGTTAGGTTAGATTCATTGAATCTACCCACATTTTGTTCTTCACCTTCTTTTCTAGAAACATCTCAAATCTCATAAAGATTTACAATAAAACATTTTACAGTGAATTAAATGCTTCCATACAATCAATAAATAAAGTCAACACATTTTACATAATCCAAGAATTCAAACAATGTCATCCCCAAAAAGAATTCTCTTCAAATATAAAATTGCTGATGCTCGGTCAATACTGTGATCATCCACTCGGTCTTCATGTAGAACGCTCGGTCGTTACTAAAACTATTTCCTCGGCATGCACTGTCTTCCTCGACAATTTACTGATACTCGATTGACATAGGATTTTGCTCGGCATCCACTAACTCAGTCGACACTAACATAACTCGACTTAAACATGGTTTTATCCATTTTTGCTCGGTTAAGCCTACTAGTTTAGTCTTCAATCTCACTAAGATAAACAATACATTATCTCATGATTATGCAACATAGTCAAGTACACTTTGTAGTATCAAGATAACTCAACCTTTCCCTAGGTGCTATTGTTACCAACCTTGCTTCACTCATTCACAACACTTCAATAGATATAGTACTTTCCTAGGTAGCAACAGTCTTACCAGTTAAGGTTTTGACATCAATGACAATACAACAATTGTTTCAATTATAGTTTCCAACAAAATATAGTTCCATGAAATAGAGTTTCATAAAAATAAAAAGACACAAAGATAAAATAGTAGTTACATAATGCACTAGCTAACCACTAGACTAGGCCAAACAACAATTTTGAACATAGACATGGAAAAATAGAAAGATGACAATAAAAAGAGCACTATAAGTAGAACCAATCATAAAATAACTATAAAATAGAGCAAGGAGTCTCATTCCTTCCTCATAGATCTAAGGGTACTAGCCTTGTTAGTCACTCCAATAATTAGTTTCTTATCGGACTTATTCATCTTCTTGTTATGCATCTATATATTCACCTTGTTAAGATTATGGGAAAATCCCTAGTTCTTTTTTATTGTGCTCTCAATATAAGAAAAGCAAATATTTTAGGGTTTTCAATGTTGGAAAATTTAACATTCTCCTATATAGAATTTTTTATGATCTAAAACATATTCTTAATATCTCTATCATTATCCATAAAAATTCTATTATTTTTTACTTTTCACAATCCCCAAACATTATGAAAATGACACTTATTAGACTAGCTACTCATAAAGGGTAAGTGCACAAAGATGGGGGACCAAAAAGATTCCACTCAACTTTTTGGTCCCCCAAAAAGGATACAGAATGCACCCTATATGGCACACGCCATTTGGTTCAGTATGTTGAGCCTTAAGCTTGGGCACCCCAAGCATATTGGGCATGCACAATATTTGGCGTGCACCAAATGTTACAATAGAAACATATATAAAGTGCTCTACCATATACATATGTCATATATGGCACATGCCATATTTTACGTATGCCAAATGTTAAAATGCAAATTTTCATCAAGTTTTTCAAATTTTCATCAAGTTTGTCAAACTCAAGTGAAATGCACTTATCAAGACTTATTTCGGTTATAAAAATAGGGTAATTTGGAGGGATCTAGAGAAGCTTAAACAATCAAGAAAATGGTGTGCACCATGGAGTTTTGCATGGTTCTCAAGGTGCTAATTTAGTCTTGGCAGTGGGGGCGCCGCTCCTCGACCCTACCCTATATCATGACGCGTGAGGGGCACTACCCCTAGACCACTGCAAGGGTTGCTGCCCCTTGAACCCACTAGAGGTGCTACCACCAAACCCCTATTGAATAATTTGGAGGGAAATTGCACTGATAAAAGTGGGGAAAAGTTAACTTCTAACTTTGATTAGGTTCCATAAAACAACATTAGGGTTAATGGGAACATGGGGGAGAGGTGGGGAAGATGGAGAGAAGGAAAAGAGGGAGGGAGGGAAAGAGATAGGGGAAAGAGAGAGGGACAAGGGAGAAAGTATTTAGGTTTGATGGATTATGGTTATAAGTTTTAGGATTAGGGGGAAATATTAGGGAAATGTGGGGGATATCTAGGGAAGATGGATAGAAGGAAAAGAGGGAGAGAGGGAGAGAAAGAGAGGGGGGAAGAGAGGGAGAAGGGAGAAATTATTTAGGGTTGATGGATTATGGTTATATATTTTAGGGTTAGGGGGGGAGGTAGGAAAGATGGAGAGAGAGATAGAGACGAGGAAAGAGAGGGAAAGTGAGAGAGTGAGAAAGAACTCTAATATAGGTTAAACCTCATCTCTCTCTCTCTCTCTCTCTCTCTCTCTCTCTCTCTCTTCTCCTCATCATTATCTTTGTCTATTCTAGGACCTAATTATCCTCTTTCTCTCTACCTAATATCTCTTCCCCTCCCCCTCCACCTACCCCTTCTCTCTCTCTACCTAATCTCTCCCCTTCCCCCTTATCACTTTCTCTCATCTCTCTCCCACTCTCACCATTTCTTCCCCCTCATTACCATCTATCTCTACCTCATGTCTCTAGTGCAGAGGAGCCTAAGAAAATAAGCATACCAAGAGGTCAATATGAAATTTTATTAGTTATTAAGTCATTCTTGATGTACCAAGAGTCATTCAAAGTCATTTTGATGTATTTGATAAAGCAATGTAATGAAATTGTCAAAGTTGTCCATATGGGTCATGAAAGGTCAAATCGGTCAAATGATGTAACTATACCCATGGAAGGAAAAAATGATGTAATATGTAATGTTTTTTCCATTTTGAAGTGTCAAGGGTGTATACACAAAGTTATAAGGTCATTTTGTAAAACATGCCAAAGTTGCATAAAAGTTGCTCAATGCAAGATTTCAAAATGGTAAACAATTAGTTGAAAGAAGGAATTTGTACGGTCAGAGGAAGTTGTAATAGGTTGTAACTATCATGGGACATTATAAGATGATGATTTATTGGTCGAGTATGTCATGGTTTTCAAGTTGGAGAAAGGAACTTTTGAAGTTGCATCATTAGATTCTCTGATTGTCACCTAAACTGCAGTTGTATGGTGTCAGTCATGAAGATTTGACATTCCAAGGTGAAGGATATTTGTGTACTGGTGAAGGAGAAGGATTATAAACATCATCAGAAAGTTTGTAATGTATTTATCTCAAAGGTTCAAATGAAGTTTTGATATTTTAAAATTAATGTGGATAGTCTTTGAAAATTAGACCAATCTCTTACTATTCCTTAATGGTCCCTTACATGTAATACATTGAATACTTAGTATAATATGTTTGAAAGTGAAGTATGATGAGTAAAATACGTTTTGGCATAAGCTTGGCATCCAGTCATGAGCCACAAAAAATATCTAATTAGATTTGGGAAAATTGTCATAAAACCCTTACTTATAGATTTGTTCGAGAGGGTTTGTCATTATCTCAAGGATCCACCATTGGAAAATTTTTGTTCTTGGCTCATTTGAAAGTATAATCATACTAATTCCTTATGCACTTGGTCTTGCATTAATAGATTAAGGTATGTGTAAGAAACTAGAATCCCTAGCGGGCAAAACCAATTGACTTCTAGGTTTGATAGTAGATATAAAGGTTTTTGGTTTTGTTTTATTTGTATGGACTAGAAATAGTTTGCAATGATTTGAAGATATTAAAGGAATGTATTTAGACCCCATGAAGACAGGGATAGTGGATTTGTGAAGGATTTCAATATTCTGATTCATGTAAATAGTTAACTATGTCAATGGTGAAAATTTAGTAAAGACAATCATTTATTTTGATTATTGGCCAGAATATGTAAATGGGATATATATTGATTGAAACAACTTCAATATTCCTTCAAAGGCATGTTGGGATAATTCATAAGATTTTGAGTTTTAAGTTAGTGCATGCAATCAACTATCAACAAAATGGCAGTCAGACCTATATCCAGTTCATTGTTCTTCCAAATTACTATTGATCAGGAATCCATTAAGTGTTGGTGTTCTATAAATGGTAGTGTTCAATGATCCAAGAAGCCTCTGATTCAACATTGAAGGGTATTGTATTAGATAATGTTTGTGTGATCAGTCTTGATGACTGTGATACCATATAAGTATCACCTAATTGAATGAAGGTTGCGATCATATCACTGAACTAAATAGTAACAATAATAGAAGAGATTGATTTTCTTGATAAGGAAAATGAACATGATTCTAACCTATTGAATATGGTACATGATTAGGGTATGATGGAAATGGATCTTGAAAAAAGACTAAAGTATTTTGTGTGTAGGAAGACACATTGATTATGATAAAAAAATAGTTCTTGAATGATGAGGACAAATGGACATAGGGTAGAGATAAGATATGTTTACTAATTCAGTGTTTGAGTTACTTTTAAAAAATATGTTTGATGGATCAATTTGCCTATTGAATTGAATGTTTATTGAAAGCATTAAACTAGAATGAAAGGTGATCTTGTGAAGTCTTGATAAAGATGTTGATTGAATCTTAGATGGATAGAAGAATGTAATGTTGATTGATTGAGTGATAACACTAATTATGAAGAATGACCTTGAATAGAATATTTTTTTGGTTTCTAAGATGATGAACTTGAAATGAACCTTGAAGGGTTAAGTTTGTTGTATGTTTCAAACCCATCCATTGGTGTACCTAAAAAGGATTTTTCATTGTGAGTATGCCTCTAATGTGTTGTCAATATGATGAAATGAAGGTTGGGTCAATAGGATCCTAAGAGATTGATTGGTTTTGTATGATGTTCTACATCAGTCTCTCACCCTCTCCCCTTGCTCTCACTCTCACTCTCACTCCCACTCCCACTCCCACTCCCACTCTCTCTCTCTCCTCTGCTCTCTCTCTCTCTCTCTCTCTCTCTCTCTCTCTCTCTCTCTCTCTCTCTCTCTCCCTGTATCCCATGCTCTCTCTCACATATATACCCCCCTAATTACCCTCTTTCTCATTCTCTACCCTCCCTCCTCTCACCATATCTTCCCCTATTTACCCTCTCTTCTCTACCTCATTTATCCTATATATATATATATATATATATATATATATATATATATATATATATATATATATATATATATATATATATATATATATATATATATATATCCTCTTTCCCTTTTCTCCATCTTCCCTACCAATCTCTTTATCACTCTCTCCCTATTTCCCTTCTCTCTCTCTGTGTGTGTCTATATATATTATATATATATATATATAATATATATATATAGATATATATATATATATATATATATATATATATATATATATATATATATATATATATATATTATATATATATATATATATATATATATATATATATATTATATATATATATATATATATATATATATATATATAGACACACACACACACACACACACACACACACACCACACACACACACACAGAGAAGGGAAATAGGGAGAGAGTGAGAAAGAGATTGGTAGGAAGATGGAGAAAAGGGAAAGAGGAACCCCTTAGGACCACTTAGCACTCGTTATGTGTCCTATGACCCCTTAATATATCTAAGGATCCATTATAAACCTCTTAAGACCCCTTAGCACCCTTAATGTGTACTAGGACCCCCTTATGATCCCTTACCATATATTAATGTACCCTAAAACTCCTAGGATACATTAATGGGTAATGTGAGCCCCGAGGGGTCCCTAGGATACATGAATATATCTTAGACCAGACCCCTTATGACCCCATTATCCATTAATGTATCTGATGAGTCCCTAGGATACATTAATGTATGGTAAGGGGTCCTACAATACATTAATCTATCCTAGGATCCTTTAAGACCTCTAATGACCTCTTTACAACCCTCATTAACCATTAATGTACCCTAGGAGCCCTAGGATACATTAATGTATGCTAAGGGGTCATAAGATACACTAATCTATCCTAGGAGGTCTTCAGGACCCCTTATGATCCCTTAGTTTCCTTACCATACAATAATGTATGTTGAGGGGTTATAAGGGGTCATAAGTTACATTATTGTATCCTAGAACCCCTTATGACCCATTACAACTCCTTACCATACAATGATTTATGTTTAAGGTTTGTAGGGGACCATAAGGGGTCCTAGGTTACATTAAATGTATCCTAGGACCCCTTACCAACTCTTAGCACCCATTAGGTATCCTAGGGAGAGAGGTGATATTGGGGGAAAAGGGAGAGGGGGAGAGAGATGAGCGAGGAGGAGGAAGGGGACAAGGAGAGAGAGTAAGGAGGGAGGGGGAAAGTGATACGTACTGAAATAGAAAGAGACAGAGAGTTGTGGGGAGAGGGAGAGAATGGAAAGAGTGAGAGAGTGATATTAGGGGAAAGGGATGAGGGGGAGAGAGATGAGAGGGAGGAATGGGGATATGGAGAGTGAGTGAGGAGGGAGGGGAAAAGGGATAGGTGAAATAGAGAGAGAGGGAGAGTTATGGGGAAGAGGGAGTTTATGGAAAGAGGGAGAGAGTGAGATTGAGGGAAAGGGAGAGGCAAACAGAGAGGAGGACGATGAGGAAGGGAATAAGGAGAACAAGTGAGGAGTGAGGGGGAAAGGGATAGGTGAAATAGAGAAGAGGATGGGAGAGAGAAATAAAGGGAACACGAGAGGGGGGAATGTAGAGGGGAGAAATGGAAAGGGGGAGGAGAGAAAAAGATATGGAAGAGAGGGTAGGGGATGGATGGATGGAGAGAGAGAGGTAGGGAAGAGGGAGATAAGGGAAATGGGGAGAAGGTGAGAGATGATAAAAGAGATATGTGGAAAGTAAAAATGAATTAAATGTTTAGGGTTTAGGGTTCAGAGAAAGAGAGATATGTAGAGAGAGGTAAGAAGATTAGGGAGAGAGAGTGAGTGAGAGTGAGAGAGGGGTAGGGAGGATGGAAAGAAGGGAGAAAGGATATAAACCTATAACATAATCTATCCAAACCTAAATCCCTTATTCTATCCCTCCCCTTGTTCTTTCCCTCTCTCCCCCTCTCTCACTATATCCCCTCTTTTATTTCTCTCCATCTTCCCTACTTCTCCCCATCTCTCCCTCTTTCCACTAAAACTTAAATCCTACCTAATCCCTAAATCCTAAAGATTATAACCATAAGCTCTAAACCCTAACTAGAATTATTTCTCCGTCTTCTATTCCCCCCCCCCTCTCCCTCTCCTACCTCTCCCTCACATTTCCCTTGGTCTCTACCCCTAACCCTAAACCTATAACCATAATCCATCAACCCTAAATCCTTTCTCCTTTCTCCCTTTTTCCTATCCCTCTCTCTTTCCTCCTATCTCTATCTCTCTCTCCCTCTCTCCCTCTTTTCTTTCTCTCCATCATCCCCACCTCTCCCCCATGTCCCCATCTTTCCCCTAAACCATAATGTTTTTATATAAAGCCTATAAGAGTCAAAAGTTAACCTTTCCCCACTTTTATTAGCACACTTTCCCCCCTAAATTATTCAATGAGGGTTTGGGGGGTAGTATTCCCAGTGGGTCAAGGAGGAGTGCCCCTTGTGGGGGACTAGGATAGTGCCCCCAGTTGGGGTCAAGGGGCAATGACCCTTGTAGGGTTGAGGAGCATCTCCCTCATTGCCAAGACCAAATTATCACCTTGAGAACCATATAAAACTCCCATAGTGCACACCATTTTCTTGATTTCTTAAGCTGCTTTAGATCCCTACATATCACCCTATTTTTGTAATTGACAAAAGTCTTGATAATTTCCTTTCACTTGAGTTTGAAAAACTTGATCAATGCAACTTTTTCTAGATTTGATTATGTACAATGTTTTTTCATCAACATTTTGAATTGGACTGGGTGATCTATCATCAAGATGAGAAGAGCTAGAGGAAATAAAAAATGAACTGTTGTGGACTAGGCCAGGAGTATATAAAGGATTCCACAAGGAGACAAAAGAGGCTCAAAGGTCAAGAAAGTCAATAGTTCATTTTTTTGTTCCCTCTAGCTCTTCTCATCCTGATGATGGATCACAGGAGTGTGATTTGACACATTGATGAAAAACATTACACATAATCAAATTTAAAAAAAGTTGCATTGGTCTAAATTATGGATTGTGGAAAATCTCTTCAAGTTAAACTTGATAAAACTTTGAAAAACTTGATGAAAACTTCCATTTTAACATTTTGTGCATGTCATATATAGTGCACACCATATGTAGATCATTTTCTACATGTTTGTATTGCAACGTTTTGGTGCACACCAAATATGGTGCATGTCATATTTGGCATGTGCATTTTGAATTGCATTGGGAAACACCAAGCATATGGGTTGGATTTCCTTGGGCGTGCAACCCAAAGGCTTGGACAATTCAAATATGACTGATATAGGTTTTCCAACAAACATACAAAAAAAAAAAATCGTTTATGCCCCCCCTTAGGTTTGTACATGGTTCAATAGCAACAAAATCAAACAACAAGATGTTATAGAACTTTTATGTTAGCTATCTATCCTTATATTTTTCTTTTTGAATTCTGATTATGTTAAGCTTTCATCTTTAATTTCTTTTATAAGTATGTCCATTTTTGTCAAAAACCAATGAGTACTATTTTGGGCATAGATTTTGGCTTGTTTATCAAATTTTGAAACAAGTTACTTTTTTAGAAACTAGACTCCGTTCTACACACTTTTAAAAAAATGATTTTCAATTAGTTTTCTGATTTTTAGGAGGAGCACACTCAAATTTCATTTTTCAGGATGTGTCCACTTCAAAAATTCATAAAAAAACACACATTCATCAAATAATTAGCAGAAAAATCCAAGATAAACTATGTTGTGTTAGCTAACTTCTCACTAGAGTGATTAAAAAAATTCAATTGTTTTTTAACATTTTAGGGGGAGCACACCAGACGCTATGTTATGTTTTTTCACAAAAAAATAGGACCACTTTTTGTGCTCCCCCCTTTTTAGGGTCTTAATCTCCACCATTTTCAAAATAAGTTAGTAGTTTAGAAACTAGATTTGAAGTACTATAACTCTTATTTTTGTCATAGATCTTCAAATTTTGAGTCTAACTATATTGAATTTCTCATCAAAGTTAAGAGTTTTCTTATTTCTAAAAAAAAATTGACCATCTTATACCCCATTTTTTGTCCCCCATTTTTGTGCACTTACCCTAAAATCAACCAATTATTTAGGTAAAGTCTACTAGACTTCAAATTTAGAGATAATCATATTTTATATTGATCTAGAAAAATAATGGTGAAAGAAAACTAATTAATCAATTCCTCATCATAACAACAAATGATGCATTTGTTAGCAATGTATAATCCATATTTATTGAGATTATCTTGAGTTAGAACCTTATTGTGAGTGGTAGACCACTAGAAATAATTAACATTAGGAATGATCATGTGATTCTAGACCAACATCCAATAAAAAGTAGGGTTCAAAGCATTAAGTTTAAGTTGTAAGAAAAAGGCATGATAAGTCTTCTAGAAGAATAAGTCCAAATGATCTCGTCTTCTCTAAATGGATTGAAGGATAGAAAATCCCAATAAATTTTAGAAATTTATTAAGAAGGTTAACACAACCATTCAACTAAGAATACATCTTTCCATCGAGGAGTCTAGCCAATCCAACTTATATAACCATTAGCATTGACCAATACAAACTAGTTAGGGGTTCAACCAATCTAGTGAATTGAGGGAGAAATTAATAGGGGAGACTATCAAACCATTTATCCCTGCCAAAAAAAATCTTTTATCATTCTATCATAAACCATGTCTTAAATTACTTCTTATTTTTTGCAAGCTATTCTCTATAATAAATCTCTTGGAGAGACTAGAAACACTAAGAATGTATCTTTGTTCTCCATTATAAAGGTAGTTAGCCTTAATCATTAAGATTCAAAATTTATCACCATTTAATCAATTCTACCCAACTAACAAGGGATGTTCTTTTTCTTTCCTCCATCCATATCTAAAGAAAATTATTTTGAATTTATTCAAATTCTTTTAAACATAGATTTAGGAAGTTGAAAGAGACACACGTAATAAATTAGAATATTATATAAGAAGGCCTTCAAAATTTAGTATTTCAAAACTTGGCTACGCTTCCCTTTCCTTCCAACCAACTCTTTCTCCATATTTCCTCACTATAGCATCCTAAAAGCTATTTCTAAGATTCTTTTTTGAAAGGTGAAAACTAAGGTTAGTCATAAGGTCATTTTCCTTTTGTCAACCCAATATCCAAGGGCAATCTTATTTTGAAGACTACATCGGTATTGAAGAAGTAAATAATACTCTTGCCATAATTTATGTGATGAACTAAAACTTAAAATTGATTCAAAGCGAATTTCCATTTCTTAGCTTCCACAATTAAGGAGGCGCCCAAAATAATAGTAGTAGTAAAAAACTATTGGTGAGAGGAGGGGAAGAGAAGAAGCAACTTTAAACCCCATAAGTATTCAAGACTCAAAATGATATTATTAAAAGGAGTAGAAAAATGATGTAACTATTGAGGAATCTTATTGAATAGTTGTAAAATTATTCTAATTATTTAGATAAGTTTTTTTTTGGAATGGAGATACTTTGTGTTATATAGAGATTATACTTATGCAAGATTCTACTCTCAAACATAATCTATACAAAAACATTTCCATAATTCTATATTTTGGGGTCATTCAACACTCTTGAAGACATAACATCAAATGAAACAATATTTTTTTGAGAAAGGTCTTAAATTGCAATTTTCCAAAAAGTATGGAAATTTTTTGACATGTTAAAGAAACTAAGGAGATATGATTATGACACTTGGTCTATTATAACTCTCAATTATTATTAATCAATATTAAGAAGAGGTCTCCATGAATTTCATCACAAGCCTTATAATATATAAATGTAAGAGTTTCATCATGGTAGTGATGGGTCATCTCACCAAATATTCCCCATTTTCTTGCATTACTTCATCCTTGTATAGCAATTATAATGACATGTTGACTTGGTGGTCAACAGCTCCTTAGATATTTGTGACATGGCCTAACTGACTCTTGTGGGTCGGGTTTAAATTTGACATTTGTATTGGGCATTGATAGTTCAAGCTTTTGGTAAAATGACAAATGATTCCAACAATTGGTATCAGAGCCTTGGGTCACAGGTTCGAGTCTCCCTTTAGTGGGTGTTGAAGGCTCAATCAGTGCTGAGGGGGAGATTGTTGACTTGGTGGTTAGCACCTCCTTGGAGATTTGTGACATGGCCTAATTGCCTCCTATGGGTCAGGCTAAATTTGACATTTGTATTGGGCATTGATAGCTCGAGCTTTTGGTGTAGCGGAAAATGATTCCAACATGAAAAAAACATTTATGGATAATATACACATGCATGTATGTACATAACATACATACATACATACATATATGTACACATATATATACATATGTATGTATCTATACACACACATACATACATACGATACATACATATATATATATATATATATATATATATATATATATATATATATATATATGTATATATATATATAATATATGTATATATATATATATATATATATATATATATGTATATATATGTATATATGTATATATATGTATATATGTATATATATATATATATACACATATACATATATATACATATATACATATATATACATATATACATATATATACATATATACATATATATACATATATATGTATATACATATATATATATGTATATACATATATATATATGTATATATATGTATATATGTATATATATATATATATATATATATATGTTATATATATATGTATATATATATATATATATGTATATATATATATATGTATGTATATATGTATATATATGTATATATATATATATATACATACATACATACATACATACATATAGATACATACATAGATGTATGCATGCATGCATGTATACATACATACATACATATACACACACACACACACACACACACACCCACACATATACATATATATACATATGTGTGTGTGTGTGTATTGCAATATCTCCATCTTTTTTTCAAGTTAGTGATGTTCTAGATTTTATGTGTCATCCTTCTTGCTAAGTGATGAAGTCCCATGAACACATCGATCTATCTATTATATGACACAACATCTTTCTTTTCTCTTCTCCTTAGAATAACTTGCACTCTTAAATTCACACAAATTATTTGAAGGGGGGCTAGCACAAAGTGCAATCACATTTATTTTAAAAAAAATCAATCACTTTAGCAATTTGACAACATACTAACCACTTAGCAATGGGAAGCCTAGTAAACTATTGGTTTTTACATTAATTTTTATGGATGTCCCACAACATAGCTTGTAACAATCATTGTTTAATTAAAATTTCTATATGGTATCGAGAATAACATAGCTTGATAACCATACTAATTAAGATATATTATGAAAAATTATTTTTTAGTCTTTTTGCATATGTATTTGCTTTGTGGTGTCTCTGTTTAACATGTTTGTTGTAAAATTTGTAGCTTAACATATCAAATTTATGCAAGATATTTTAGTTCTTTTGTAGATCTTCTCCCCATAAGAATATCCACATGGAATGAAGATCCTACACCCTCTGCTATATCCCTTGATAAAATTTAAAATTATATTTTACTTTACTTGAGCTCACATGCCTATTAAGAGGGATATGCTCACTAAAGTGGGGGCAAAATGTAGTGTTCGAAATTGTACACATCTATAATCTCACACTACGCAAAACCTCCTCCTTATCTTGAGCAAATAAAACATAAATATTATGCTATGAAAACATGATAGTATTAATTTTGTGGCTAAATATGCTCAATCCATTATTTTTGAGCTCCATTTTTTTGGACAGAAGCACCATGTATATAGATGTCTACATTATGCACCACCATCTTGTGAAAATGCATGATTCAATTAACTATTGGAGAATTAATCTTCATGGAATCTACTAGTGTAACACTCTTGCCTACCAAGTTGGGTCATGTAGATGTTCTCAAACCTTCCATGTTTAACAAACCTTTCCATTTTAAAAAGGAAGCTTTATCTCACTCTCTTACTGTAACATACATAGTTTTCTTTACATTTTGAAGCTTTGGAAAAACATCATTGTTCATAGTACTCTCTCTATCTCTTTCATGAAACTTTTCCACAATGTATAGGTAAAGTCTGATCCTTTCATGTTGGAAGGATTGTCTTTGGGAGACTGTGATAGTTTTTGAGAGGGATCTTCTTGCTACACTAATTGTATCTTCTCCGTTTTGGTAATTTGAGATCATAGTTTTTAATTTTTTAATATTACAATAAAATATTTCAATTATCATTTTACCAAAAGTATTATATATTTTATTATCATTTTATCTATCAATCTATCTAGCTACCTATTGAGGTAGAAATAACAATGGGTGTTTGAACACGGTAAGCTCCTTAAAATAGCAACTTAGAATTTATTCATATTTATGTGTGTAGTTTTCTTAGATTTTTTCATAATCTTAGACAAATTGGTGATGTCTACTCTTTATCCTCACAGTTCATCTTATCATTTAAATAGTTATTATTATTATTTATTTCATTTTTCTACAGTTCACATTTCTATTGACTTGGAATATGTTCAAGAATAAGATTTATCATATTGTAGGAATCCTTGTTGTTTTCTCATACAAGATGATAACGTGCTATGTTGTAGTTCATGGATGGTGTTAATAACCAAAAAAGAGGGACTCAAAAATCCTGGATTGAGCACATCTACTATAGAATTAATATTTCCATGTCATCATAGCATAATTACAAAAGTTAAGGAGAAGGTTTTGTGTAGTGTGAAATTGTAAGGGTGTGCAATTTTCAATATTACAATTACCAATAGGGACCTCATGTATGCACTATCTACACCATTTGATAATTATCTTAGAGTCATATTTTGGGGAATATGTGTTTTCTAGTGTTTTGTGTACCTACATTATAGTATTGGTCATTAGGGCCACACCATTCTTCTCATTTTCCTATATTAGGGGTAAACTTATATTCCTTTACTCTTATCTTGAAGTTATGTGCTCACCATGCCTATCATTCAACATGTTTTATTTGATTACCACATGAAATAGTCATGATTTGATAGATCTTACATCATATACATGGTTTATGCATAGCTTACATTTAAATCTCATACACTATTATCCTCTATTTTTAATTCATTGTATTTGATTGATGTAACTAGTTGAACAAAGGAATATCCTATCATTAACACTCCTTTATTTAGTTTGTAAATAGTTTGGTTATAGGTATTGGGGAATGTTTCATTGTCGTGTCTAGATAGATGACTATCAAATGACATGTAATTACTTTATATGTCATTACCACTTTTTGCATAGGAGGATTTTCCTTCTCTTTCTTTCTCTTATGTACATAGATAATTAATTTAGCTTATAGTTATACTCATCTTTACTTGTGAGATATAAGATATTCATTGCATATATTTTCTCTATTTTGTAGCTTCTCATGGAGCACACATGCTAAAGGATGAATGAACTCACAAATATATCTAGTTGGCTCCATTACTTTATATGAACTCCAACATCCTTTTTATGCTCAAGTCATATTTTGTGTGCATAGTTGTGAGTACTCTTTTACTTAAAGATATATGTTTGATTTAAGATTCACATGTACTTAAAAGTGGGGGTAAAATGTAATGGCAAAATCTGCATACCAATGTGAATTCATAATTGGTTTTAGGCCCATTTAAATAGAATGACTTAATACCCCATATTACACCTATCCTTGCCTGTATACCCTTATATTTACTTATCACCTAAATATCAACACTTCATGTCTCAGGTCAATCTTTTGGTGTGCAAGATTGATCTTGGCCACACCCTTAAATTTAAAAAGTTGTTAATCCTTTCTTACTCCACTAACAATTATGAGCTTATGTGGTTCATATTTGCATGGTTAATTGCTTTGCATTTGTTTTTAAGGATACTTAGTGTACATTAATTCAATAAACAAGAGATTATATTCCTTTTATAAAATAGTATGCATTAAAGATGAGAATCATTCTAGGAACACTTACATATTGGAGCACTAAAAGGAACATAATTTTGGATCAAATTATTATATGAGATCTACATGATTGAAGAGTGTGCTCGTTGATCATTTCCACAACCATAAAGCTAGTCTAATCAATAGAGTCAACCTATGAGAACTCTTGTCAATTGATAATTTCCTAAGCTATTTAAAAATATTGCCAAATCTTTAATTGTCAACATAATAGAAACCACAATGCATCAAAGGCTGTGATGCACCATATTATGACCATACACTAAAAATAATCTATCCACATGACAATAAATTAATCCATGTAGTAGAATAGCGAGAACTAAGTTACAAGATTAGTGAACATCCCAAGGTCCTATATTTATCTCCCAAACAACTCAATTTTGCTCTACATTAGGTTTTATCTTCTTTATCTTCATTATTGTGCCACCAAATAAGTACAACGTTCCTTTACATTTAATTGCCTAAGTTAACATTTAATTATTTTGATTTATTGGGCTCAATTGCTTAGGCTAATTTGTGTGGAATTAGTAACACTAGTAACACTAGCAAATCAATATAAACAAATCTTTAGCATTCATTAAAAAACTTAATTAAGCTTTTTATGTCACATCTTTACATCCTACCTTTGCCTTTAAATTTGAACTTAATATGCATGGTCTACAAAAATATGCATTATCATTGCTATTTTTGGTTGTGCAATATTGCTTAATTTTCATGGTTTAAATCTAAATGGTCATTTTAAAATCCAAAATTAACAAATTTTTTAGTTTGTTTCAAATTCAGAAGAAAACTTATCTATGATCAAACATTCGATAATTAAAACACCATAATTAACCTAAAAAAATTCATTAGAGTAAAGTTAAATGCGTCAACCATAGAAATCACTATGTGAAATTGCACAACAAAAAGTTTTGATCATTGTAAGCTCATCATTTACCCTCTATTAAATTGCTGAATTTGCATTTGCCCCTTTTTATTGTAACTATGAATTGTAAAGAACATTAACCATGTTACCCTAAAAAAAAAACAAAGCTGCCATTTCTATTAAATAAAGAAGAATGTTTTTTATTTTTTATTTTTTAACACAACCAAGTGTAGAGTTAGGCCTTGATGCAATAATTAGGCTTATAGGCATAATTAATTAAATTTTTATTTTCATATGAAATAAGACCATTAACAAGAAGACTGGTAACTTTTTGTAAGATAAAACAATTTATGTATTTGAAAAGAAATTTGAAAAAAAAAAAACTTTAGAAAAATTAGCAAACCTATTTTAATTATAAATGGTGATTGATTGATGGTTTGACATTTAATTGAGATTTTTTTAATGAACTAATAAAGAGGAATATTTTTTTAATTTTTTAACAGGGATAAGTGTAAAATTAGGCTTTGACGCATAATAAAACTTGTAGATATAATTAATTAACATAAGCAACTCATTAATAAATTGTTATTTTCCTTTGACAAGAAGACCGGTAACTTGTATCTTCAATTATTATTTTCCTTCAACAAGAAGACCGTTCAGTGAGCCTCTGCCAATTGCTACTCAAATATGTTATATAAAATTCAAACTACATTTTAAATCGTATTCACTAAGCTTTATTTGTGTTCAAGCATGGCGGCAGAGGACGAAGGATTGGTTTCTCCGGTACCAAAAAGAAATCTTTCCTGCACTGAACGTTTCGACGAATTATGGTTTTGTTACTGTAATTTATTTTCCCTATCTTTCAAACGTTAAGACAGTTGATTTACGGTTCGAATTTAGTTTTTCTATTGCAATTTGTTGTGGACAAAGAAGAAGAATGGTAGGTATAGCAGTGGATGGCTTTGTCTGCATCTCTGAAAATGTGTATGACAATTGTTTGACAAAATGCTTCAGTGATTTGAACAAGAAATATCGATGTATAGAGTTTCTGTAAAACTAAATATCTAAATTTTTCTATTGAATGTTGTTGACAGCTCCTGTTTATCAGATGAAACAATATTATAGGTATGGAACATTTGACACTTGCTTTGAGAAGTGGAGTGCTGTCTTTGATTGCCTTAGTCTCAAAACGAAGTCTAAACATGAAGTGCAAGTAAGTTTCTTTTATACTTCTTGAAGTAACTTCCTTTATTTTAACGCTCGAGTCTCTTAAACCCCAATGCTTTTGTGTATACTATTTATTTGTGCATTCATATTAAGCACCTTAAGTTAATGTATTAGTTTGTTCTTTCATTTCCTTTTTGCCCGGACCTGATATTATTTATTCCATATGCATATGAATAGACAGAAACCTGATGGAATAAAATTCTCGTGTAAGAGGTAAGAGTAATATCAATGCGGAGTAGATACATTGTTTACACTTCTATTAAGATTTTATAATCTCTCTTGCTTAGCTTTCCCACCAAGAAGATCTACATTAAAGTACAATTTGTAGTGCTGGGGATCCGACTTTTTAGAGCTCACTCCAGTTAGCCTAATCAAGTAAGTTTCTCTCTTCTGTTGCCTCGCACCATTGAGCGATTGAATTTTTGCCAACCATTTATTGTTGGCGAGAATTATGATGTCCATATGGAGTTATATAGAAATGGCTGCGGTGAACTTTTGAAATCATTGATACAAATACAGCTAGATACGCCGAAATGTAAAAATATACATGTTCTCAATTATTTATGGCAATGCTGAAAATATTTAAATACAGCGAGATACATCAAATGTTAAAATATACATATCATCAATTTTTTATCAATTTTGGACGGGGGACCAAAGGCCTAAATTTTGGGATGGTGAGGGGATGGTTGTGAGAGTGGCACTGATATGCAAATTGAGGTGAATTGAAATTTTAAGGCAAAATCTGCAATATAACATCTCTGCAAGTGCCCCATGAAAGGCAAACTCATTTTCTGGAGTTAAAGGTTGCAATTAGTATGTAACGGCACGTGCCATATAGCAAGCGACTTAGCAGTGTCCCTGTCGGAGGTGGCAGAAGTGGTGGTTCTGTGGGGGATGTTTCCCCAATTCCTTAAGTCTCAGAAATGTCCCATACAGGGGACATGGGTTTTTAATAAGTACTTTGGTTTAAATAATTTAAATCGGTGTTTCTCCAAGTTTCCAGGGTGGAAAGATGCAGGAATTTGGGGACAGATTTTAGGAATGGTAAAACTCTGTCCAAACTTTGGGATGGCAGGGGCAGTGTGGGGGGGTGGTTATTAAAATAATTTAAACAAATAAGAAGCAGCTGAAATTTGTAAAAAATAAATACAATGTGTTGCATTTGCAATGATAATCCTGTCTCTTTTGGGTTTTTAGGGGTTATAGCATTGTTTTTTCTTAAAAGATTACCTTTTCAAATCAATATGCACCAAATGGAGCAGGTTATCGATTCCTGAGAAAAGGAGATATCCCGTCCAACTCCCCAAGTCTCTGGGGATGTTGCTCAATAATTTCAGTTTATAATATTTGTTTTGTGTCCTAGTGATTTAAATAAACATTTTATTTTATTTTTTGTTATTTTTGAATGTCTTTTCATAACCCCCAAACCAATTACAGCACTTGATGGTGTGGTACCATAACCGAACATATTGGATATAACCTAAGCATGGGCTATATATGGATATGGTATTTGAGTGTATTATATTTGGTAACTGGTGTCTGATATGCAGGTACGTGTACCTGGGCAGGAGAGGAGAAGTATCTGGCAACTCTGCATCCAATATCAATGTTTACACTTAGTATGACTAGAGATGTTTAACTAAATTATGAGACAAATCAACAATATAAGTGTAGGAAACAATTGTTGAACAAGGGAAGGCTAATATAAGGTCAAATGGTAGCAAATCAAAACCAATGAGTAGGGAACCAAATTCTAGGCCAAAGAAGATGATCAGGCATAGAAAAACCTTTAGTGACTGATCAATATTCAAAATGATAAGATATGAGATAGAGGATTGGTAACCAAGCAAGAACTTAATAGAAATTGGCTTGGAATGGACTAAGGATCAATCATGCAAAGGAGAACCAATGTGACAGGACCAAGATAGACAGACATGGATGTAACCTAATAATTAATGAAAGGAGGACAACAACAATCTCCATAGATGGACAGCACTAAGATATGTAGACATGGGAAAGGAAGTAGCACATGCATTATTATAAGGAAATAAAAATAAAAGAAATAAAGCAATTAATAGAAATGGTAAACTGACCAAAAAGGATTTTTACTATGCAGCTTGAAAATAGCAGAACAATTGTCCCTAGCTTCAAAAGAAATCTCCTAATCTGTAGTGATTGGTGGAACTTGAAGTGATCGAGCTGTGACCTAATGTGAAAATGTGGCTGAGTAGAACTCCCAGGCGATTGTGGCTATGAGAAGAATAAAATAACTGAGCCAAAGCTAAAGGAATAAATTGCTAGTGACCTGACTGAGGGAAAGTAGAGGCTAGGATGATAATAGAAGCATGGAAAGGATGATCCAAAATTACCAAATTTAAATTATAGGTGATTTATTAATAGAGCTCATTGCATCTCTAGGCTCTTCCTCAAAGGTTAGAAGCAGGGATGCGCTTGGAATACCTCAGTGTAACGAACCAGAGTGATATTCTGCCTGTTTTGAAATAATTGTCAATACTTCATCCAAACACAGAGCAATCTCACGAATTTTGGTATAGCCTTGTAATCAGGACAAACCCATTAGGTTGGTATATAAAAGCAACAGAATTGTCTAGGATGAAGACAAAAAAACACAGCTTAAGAAGTATGTAACTAAGGATGGAAATGCATGGCTAAACATGAGCAGTAAGATTGGAATTGAATGTGCAAAATCTGATCGTCTGACTCTGTGAATGACAATGGGCAGGTGAATAGATGAAGGTGACAAAAGGCACAACCAGCTAAGTAGAAGATACTCTACTGCTGTAGGATGTGCATTTATAGCTGGATCTCATCAGACTTCAAATATGTTACTGTAGTATATGGTTCAATGTTCATTTCGAATCCAAACTAATTAGACAGAGAAGGAGGCCTGAAGGTTGAGGGAGAGGGCCTCTAGCTACTCAAAGTCTCAAACAATGGGAGATATTAAACCACAAACCAATACTAACAGGTGATAAAATGATCTTGATAACTAATTTTGCAAAAATTAGAAGTGGTGTTGACATATATCTTTCATCCTATGTCTCAAGGTTTGGGTGATTTTCTGCTTTCTGTCACTGCATCTGGTTATGTTCCTCATTTTTCCAATAAACCAGTCATCGTTCTAGATTCCTGTCATCTAACTTCTTCCCTATCACCTGAGGTCATCCCGTCTTCTAAGGTCATCTACAGGCATTCTTATTTACAAGATCCCTCGCTGGTGGTAGATGGTTGGATGGAGGATCATGAATGCTTGGTTGTAGATGGCCGGTTGGCTGGAAAATAATGAAGGTCTAATAGTTTGTAGCTTGTAAGAATATATCAGAATATGGGATTGTTTTGTAAAAGGACTCCATTGTGAATTTTACCTCCTGGAAGTATTAAAGTGATTGCTATGTCAAATGGCAGTGTTGTATGAATCGTTTGCCTAACTGGAGACTGTTCAAGATCATACAGAGACTTTGAATTTCAGACTTATTGCACGCCTTGACAATCAGGACTTAGAAAGCATTGATGTACCACAGCAACTAGCAACAACATATTTATATGCTTTTTGTTTTACAACAAAGATTGAAGAACAATAGCAGATTAAGACTCAAGCAATAGATGATTCTACAAAACAATAGCTAACACTAGGTAAAAGTCAGAAATTGGTGCAAAGCATGGCATGCCAAATTTAAATTCTCGCAACAATCAAGGTGATAAGGATTAACCTATGCAAAGTATGCTATCCTCTACAAAAGGGCCAGAAGAAAGAATGCCATCAAAAGCTTCAAACAGATCAAGAAAACTATGGTGTGATTTTCACTAGGCTCCACTCCCTTTAATGATGCCAATCTCACACAATATTTTAGATCAATCCAAAATAATTTGCACCTTGATAGCATTAACCGGCTACTAATTCCATAAACTAACACAAGCATTCCTAGTTCTATTTTATGTATTTTGTTCTAACTAACAACAGCTCAACAAATTCATATTATATGCTAGGTACATGCTGTAAATTTGATAGCTTAGATTGATTGACAGTAGATTTAATGGGTGTAGCTGTTTCTGTAAGTGCTAATATTGTTGAAATATGGTAAGTTACAACTTCTTAGGTAGAAACTGGTAGGTCTCAAAACCACCACCAATTGTTCTCACTTGGGAGTTTACCTTTTTACTTTTACAATAAAAATTTTAAGTTAAAATAGACAATTCAGTTAATAATTATAAGAACTTAGAAGAGTTAGCATATGATGAGAAGCTTATTTGAATTTTTCTACTCAAACAAATTATATTGTTGAATTTGTTTTGGAAATTTACAAGAAATAGAACAAAATGAAATGGACTAAGTATTGCCCCTTGAAGTTTGAGCCTTTGGTACTTTTTCACTGTTAAATTTTGAACCAGAATTGCATTGAAACAAAGAACAGATAAATCAAGAACACAAGAACACCAGAGATACCCTGGGAAAACCCTCCTACTCGAGGGAAAAACCCAGCCACACCAAAAAGTACTCCTTTATTAAATAATAATAATAAAATCTCAGTACAAAGCTCACAAACTTTTGAGCCTTCAGACACTAGAAAATTACACAGTACTTTCTTTACAAAATGATGAATCTGCAACTGGAAGAAATACTCAAATAATAATGAACAAACCTCCCTCTAACTCCTGCAATCAAAATGCTTAATACTAAAACATAAACAAGCTGATCAACAACACTGTAGTCCCGATACAACCCTACAGCTACAACCCAATGAATGAAAAACATTAGACTCGGAATGATCGTTTCAACAGCAAGAACAATCATATATTCTGCAAATGATAATATGAAATACCCAATGAATGACCACACACACAGTCAACAGAATTGCGACACACTAGCATGACTTGCGATACTTAGAAATTAATCATCAAGGAATTCATGTAACAACGATGATAAAAAACCGATACTACAGGAAGACATAGAACGAATAATCCAAAATAACCGAGGCTTCTTGTCCTCGAACAAGAATCGTTGTCTAGCTACATGAATCACTACACAAAATGTCGTTATTGACTCTTCATGCGAAACAAGCGATCTTTCATGATCTCATTGCTGTGGCACTTGTACAGAGGGAAGTTATCAAATATGGGCCGTTTCATATTCTTCATTAACTTTAATGAATGATACCAAAAGACTGAATCCATCACATGGACGAACCGTTCAACGTGGAAGCCACAAACAATTATGTTTACAATAACGGTGATGTTGCATATGATAACTGACGGTACCCATATGAATCATTCAGCATTGAAGTCACGATCATTGAACAGTCATGCACGCACATGAGTTGATAGCACACACATGAGTTGATAATGACCGACGGTAGACAAGAACCAATTCTGGTGACACAGAAAGATAATTTAGTTGAGAACTGTCTGCCTTCAAGAAGTACAATCATATACGGCATGATAAGAAAAGAATCAAGATGCTGAAGCAAACATCACAGGAATGCAGATAGCTCATGCAGCTACCTAACTTCAACACTCCCTCTTAGCAAAGGAGATATCTTTTCCAGATTCACATGTCATGGAGTCTCTCAACTTGACACTCACAATGGCTTCAACAAAGTTTATCACTAAGTCTCTCAACGTGATAGCATCACGGAGTCACTCAACATGATGTTCACCATGGCTACTCCCATGTGTGAAATAAATGAAAAACAAAAGCTCTCATCATAGAGTCACTCAATGTGATGTTGTCATGGAGTCTTTCAACATGACATCCACTATGGCTACTCCCATGAGTGGAAAGAGCAATACCTCTGTCTCAAAGGCAAACAAGGGCTTTCACCTCAAATTTCTTCGTCTCAAAGAAAATTGCATTACAAGGACTTTCACCTCAAATTTCTCCATCTCAGCGAAAAAATGCATTAGAAGGGCTTTCGCCTCAAATTTCTCTATCTCAGAGAAAAATGCATTACAAGGGCTTTCACCTCAAATTTCTCTGTCTTAGAGAAAAATGCATTACAACACATAATAAGAGCAACTGATGCTGCGACTCCTTAGAAAGGGCAGCATTCTCACAGCTTTGATTATCACAATAAATTACAATTGGCTCTAATGTTTGATCAAACAATGAGCTTTTGAAGCCACATTGTTTCTCGAGCTTGCTGATCCTCTACAAAGGACTTGGCACTCTCCATCTGCCACTCAAGCTCCCTCTGAATCTTCAAACACTTGCATCAACCTCCTGACCTCCTCATTCAAGATTGCCTGCAATGCTTGCCTTAGAGGAATGGTTTTCAATATACACCTCTGAAACTTCTGCCATGCTAGAGTCCAAGACTATCCTAGATCACCCTATTTTGAATAAGTTTGCAGCTACCAATGTCAAATACAAATTGACTATGCAATTCTGTTCTCTGCAGCTGAAGAGTTTTACCAAGGACTTAGCACCTAGCCTTGCAACATTGCAACCCACTTAGCTGACATTTTCACTTCTTCACAGAACTCCCTCCTGATCTCTGCCTCAGAGCTTGCAAAGAAATTCTCTGGAAGTAAACTCTCCTCTATTAATCTTAGAACCTTAATGCTCTCAATTCGTGCCTTGAATTCTTGGAATTTAACTCCCTCTGAATGTTATTTCCTCCTTTTAGAAGAAACTGATCGCAAGACAATTTGAATAGATTCTTCGAGAGAGAGATGTCTCCTGTTATGTTTACCCATGCAATAGAATCCTACAGTTGGGTTCTCAACATTGAATTTGATAGGCTCTACAGATGCAACACAATACTCTTTATTTGCTTAAGTCATTCTGTAGTACTTCCCATAATACTCAGGTCCCTCATCAAAGATATGAAACAGCCATTGAAGCTTGACTGCCACAAAGTGCTATCAGATTATCCTCTGTGCTACCACTGTGGTGTCTAAATTTGTTCAGAAAGAGATATCATTTGTTTTGCAGCTGGAAATGGGATTTGTACAACACTTGAAGAGACCAAATCAGATTTGGAACTCAAAGTTGCAGAATAACAACCCATTCTTCATATCAGATCAGCAAGCCTTGGATATGTCTATCTCTATCACAGTTATATGACTGTTCCAAAGTACTAAATGGCAGCCCAGATCAAACTTCATTGACAGTAAATTTCCGTGAACAAGAGAGGACCTAGTAATTTCCAATGACAGAAACAAAAATATATGAGGCGGTTGTAGCACAACTTCTCACGGACATGATTGATTATCTCCCTATGCCAAGCTTAGGAGAAACACGACATACAAGAAAACCATTAGAATTGCAAAGAAATACATTAATTCTTTCTTCTTATAGAAACACTGCTAGCAATGTATCTCACACGAGATATGGCTTGATAAATAAGAAAAGAAGCTGTTCCAACTTATGATTTTCCTGTCTCAGTTTTCCGATGCAACTACATTTTCACAACAATACAAAGTTCAAACTACATGAAACGATGATCATAGGAGACTCCAACCAGCCCAACCTAGAAATCATACAGTTATCATATACGATAAAACAAAATACCAATTTCATTTACAATATCAACAAAATAATATAAAATACTACTACTCTAATGTCTGTAACAAAATCATAGAAGAAAGACTTCATTAAACATTCATATAATACTGAATATGTCATAAACTAAAAGAACAACACTAATCTTTAACTATTCAGCAATAAAGAGTAAATCTTTTAATATGCAATAACTTGAATATCATGCTAATAAAATACTTATCTCACTGATTGTTTAATTTTCCTTAGAATCCACCAATTGTTCTTTCCTGATCTTTGCACCTAAAATAAAAATCCCTCTAAATTGTCACAAGATTCTTTAAGAGGTGAAGCACCATCAACATTTGCAACAACATCTTGACGTTTTTCTCTTGTTAAACAATCTCTGGCAAAGTGACCATACTTATCACATTTGAAAAATTGAATTCTAGAGGGATCATTCTTCTTCAGTTCAGGAGCTGAATTTGAATTCCCATCTCTACTCCTCTTGAAATTTTATTTTCTCTCTTCTCTTCCTTTCCATTTAGATGTATGAGCAGCAAAAACATGATATTCTTCATGAAGAGATTTCCGTCCTTTTCCTCTTGCTTCTAATCTGAAGTCCTCTTGAATACAATCAACTCTCAGACGATCAAACTTGGGTAATTCATCTCTTCCACTAATGCCTTGAATAAAAGACTCCCAAGATGGCCAACATAACTAGGTCTTAATCTTCAATTGCATCTCCAATGACATTAAGCTGATCTTTCAATTTTGTAATCTTCATGAAGGAGATAACTGATTCTCCTCCAGCCTTTTTTATATGGGAGAGATGACATCTCAAGGCCAGAGCTCTGCTGGTATTATTAAATTCATACAAGCTTTGAAGACTCCCAAACATTTCTTTAGCTGAATTCAATTTGGATATAATAGACACAAAATGCTCCTTTACGGAATCAATCAATATCTTCCTTGCCATAGTGTTATTCTTCTTCCTTTGAGCTTTTTCAACATTATCAATTGGCTCAGCCACATCCTCCACATAGTTTAAAAGATCATTCTCTTCTAGTGCAATAAGGACTCTGAATTTTCATGATGTGAAATTTGATGCACCATCTAGCCTATCTTCAACCTTGAGTCCATTCACCATTTTGAAGGTTGAAAGAATCAAACTAGAAAATAAGAAGGATTGAATAGTTTTGGTTCTGGGTCTTTCCTTAAACCCACTTTGAAACCATGTTAAATTTATAAGTAGAATTGCATGGAAACAAAGAACAAATAAATCAAGAACACGAACACCAGAGATAACCTGTGAAAACCCTCCTACTCGAGGGAGAAACCCAGCCACACCAAAAAGTACTCCATTATTAAATAATAATAACAGAATCTTAGTACAGAGCTCACACATTTTCGAGCCTTCACACACTAGAAAATTACACAATACTCTCTTTACAAATGATGAATATGCAACTGGAAGAAATACTCAAATAATAATGAACAAACCTCCCTCTAACTCCTGCAATCAAAATGCTTAATACTAAAACATAAACAAGTTGATCAACAACATTGTAGTCTCGATACAACCCTACAGCTACAACCTGGTGAATGAAAAACAATAGACTCAGAATGATTGTTTCAACAACAAGAACAATCATATACTCTGCAAATGATAATATGAAATACCCAATGAATGACCACACACGCAGTCAATAGATGCGACCCACTAGCATGACTTGCGAAACTCAGAAAGTAATCATCAAGGAATTCATGTCACAACGATGATAAAAAATCGATACTACATGAAGACATAGAATGAATAATCCAAAATAACCAAGGCTCCCTGTCCTCGAACAAGAATTGTCATCTAACTACATGAATCACTACACAAAATGTCGTTATTGACTCTTCATGCGAAACAAATGACCTTTCATGATCTCATTGTAGAACACAGATTTACTATTAAGAGGGGGGGGGGGGCGGGGGGAGGGCGGGGGGGGCGCTGGTGAATTAGTAGTAAATGTAACTTAAACTTTTTCCGATTAATACATAGTTGTCCTCTTTCTTAGGTGGAGGTTTTTTTAAGGGTTTCTTTGTAAATCTTGTGTCTATATGGTTTCCTGATTTAATTTTTATTGCTGTTTTATGTATCTACATAATATTATTTTATGTTAATCCTGGATAAAGAAACATATTTCAGGTCTGTGCACACTTTGTAGAAGATTTTATTGTAGTAGTTTCACCTTGTTTCTCAACAATTAGAAGCATGCGACTTGAATATTCCCAACTATAAATAAGATTGAAGTAAAAATGTGGTTTTTATATGGAGCTTACGACTGTTTGGCAATTTGGGTGATTGCCAAATTGAGAGGTTGTTTCATCTTTAGTCGCAAAATCAATCACTATGTATTACAGTGATATGTTGAGTCCATTGGGATCCATTGGGGATATTTTCTGGCCTTGACATTCTATATGTTTTGCATTGGAAATATGCAAATTGCTGACATGTTTTGATTTTATTGTGTGAAACATTAGAACCCTTTGGTGGTCTCCTAATAGCAATATAGCTTTTGATTGAAAGCTAGGTTATCACATTTTGAAAAATTGTTTTCCCTTATAAAGGTAATTTGAGACATGACCCATGAAAGACAACTAGTAAGATTGTCCAGAAACTTAGAGCTATTCTGTTTATGAAAAGGTTTACAAATCATCTTTTGAAGGACTAGCAGTTTCTTCCTACACTAACTGATCAGATCCTAGCAAGAGTTCAATCTATAAATTATATATGTATTTGAACTTCAACATACTTGGGACAAACTCATGGTGGTTTTGGTGCCAATGAATCCGAGAATTTCTTGCTTTCTACTGTATAATTAGCAATTTAAATTTATGCTGCTTGGTCAATGAATGAATAGGTCAGCAAAGACACGAATTTGCTTCTTGAAGGGTTGTATGTGTCATGTCCCCTCTTTAGTGACATGTCATTTTTCAGTGGATTTGCCTATCATGGACTCTCGTAGGCAGATGGTTTTGGTGAGAGAGTCATTCTGATGATTATTTGGGGATTGGATGGTCTTATTTGCTCTTGGAGAGATGGTGTTTATCATATTTTTATTATAATGTGTTATGTGGGGCCAAAATGTTATAATTTTGAGTTGAGTTGCACTTTTTATTTTATAAAGTTACTTTTTATATAAAAGTGCATTATAAAAGGATTTTATAAAAATATTCTATGGATACTTCTAGAAGTTCTAGTGGCTTCTTAGAAAAGTAAATAAATAGAGTGCTTGGCCTCTCATTTGGACATCTCATGACTTGAGTTTACACTACTTTTCTCTTTGAGCATTTGTGGCGCCATCTTGGTCTACAGATTGTCATTTGATCTTTAGGAACGGAGTTTCTTAAGGATTTGCATAACTGAGGAGGTGAAATATCCTTTGAAGGGTTGCACTTTGGAAGTGGTATTCAACCATTTCAAGTTGAGCTTATTTGGAGTCCTCAGACTTATCTGAGGGTTTGAGTTTTTGATTGCAAGAGGAAAAAAAAACAGATCCGAAAAAGCAAAGCAAAAAAGCAGATCCGAAAAAGCAATTCAAAAAAGCAGATCCAAAAAGTAGTCCGAAAAAGTAGATCCGAAAAAGCAAAGCGAAAAAGCAGTCCGAAAAAGCAGATCCGAAAAAGCAAAGCGAAAAAACAGATCCGAAAAAGCAAAGGAAAAAGCAGATCTGAAAAAGCAGAGTGAAGAAGCAATCCGAAAAAGTTTTTGCTACAAGTCTAATTCAGTTTTCAGAATTTCAGGATAGGGTTTTGGAACCACATTTTTGCTCATATCTTCCTCATTACTCAGCATATCATTGTGGGTATTTTTGCATCAGATTTCTATCGTCGAGGAGATAAAGATAGGTGCATTTTGGAGTCCCAAAATGCCATGATTTATTTTTAAGGAATTTTTAAAATTCTTAGACATTTTTGAAAATCTGCAAGAAAGTACATTTTCAGATTTGGGGTGACTTTGGCTTGGGTGTTGGCATCTTCAGCACTGGTAAAAATTATCGCAGCCATCTACAATCAGGTTCCTCACTTCTCATTTGACATTTGACATATTTTCTGAGAAATGTATGTTTTCAGCCGAGTACAAAATATAGCTTCAGCACTTTACTATTTTACATTGTACTTGTCTTTGTTTGCCATTTGGCATTATTGGTATCAAGGAAGGCTAGGATTTTGCAAGTGAAAGGGCATTGTAATTTTTAGTCTATCTATATTGCAAACCTAGGGTTTGATGATCATATTATTGGCTGAAATATGTATGGCATTGTTGCAAATTGTTGATATATGAATGGCATATGGTTTTGAGCAATTTCCTACATCATTGATAGTGTTTTAGATGGTATTTGGTTGCTATCTATTATTCTGAAATTTTGGGACAGCGAACTCATATATTGCAAAATAATTTTCTATCTACATTTTGAGTTACATTTTTGAAGGGTTTTTAGTGGCCTATTGGTAAGGGTCATTACAGTGGTATCAGAGCGGTTTTCTTGCCATCTTGTTGGGTAAGAGCCATCTTGTATGAGTGATTAACACTCTACTTTATCCAGAATGGACAAGTATAGTACAGAGTCTCAGAGGACACGATCTTGGACAGCTGATAGACAAAGTAGGAAGATCCAGAGTTGGAACAGTAGAAAGGATGGTTATTTAGACATTCGAGATGAACTTAAGAAAATAAGCCATGACATGTTTGAACAGTTGGTTAAGCGCCACCGTATGATGAATGACATGTTGTCCGACCCAGCTAAGGTGGATAAGTTGACTACATTTCTATTTGACAGATCTTCTCATAGGGCAGATGACACAATTACCAGGAACTTGCATGAGGAGTTTGAGAAATTAGCTTACAGCCAGGCAGAGGTCTCAGATTCTACTCCACCACAGGAGGAAGTGATGAAGGATATTACGCAGATTGATAGTAACTGTCAACTTGATACTCAAGTTGAGACAGTTGTATACAGGTTGCCAGAGGGTGATGTCACAGGTACTCAGGATGGTTTGGTTATGACAGGCAGTGACTACAGTGTAGAGGGTTCAGATGATGATTTTGAGGATGTTGTTGTGCACGATGGTGAGATACCTGGTAGAGATGAGCAGACATTGAATATTCATGACTTTGCTGAGAGGGAGTACCAGGCACATTTGGATGCTTCGTCACATAAGGTTGAGGCTGGTAGTACTTCGCATGATTTGTTCAACTAGCTAAAGGTGAGCGAAGACAGTATTGTGACTTCATTATCTCATCATGATAGGATGCGGGATATGATAGAGGATCACATTCGGATGATTCAGTTACAGGGCAAACATAAGGGAGTTCAGGTAGAGTCTTCTTGTGTTGACTTACAGGCGATTAGGGAAGGGATGGGAACGATGAAGTTGAGTTATTCACATCTTCTATCATATTGTGACCATCTTCTTAGCCTTGCCGGAGACTATTCAGATGCCTTGAGGAGGAAGGAGGAAGTTGACAGGCTTTCTCGCGAGCTTGAGGACACTCGAACTTCTTTGGTGAATACTCCATTGGCATTATAGGACTTGGAGAGACATGGGGATGAGCATGGCGTAGAGTTGAGTTTAGTTTCATCTTGCACACCTGATACTCAACTTTCTGCGATAGGCGGATCACATGTGGTCGTTGATAATGTTGTGAGTTCATCTGGCATTCACATCCAGGATACAGGGACAGTGTCAGACAGGTATGTGGAGTTAGTTGGTATTATTCATATTACTTAGGTGAGGAGTTTGCTTGAGTTACCAGCTGATTCTAGTTTACGGATATGGACTCGAGATTGTTATATTGGCGTTTGGGATTCAGTTGACTGGAGATCTTTATCACTTTTTGGTAGCAGTGATTGTTTGGGTGCTATCATGGATTTGATTAGCAGATTGCACGGTGTTGTCCTTTCTTGTGCCAGCAGTTTGTCTGATGTCGGTATTAGTTTTTATACACCGATGTTCGGCTTTGTTCATATTTCCAGTCGACCATTCTTGCTGGAATGTGTTGATGATCTTTCATATTTGGTAGTGTTTACAGATGAGTCCCGGGATCGTATTGGCATTGATGACATCCAGGAGGATGCAGTGGGCAGTTTTGAGGACTTAGTTTCCTCGGCAGTTTCTTTTTGTACAGAGGAGTTGGACAGCGGTGCTACAGTTTTTGATATTCCGTATGTTGATATGAGCTTTGGAGTTGATTCGCAGGATATGGATGGTAGTACTCCAGAGACCAGTGACTTTGAGGATACTCCTTTGGACAGTGCGTCAGAGGAGGATTGTAGGAGACAGTCTAGCCAGCGCCATCATGTGTCTAGTTAGCTGAGAGTTAGTGAGCGATACATTGCTATCGCTTGCCAGCATTTCGATGCTGCTCGTCAGTTGTTAGCAGTTTATAGATGGGGTTCTCCTACTAGTGATGAGCAGGGAGGCAGTTATCTTTCCTTGATAGAGATCCACTCTTTATGGGAGGCTATACGGATTTTGAGACAGAATTATAGGCAGTTGGTAGCCGACAGAGATTATCTTATGGGGTGGGGCAGTACGACGTATGATGCATTATTGGCCAAGAAAGATGAGGTGAGTGAGCTTACTCAGCAGCTCGAGGTGACTTCTGAGATTCTTGAGAGTACACAGTTGGCTTTCGAGGAGTCAAAGTTTCATTTGGCTGAGGTGACCATGGAGTTAGAGCGACTGTAGTCTTTACCAGATTCTGTATAGTCACAGGTTGTGTCTGGTGATCCGAGGATGTCCATGGTCGAGATTGTCAGAGACAGTGGAGATGGGGATGCATCCATCCTCGATACTAGCATTGGCATATCAGGTTCGTTTCCACTAGAGTCAGGTTCAGTTGAGTTGGGTGCTGCAGCAGATTGTTGTGGTATGCTTGACATGGTGGTGGTCTCTACTACTGATGGCATGGAGACTGGTGATGTTGTATCAGAGGTCATGTGTGATGTTGGTGAGCCAGCAGTTGGCATGGTTCCTGCTAGTGATACTACTCCCTTGGCGGTGTCTTCAGAGGTAGTAGGCAGTTCCAGCTTGGTTAGTGATCGGTTGCAGTTAGTTTCATTTGGATTGCAGTCTGAGTCACTGACTGAGATTGGCGCATCTTATCGGCATTACACTGTGAGGTATGCTCACCAGTTTACCTTTGATGACCATGTTGATGAGATGATGATATGTAGATGTACTTTGGTCCTTAGTGCTTGTCATCAGTTATGGGATGGTTTGACGCCATGGGATGAGAGTTGTGATGGGCATGACATGGCGATAGGTTCTGCGGTTGACAGCTTGATAATACATGACTTAGAGCAGGAGTTTGGGAGTGATGCTTCAGCGGTTGTTATTGATTCTACTCCTTTGGCTATGACATCTCCTGACTTAGCTGGTGATCAGCCGCAGTGGGTTGTATCACCTGTGCATGGTGAGCTGTTGACTGAGGTTGGTTCTTTTTATCAGCATTATACTACAGGGTATGTACATCAGTTTGCTTTTGATCCTTGTGTTGAGGAGTTGATGGCAGGCAGATGTGGTTTGGGTTCTATTTCTTGCTGTTTATCTCATGATGTCTTTTCGCCATCAGCGGTGCATGGGAGTTATGGTTATGAGACGGTGGCCGGTGATCTGCAGAGTTGTGTTGATTGCAGGAGTTGTACAGTGTGTGGATTCTCCATACTTGGTACAGTTCCATTTGGGAGTGTTCACCATTGTTGCAGAGTTGGATTGTACATTCTGCATAGGCCAGTGGGATGCGTTGATGGTATTTACTGTGTTGGCAGTTTGAGTTGTCCACTTTACTTGGGTTTTGATGTTCTGAGAGTTTGTGTCTCGTGGTTTCCTGATTGTGGTAGTTGTGATTTTGGAGTTTGGTTGAGCTGTATTTGTCAGTTTGATTATGGATTCCTCTTGGTTATATTGCAGAGGATATTGCAGGAGCCTGTGTTGATTGACAGCAGTATAGTTCATGACTACATTTGGGATCTAGGTGGATTGATTGGCACCAGTTACCATCCGCAGACTGATGGGCAGACTGAGATAGTAAATAAGTGGGTGGAAGGCTACTTGAGGAACTATGTGGCAGGGCAGCAAAAGGCATGCGTTAGGTGGATTTATCTATGTGAGTATTGCTACAATACCACATACCACATGTCTATTCAGATGACTCCTTTCAGGGCACTATATGGTTATGAGGCACTGAGTTTTCTGGATTTACTTATGAGTGATGTTAGAGTTCCTCGTGCTGGAGATTTGCTTCAGGAGAGCAAGGACATTGTTGATGCTTTCAGAGATAATATTGCCAGGGTACAGAATCAGCATAAGCAGTATGCAAATCAGAAGCGGACAGAGAGGAGTTTTGAGGTTGGTGATATGGTTTATCTCATGTTGCAGCCCTATAGACAGTCTACTCTTGGGAAGAGTGGGTCAGAGAAGCTTAAGCCTAGGTACTATGGTCCTTTCAGAATTATTAGGTGTATTGGAGAGATGGCATATGAGCTTGAGCTTCCAGCAGACAGAAGGGTACACAATGTTTTCCATGTGTCATGCCTCAAGAAGGCGTTGGGTCAGCATGTTGTGCCTTCAACAGTTCTTCCTCCATTGTATGATGAGGGGAAGTTGGTTCTTGTTCCCGAGTACATCATTGACAGCAGAGAGAGGCAGCTCCGCAGGAGGACCATCAGGGAGTATTTGGTGAAGTGGAGAAATTTGCCTGAGGATGCCACATGGGAGGGAGAAGATATTTTGCAGCACCCAACTTTGAGATTGCTTGAGGGCAAGCAATTTCAGGAGGGGCGGACTGTCATGTCCCCTCTTTAGTGACATGTCATTTTTCAGTGGATTTGCCTATCATGGACTCTCGTAGGCAGATGGTTTTGGTGAGAGAGTCATTCTGATGATTATTTGGGGATTGGATGGTCTTATTTGCTCTTGGAGAGATGGTGTTTATCATATTTTTATTATAATGTGTTATGTGGGGCCAAAATGTTATAATTTTGAGTTGAGTTGCACTTTTTATTTTATAAAGTTACTTTTTATATAAAAGTGCATTATAAAAGGATTTTATAAAAATATTCTATGGATACTTCTAGAAGTTCTAGTGGCTTCTTAGAAAAGTAAATAAATAGAGTGCTTGGCCTCTCATTTGGACATCTCATGACTTGAGTTTACACTACTTTTCTCTTTGAGCATTTGTGGCGCCATCTTGGTCTACAGATTGTCATTTGATCTTTAGGAACGGAGTTTCTTAAGGATTTGCATAACTGAGGAGGTGAAATATCCTTTGAAGGGTTGCACTTTGGAAGTGGTATTCAACCATTTCAAGTTGAGCTTATTTGGAGTCCTCAGACTTATCTGAGGGTTTGAGTTTTTGATTGCAAGAGGAAAAAAAAACAGATCCGAAAAAGCAAAGCAAAAAAGCAGATCCGAAAAAGCAATTCAAAAAAGCAGATCCAAAAAGTAGTCCGAAAAAGTAGATCCGAAAAAGCAAAGCGAAAAAGCAGTCCGAAAAAGCAGATCCGAAAAAGCAAAGCGAAAAAACAGATCCGAAAAAGCAAAGGAAAAAGCAGATCTGAAAAAGCAGAGTGAAGAAGCAATCCGAAAAAGTTTTTGCTACAAGTCTAATTCAGTTTTCAGAATTTCAGGATAGGGTTTTGGAACCACATTTTTGCTCATATCTTCCTCATTACTCAGCATATCATTGTGGGTATTTTTGCATCAGATTTCTATCGTCGAGGAGATAAAGATAGGTGCATTTTGGAGTCCCAAAATGCCATGATTTATTTTTAAGGAATTTTTAAAATTCTTAGACATTTTTGAAAATCTGCAAGAAAGTACATTTTCAGATTTGGGGTGACTTTGGCTTGGGTGTTGGCATCTTCAGCACTGGTAAAAATTATCGCAGCCATCTACAATCAGGTTCCTCACTTCTCATTTGACATTTGACATATTTTCTGAGAAATGTATGTTTTCAGCCGAGTACAAAATATAGCTTCAGCACTTTACTATTTTACATTGTACTTGTCTTTGTTTGCCATTTGGCATTATTGGTATCAAGGAAGGCTAGGATTTTGCAAGTGAAAGGGCATTGTAATTTTTAGTCTATCTATATTGCAAACCTAGGGTTTGATGATCATATTATTGGCTGAAATATGTATGGCATTGTTGCAAATTGTTGATATATGAATGGCATATGGTTTTGAGCAATTTCCTACATCATTGATAGTGTTTTAGATGGTATTTGGTTGCTATCTATTATTCTGAAATTTTGGGACAGCGAACTCATATATTGCAAAATAATTTTCTATCTACATTTTGAGTTACATTTTTGAAGGGTTTTTAGTGGCCTATTGGTAAGGGTCATTACAGTGGTATCAGAGCGGTTTTCTTGCCATCTTGTTGGGTAAGAGCCATCTTGTATGAGTGATTAACACTCTACTTTATCCAGAATGGACAAGTATAGTACAGAGTCTCAGAGGACACGATCTTGGACAGCTGATAGACAAAGTAGGAAGATCCAGAGTTGGAACAGTAGAAAGGATGGTTATTTAGACATTCGAGATGAACTTAAGAAAATAAGCCATGACATGTTTGAACAGTTGGTTAAGCGCCACCGTATGATGAATGACATGTTGTCCGACCCAGCTAAGGTGGATAAGTTGACTACATTTCTATTTGACAGATCTTCTCATAGGGCAGATGACACAATTACCAGGAACTTGCATGAGGAGTTTGAGAAATTAGCTTACAGCCAGGCAGAGGTCTCAGATTCTACTCCACCACAGGAGGAAGTGATGAAGGATATTACGCAGATTGATAGTAACTGTCAACTTGATACTCAAGTTGAGACAGTTGTATACAGGTTGCCAGAGGGTGATGTCACAGGTACTCAGGATGGTTTGGTTATGACAGGCAGTGACTACAGTGTAGAGGGTTCAGATGATGATTTTGAGGATGTTGTTGTGCACGATGGTGAGATACCTGGTAGAGATGAGCAGACATTGAATATTCATGACTTTGCTGAGAGGGAGTACCAGGCACATTTGGATGCTTCGTCACATAAGGTTGAGGCTGGTAGTACTTCGCATGATTTGTTCAACTAGCTAAAGGTGAGCGAAGACAGTATTGTGACTTCATTATCTCATCATGATAGGATGCGGGATATGATAGAGGATCACATTCGGATGATTCAGTTACAGGGCAAACATAAGGGAGTTCAGGTAGAGTCTTCTTGTGTTGACTTACAGGCGATTAGGGAAGGGATGGGAACGATGAAGTTGAGTTATTCACATCTTCTATCATATTGTGACCATCTTCTTAGCCTTGCCGGAGACTATTCAGATGCCTTGAGGAGGAAGGAGGAAGTTGACAGGCTTTCTCGCGAGCTTGAGGACACTCGAACTTCTTTGGTGAATACTCCATTGGCATTATAGGACTTGGAGAGACATGGGGATGAGCATGGCGTAGAGTTGAGTTTAGTTTCATCTTGCACACCTGATACTCAACTTTCTGCGATAGGCGGATCACATGTGGTCGTTGATAATGTTGTGAGTTCATCTGGCATTCACATCCAGGATACAGGGACAGTGTCAGACAGGTATGTGGAGTTAGTTGGTATTATTCATATTACTTAGGTGAGGAGTTTGCTTGAGTTACCAGCTGATTCTAGTTTACGGATATGGACTCGAGATTGTTATATTGGCGTTTGGGATTCAGTTGACTGGAGATCTTTATCACTTTTTGGTAGCAGTGATTGTTTGGGTGCTATCATGGATTTGATTAGCAGATTGCACGGTGTTGTCCTTTCTTGTGCCAGCAGTTTGTCTGATGTCGGTATTAGTTTTTATACACCGATGTTCGGCTTTGTTCATATTTCCAGTCGACCATTCTTGCTGGAATGTGTTGATGATCTTTCATATTTGGTAGTGTTTACAGATGAGTCCCGGGATCGTATTGGCATTGATGACATCCAGGAGGATGCAGTGGGCAGTTTTGAGGACTTAGTTTCCTCGGCAGTTTCTTTTTGTACAGAGGAGTTGGACAGCGGTGCTACAGTTTTTGATATTCCGTATGTTGATATGAGCTTTGGAGTTGATTCGCAGGATATGGATGGTAGTACTCCAGAGACCAGTGACTTTGAGGATACTCCTTTGGACAGTGCGTCAGAGGAGGATTGTAGGAGACAGTCTAGCCAGCGCCATCATGTGTCTAGTTAGCTGAGAGTTAGTGAGCGATACATTGCTATCGCTTGCCAGCATTTCGATGCTGCTCGTCAGTTGTTAGCAGTTTATAGATGGGGTTCTCCTACTAGTGATGAGCAGGGAGGCAGTTATCTTTCCTTGATAGAGATCCACTCTTTATGGGAGGCTATACGGATTTTGAGACAGAATTATAGGCAGTTGGTAGCCGACAGAGATTATCTTATGGGGTGGGGCAGTACGACGTATGATGCATTATTGGCCAAGAAAGATGAGGTGAGTGAGCTTACTCAGCAGCTCGAGGTGACTTCTGAGATTCTTGAGAGTACACAGTTGGCTTTCGAGGAGTCAAAGTTTCATTTGGCTGAGGTGACCATGGAGTTAGAGCGACTGTAGTCTTTACCAGATTCTGTATAGTCACAGGTTGTGTCTGGTGATCCGAGGATGTCCATGGTCGAGATTGTCAGAGACAGTGGAGATGGGGATGCATCCATCCTCGATACTAGCATTGGCATATCAGGTTCGTTTCCACTAGAGTCAGGTTCAGTTGAGTTGGGTGCTGCAGCAGATTGTTGTGGTATGCTTGACATGGTGGTGGTCTCTACTACTGATGGCATGGAGACTGGTGATGTTGTATCAGAGGTCATGTGTGATGTTGGTGAGCCAGCAGTTGGCATGGTTCCTGCTAGTGATACTACTCCCTTGGCGGTGTCTTCAGAGGTAGTAGGCAGTTCCAGCTTGGTTAGTGATCGGTTGCAGTTAGTTTCATTTGGATTGCAGTCTGAGTCACTGACTGAGATTGGCGCATCTTATCGGCATTACACTGTGAGGTATGCTCACCAGTTTACCTTTGATGACCATGTTGATGAGATGATGATATGTAGATGTACTTTGGTCCTTAGTGCTTGTCATCAGTTATGGGATGGTTTGACGCCATGGGATGAGAGTTGTGATGGGCATGACATGGCGATAGGTTCTGCGGTTGACAGCTTGATAATACATGACTTAGAGCAGGAGTTTGGGAGTGATGCTTCAGCGGTTGTTATTGATTCTACTCCTTTGGCTATGACATCTCCTGACTTAGCTGGTGATCAGCCGCAGTGGGTTGTATCACCTGTGCATGGTGAGCTGTTGACTGAGGTTGGTTCTTTTTATCAGCATTATACTACAGGGTATGTACATCAGTTTGCTTTTGATCCTTGTGTTGAGGAGTTGATGGCAGGCAGATGTGGTTTGGGTTCTATTTCTTGCTGTTTATCTCATGATGTCTTTTCGCCATCAGCGGTGCATGGGAGTTATGGTTATGAGACGGTGGCCGGTGATCTGCAGAGTTGTGTTGATTGCAGGAGTTGTACAGTGTGTGGATTCTCCATACTTGGTACAGTTCCATTTGGGAGTGTTCACCATTGTTGCAGAGTTGGATTGTACATTCTGCATAGGCCAGTGGGATGCGTTGATGGTATTTACTGTGTTGGCAGTTTGAGTTGTCCACTTTACTTGGGTTTTGATGTTCTGAGAGTTTGTGTCTCGTGGTTTCCTGATTGTGGTAGTTGTGATTTTGGAGTTTGGTTGAGCTGTATTTGTCAGTTTGATTATGGATTCCTCTTGGTTATATTGCAGAGGATATTGCAGGAGCCTGTGTTGATTGACAGCAGTATAGTTCATGACTACATTTGGGATCTAGGTGGATTGATTGGCACCAGTTACCATCCGCAGACTGATGGGCAGACTGAGATAGTAAATAAGTGGGTGGAAGGCTACTTGAGGAACTATGTGGCAGGGCAGCAAAAGGCATGCGTTAGGTGGATTTATCTATGTGAGTATTGCTACAATACCACATACCACATGTCTATTCAGATGACTCCTTTCAGGGCACTATATGGTTATGAGGCACTGAGTTTTCTGGATTTACTTATGAGTGATGTTAGAGTTCCTCGTGCTGGAGATTTGCTTCAGGAGAGCAAGGACATTGTTGATGCTTTCAGAGATAATATTGCCAGGGTACAGAATCAGCATAAGCAGTATGCAAATCAGAAGCGGACAGAGAGGAGTTTTGAGGTTGGTGATATGGTTTATCTCATGTTGCAGCCCTATAGACAGTCTACTCTTGGGAAGAGTGGGTCAGAGAAGCTTAAGCCTAGGTACTATGGTCCTTTCAGAATTATTAGGTGTATTGGAGAGATGGCATATGAGCTTGAGCTTCCAGCAGACAGAAGGGTACACAATGTTTTCCATGTGTCATGCCTCAAGAAGGCGTTGGGTCAGCATGTTGTGCCTTCAACAGTTCTTCCTCCATTGTATGATGAGGGGAAGTTGGTTCTTGTTCCCGAGTACATCATTGACAGCAGAGAGAGGCAGCTCCGCAGGAGGACCATCAGGGAGTATTTGGTGAAGTGGAGAAATTTGCCTGAGGATGCCACATGGGAGGGAGAAGATATTTTGCAGCACCCAACTTTGAGATTGCTTGAGGGCAAGCAATTTCAGGAGGGGCGGACTGTCATGTCCCCTCTTTAGTGACATGTCATTTTTCAGTGGATTTGCCTATCATGGACTCTCGTAGGCAGATGGTTTTGGTGAGAGAGTCATTCTGATGATTATTTGGGGATTGGATGGTCTTATTTGCTCTTGGAGAGATGGTGTTTATCATATTTTTATTATAATGTGTTATGTGGGGCCAAAATGTTATAATTTTGAGTTGAGTTGCACTTTTTATTTTATAAAGTTACTTTTTATATAAAAGTGCATTACAAAAGGATTTTATAAGAATATTCTATGGATACTTCTAGAAGTTCTAGTGGCTTCTTAGAAAAGTAAATAAATAGAGTGCTTGACCTCTCATTTGGACATCCCATGACTTGAGTTTACACTACTTTTCTCTTTGAGCATTTGTGGCGCCATCTTGGTCTATAGATTGTCATTTGATCTTTAGGAACGGAGTTTCTTAAGGATTTGCATAACTGAGGAGGTGAAATATCCTTTGAAGGGTTGCACTTTGGAAGTGGTATTCAACCATTTCAAGTTGAGCTTATTTGGAGTCCTCAGACTTATTTGAGGGTTTGAGTTTTTGATTGCAAGAGGAAAAAAAAGCAGATCCGAAAAAGCAAAGCGAAAAAGCAGATCCGAAAAAGCAGATCCAAAAGCAGTCCGAAAAAGAAGATCCGAAAAAGCAAAGCGAAAAAACAGATCCGAAAAAACAGTCCGAAAAAGCAGATCCGAAAAAACAGATCCGAAAAAGCAAAGCGAAAAAGTAGATCTGAAAAAGCAGAGCGAAGAAGCAATCTGAAAAAGTTTTTGCTACAAGTCTAATTCAGTTTTCAGAATTTCAGGATAGGGTTTTGGAACCACATTTTTGCTTATATCTTCCTCATTACTCAGCATATCATTTTGGGTATTTTTGCATCGGATTTCTATCGTCGAGGAGATAAAGATAGGTGCACTTTGGAGTCCCAAAATGCCATGATTTATTTTAAAGGAATTTTCAAAATTCTTAGACATTTTCGAAAATCTGCAAGAAAGTACATTTTCAGATTTGGGGTGACTTTGGCTTGGGTGTTGGCATCTTCAGCACTGGTAAAATTTATCGCAGCCATCTACAATCAGGTTCCTCACTTCTCATTTGGCATTTGGCATATTTTCTGAGAAATGTATGTTTTCAGCTGAGTACAAAATATAGTTTCAGCACTTTACTATTTTACATTGTACTTGTCTTTGTTTGCCATCAGGCATTATTGGTATCAAGGAAGGCTAGGATTTTGTAAGTGAAAGGGCATTGTAATTTTTAGTCTATCGATATTGCAAACCTAGGGTTTGATGATCATATTATTGGCTGAAATATGTATGGCATTGTTGCAAATTGTTGATATATGAATGACATATGGTTTTGAGCAATTTCCTACATCATTGATAGTGTTTTAGATGGTATTTGGTTGCTATCTATTATTCTGAAATTTTGGGACAGCGAACTCATGTATTGCAAAATAATTTTCTATCTACATTTTGAGTTACATTTTTGAAGGGTTTTTAGTGGCCTATTGGTAAGGGTCATTACAGTATGACTAGAAAGTCACAAAATATGTAAAGTCAAATTTTGCCAGACACACCACCATTACTATTAAGAAGTGAAGGCCAACAGTCATAATGTTTTTATTATCCCTTTTATTATGACTCTTCAATTCAAAGACTCTTCATTATGTAATAATCTTGGAGCCTTTATATATGCTGCTCCTGCTCATTTGTAAACAATCTATTGAATTAATACAATACTTTGCAGTCTGGACGTAGCCACAATTTGTGGTGAACTAGGATATATCTGTTGTTGTGTATTTGTTTATTACGTTTTTGTATCTGCTATTTATTTCTTGCTTTCAAATCCTTTTCAGTTGGTATCAGAGCACAAGTTGAGCAGATTGGAAATCTGGGTTGATTTTCTGGAAAGATGGAGGATACGAAAGTAGAGAAATTCACAGGTAAGAACTTCAGCTTGTGGAAAGTGCAGATGCATTCCTTGCTGATCAAGCAAGATTTTGCAATCACAATCGAAGGAAAATCTAGCAAACCAGCTGCGATGTCGGATGAAGATTGGAAGAAGATTGATGATAAAGCGATGGCGTCAATCTTTCTTTCGTTGTCACAAAATGTCTTGTTCAATGTCTTCAACAAAAAGACAACAAAAGAAGTCTGGGACAAACTTCAGAGCATGTATGAGACAGCATCGGCTGCAAATAAAATCTTCATTATGAAGAAACTCTACAAGCTGAAAATGAAGGAAGGGACTACGATGTCATGATTTGAACACTTTATTATGTCAAACAACCTCGCTTGGTATGACACAAGATCACGAAGCCAAAGCCATCATCTTGTTATGTTCTTTACTCGACAGTTGGGAGCCCGTAGTTACAGCTGTTAGCACTTCTAATTCTACAAAGAAGAAGCTGGTCTACGATGAAGTGGTTGCTACTTTGCTTAGTGAAGATATGAGAAGAAGTAACAAAGACACCCCATCCGGTGATGCTCTACCATGGTCAGCACCAAAAGAAGGGGATGAAGCCATCATAGAAGTAATAATAATAATTATTACAATCAAAGAAAATCAAGATCACCCAATTGATCAAAGTCAAGAGGTAGAAATGGAGAGTGCTGGTTTTGTGGCAAACTTGACCACTCAAAACGAAATTGCAGGTCTTACAAGAAAGCACAAGAAAAAGTGAGGAATAGTGAAGTTAATACAACCTATGAGGTAGATGAAGCTGCTCTAATTCTTTCTACATTTGACTCAAAATCAGATTCTTGGGTGATAGATTCCAGAGCCTCCTTCCATGCCACTTCATGTACAGATTGCTTTACTAATTATCAAGAAGGCAAATTTGGAGAAGTATATTTGGGTGACAACAAAGCATGTAAAATCATTGGGAAAGGTGATGTTGTCTTGCATCTAGAAGGTGGAGCCAAATTGCTGCTCAAAGATGTTAGACATGTTCCTCAATTAAAGAGAAATCTGATTTCAGTTAGCCAACTATATATCCAAGGATTTAAAATAGAACTCACGGATACATGGAAAATAGTCAAAGGTTCATTGGCTATTGCAAAAGGAGAGAAGACCGGTAGCCTCTATATTGTGAAACCAATCAATGAGGTGGGAGCTGCTATGACAGTTGTAGGCATTGATACAGCACTTTGGCATCAAAGATTAGGCCACATGAGCAAGAAAGGACTAGAGGTAATGCTCAAAAGGGATCAACTACCAGGTCTCCAATCAGCAAACTTGGAGTCTTGTGAACATTGTCTCTACGGCAAGCAAAAGAGGGTCAGCTTCTTGAAAGATGGGCATGACATGAAGGCAAAACCATTGGAACTTGTGCACTCAGATGTCTTTGGTCCTATTGAGGTAAGCTCCTTAGGAGGTGCTAAATATTTCGTTACTTTCCTTGATGACTGTACTAGGAAAGTTTGGATATACATGATGGTAAATAAATCATAAGTTTTTTCTAAATTTAAATTTTTCAAAGCTCTTGTTGAAAACCAAAGAGGCCACAAGATTAAATGCTTGAAAACGGATAATGGAGGGGAGTTTTGTTTGCTGGAATTTGATAATTATTGTGCAGATAATGGTATTCGTAGGGTGAAAGTTGTCCCCTACACCCCTCAAGAAAATGGGGTAGTGGAAAGGCTTAATAGAACAATACTTGAGAAAGCTCGGTGTATGCTTTCCAATGCAGGTTTGGGAAAAGAGTTTTGGGCTGAAGCGTGCAATACAACGGTCTATTTGATAAATCAAAGTTCTTCATCAAGGTTGAACTTCGAAATTCCGGAAGAGGAATGGAAAGGAAGAAGAGTTTCATACTCTCATCTTAAAGTCTTTGGCTGTCAGGCTTTTGTACATGTCCCTAAGGAGAAGCGAAGCAAACTGGATCCTAAATCGCAGCCTTGCATATTCATTGGATATGGGGAAGAACAGTTTGACTTCAGACTTTGGAGTTTATCTGATAAGAAAATCATAAGGAGCAGAGATGTAGTCTTTAATGAGAAGATATTTCCTCATTCTAAAGATGAAACTCCTATCAGAGAATACATTCCCCTATTTGAGATGATGGACAATGGAAATCAAAATTCTCCCATCTACTCACATGTTAATCCCACATCAAATTCTCCCATCTTTGTTCTACCCACTATGCCTCAACTGTCACAAAGTTCAGCACCAGGAAGCTTGGCGAATGAAAACTTTCATGACTGGAATCCATACGGTGGAAGTCAAACTTCCTCCCCACATGGCTTTGACTCCACTGAAGCTTATTCCCCTGCATCCCCTGCTCACGACATGGAAGACATTGATCCCAGGGAACATGGTACACAACCGTCTAAAGAAAAACGGCATGAAGACACCGTGGTTGGGAGTCACGGTCTTGACTTAGCCGCAGAACACTCCTCTTGGCCTCCTGTGACAAATCGCAGGGATGAAGACTCATCCCCTGCTCATGGAAGTTATGAAGACCCAGCTCACGGCAGGGACAACATCCTTGGTATTCACGCATGGTAGAACATTCACGGTAGGGAGACAATCCACGACACTTATGGCAGAAGACATCTTCCAAATACGCCAACACAACAACACACTTCAAAAGCCGTCTCTCCACCACGCGCAAACTGGCAAGATTCCTCACCCGTGACCACTCATGGGGGTGAGCACACTTCCCCCCCTCTCCAGCACGGGAGAGCTGCTAATAAAGGGACCGGGAGAGCTGTTAAGGAAGGAATTGGGGGAGTCGCTGGAGAAGAGACATGCAGAGCTGTTGGTGAAGGCATTGTCCTTCTCTGCCTCTTACGCAAGGCACTTTCTCTAAAACAACAGATGCCAAGCAGAGTACTCATGCAGAGACTCTAGGAGTTAGTAGTTCGGGTTTGAGACATTCAACTACATCTTCTCAAAATGAAACAAAGAGGCAGGGAATCAAATAGGGAATCCAACATTCAATTGGAAGAACTACAATCTCTGGTTCTCCATTTGAACTAGTTCAAGAACAAACAGAATGTTTAGAACCTCAATTAAGGAGATCTACCAGACAAAGAAAACTGCCAGCTAAATACTCTGATTATGTGTTATTGTTCGTTGAAGAAGCAGAACCTTCAATTCTTATTTCAGAATTTTCAGAACCTTCCACATTTAAAGCTGCTCTCAAAGATGTTAACAGTGATAAATGGCAAACAACGATGCATGAGGAGATGGACTCTTTACTTAAAAATCAAACTTGGGACTTGGTCTCTCTTCCGCCAGATCGAAGACCACTTAGGAACAAGTGGGTATACCGGTTAAAAGAAGAAGATGAAGGCAAAAAACGCTTCAAGGCCAAATTGGTAGTAAAGGGGTTTGATCAAGAAAAGGGGATAGATTTTAATGAGATCTTCTCACCGGTTGTCAAAATGACAACTATCTGAACAGTCTTGGGATTAGCAGCAACATGGGATCTTGAGTTGGAATAGCTTGATGTGAAGACCGCATTCCTACACAGTGATGTAGAAGAAGAGTTATACATGGAGCAGCCTCAAGGATTCGTCAAGAAGGGACAGGAACATCTTTATTGCAAGCTAAATCGGAGTTTGTATGGTCTCAAGCAAGCTCCAAGGCAGTGGTATATAAAATTTGATCGCTTCATGGCTGAAAACAATTTCACAAGATGTGAATCAGACCCATGTGTCTACTTCAAGAAACTTCCAAACGGTGAATTCATCATTCTCCTTTATGTTGATGATATGTTAGTGGCTGGCACAAACAAAAGAATAGTTAATGAGTTAAAGGAGAAATTGGCAAGAAAATTTGACATGAAGGACTTAGGGCAGCCAAGAAGATTCTTGGCATGACGATCACAAGAGACAGGAAGAAGAAGGAAATTACGTTATCTCAAAAACAATACATTGATAAAGTTGTTGAGAGGTTTGGCATGGTTGATGCTAAAGTTGCTTCTCTTCCTCTTGCTGGTCACTTCCACTTAAGTTCTGAATTGTGTCCAAAAACACAAGAAAAAAAGGACTTCATGGAGAAAATTCTTTATAAATCTGCAGTTGGAAGCATTATGTATGCGATGGTTTCTACTCGCTCCGACATTGCTCATGCGGTGGGAGTTGTGAGAAGATTCATGAGTAATCCCGGGAAGGCTCATTGGGAAACAGTTAAGTGGATACTAAGGTATCTAAAAGGAACTTCAGATTATGCATTATGCTTTGGAGGAAATAAGGTTCAGCTGCAAGGTTACACTGATTCTGATCATGCCGGAGACTTGGATAAATGAAGGTCTACCACTGGATATACCTTCATGTTTGCTGGAGTTGCCATCAGTTGGGCTTCAAGGTTGCAGCATTGCATTGCTTTTTCTTCAGCTGAGGCTAAATACTTGGCTCTTTCCAAAGGTGCAAGGGAAATGATTTGGCTTCAGCGATTGCTTGGTGACTTGAAAGTTCATCAAAATGAGTATAATCTATTTTGTGATAGCCGCTGCGCTATCTTCATGGCTCATAATCACTCATCACAACGTCGCTCTAAGCACGTTGACGCACATGCTCACTTTGTTCGTCATGCAGTTGAAGAAGGAAAGCTGGAAGTTGTTAAGATTGATACTTAGATCAATCCAGCAAATATATTCACAAAGGTTGTCGCCAAAGAGAAGTTCGAATGTGCAAGAACTTTTTTTGGCCTTGTGAAGAAAAGATAAGTCAGCATTTAAGCAGGGTATTGGGTGATCAGTTGTAGCATGGTTGTCCTTCAGGTGGGAGTTTGTTGAGAAGTGAAGGCCAACAGTCATAATGTTTTTATTATCCCTTTTATCATGACTCTTCAATTCGAAGACTCTTCATTATGTAATAATCCTGGAGCCTTTATATATGCTGCTCCTGCTCATTTGTAAACAATCTATTGAATTAATACAATACTCTGCAGTTTGGACGTAGCCACAATTTGTGGTGAACCAAGATATATCTGGTGTTGTGTATTTGTTTATTACATTTTTGTATCTGCTGTTTATTTCTTGTTTTCAAATCCCTTTCAATTACTACCGTTTGCAAGGTGGAAATGATATTTTTAACTGACTCCATTAGATCTAGATCCAAAATCCATACCATGAGATCATCATTCACAACCTCTTCTGTTTGTTTTTGTCCTCGAAACTTCATTTGAATTGATTCTGACATGTGGATATGTTGTTGTAGAGCTGATTATCTTTTTTCAACACAGAAAATCTTAGAAGCACGAGAGAGGGATCAGCCACCACACATTTGGAAAATGCGAACTTTTGAGGAGGCGTCAGCAAACTGGAGTACGCTGTTTGGTCATTTAAATGATGAATGAGAATGAATCTTCACATAACTTAATGAGGAAATTGGAAACATGGTTGGATTTGGTTATTATATCCAAAATTAAGGAATTTGCTAATTGGTAAAGAGAATCAATTTCCATAGAATGCTACTGATGTATTGCAAATGCAATTTGTGTACTTATTATAACTTGTTTTTTTGTCAAGCGCAACTCAATCAAATTTACCAAAACATTTCTGTGTTGTTTCTCATTCTATCTGTTTTAACGGTTATTCCTCTTTCCCTTGTTTCTCCAAGCTTCAAGTTATAAAGCAAGGAGATTGGAGTTTATTATAACAACTTAACAATACATTGATAGGGATGTTTTGCCTTATTCTGCTAAGAGACAACAAATGAAGTTGCAAACAACAAACTAATACATAATTATGAACCATACCCGAATTCTTTTTATTATCCATTTCATCATAGAAAGCTATTAATTTCAAATGTATTATCTTAAAGTACTAAATACAACTTACAAGGCTAAGCTATACAAAATCATGATGCAGATTGTTAAAAGGTTATACACAAAATGAAAAAACCAATCACTGTGTTTTTAAATTCTAAATAGTTTGCCTGGGGCAACTTGATTTTCAATATCCTGATTGCCAATTACAGATTTATAATAAAATATTGCATTATCAAAAGTGTTATAGCTGTTAATTATTTTTTTGATGATATCCAATTATAAATTTTTCTTTAATGGTGTACCCTGCTGTACTTTTTCTACCATACTAACAAAATTAAAGAGGTTAACTGCCATTGATTCTAACAATTATAACACATTCATATAATTTTTTAATGAATAGTTACACAATAATATTTGTGCCTACATACACACATTGTCATAAATTTTTATATATAATTGATGGTAATATTTTAAATTATATATATATTATTGACAGTAAAGTAAGGGAGATAAATTAGTCAAAGTTTTGCAAATATTCTATAATTAAAAGAAGATACAAATAGGCATCATTTTTAAACCTTGGTAACAGGTTTATCATAAGTGATGTATGGAGCATAGCTCGATAGACATCTTTAAAAATATCACTTATATTAATTTTTAATATTTTTATGACTGAAAAACCATTTCAGATAAGATATGCTAGTAATGGATTTTATCACACAGAGAGTAATAGTAAAACTATTCTTCCTTGAACCGGCAGTTGTCTAAGTAATATTCTCGTATGAAAGATAACGACAAATGCATTGTACAGGTTTGGACCCTAGATATATTTGTGAATAACAGCCCTTGACTTCTAATCTTGTGGCCCTTGTGATTTGTTTGTTTTATTTTTTTAAAGTGAAGCAATGGCAAATGCATTGTAAAGGTTGGACCCTAGATATACTTGTGCATAACAGCCCTTAGACTTTTAATCTTGTGGCCCTTTTGATTTGTTTGTTTTATTTTATTTCTAAGTGAAGCCATCATGGATGGTTATTTGCATACACTTTATTATCATGTTATAGGGCAGTAGATGAATGACTACTAATCCTACAACTACGTAGAAAAATTTGGTGGTCTACAATTGGATTTAACTCAACATCCTCATGCTTCATCTAAAAGACCAAGACCAATTCATAAGTTTGTCATGTTATCATTCCATGGTGGCTAAAACTGAAAATATAAATTTCTATTCAAGTTGATTAGCAATATTGGTGATAAAACTGAAAATATAAATTTCTATTCAAGTTGATTAGCAATATTGGTGATAAAACTGAAAATATAAATTTCTATTAAGTTGATTAGCAATATTGGTGATAGACATAAATACATTTCATTGATAGAAATAATTAAATGTACTGATTAAACTTAAATTAAAAATCTTAGAAGGTGAGCATCAGTTGGAAAATTATGCACATTTCCACTACGTTTCACTTTGTGGACATTTAAGATTGCAGTTTGTTGTGCTTTTATATATACTTATTTATTTGAAAATCTTTTTTTTTAATAACATTTTTTCTTTTTGTTACTAAGGTTTTTCTAAATTTGTAAGTTTGTTCAAAATGAATTATGCAAAATTGTAATGGTAAAATTTACATATTTATATTATTTTCTATTTATTTTTGTGTTTATTTTAAGCTAATACCTTAAATATTTGTATTGACAAATAATGCTACTTTGTGTAAAATTAGAATAATTTCTTGATCCATTCTCTACTCCTAGCTACACATACTTTTATAGGTTTCACCTTATCTTGCGTCCACACATCACTATGTATTCCTTATTTGATTTAGCTACCTTTGTATCCATGCCAATACTTCTACCCCCCATTTTTTTTTATCTATACCCACATAATTTTATACATTCAACTCATTATATATTTATTATACCTATCCATGCATTTATTCCTAAAATTTCCACCTCCACCTTGATTCTAGCACATTTGTGTCTTGTGTCATTTCTACAATTATTGTTTTGACTATCAAAATTTTAAATGTTCAAATTCAAAATTTGATGTTCCCATCGCTTTTTCACTAGTTATGAGCCAACTAAACACACATTTGCATGATTTATTGTTGTCCTTGTATTCAAAAGCATTCTGTTGCATTTATTTCACATTCTTCCCTCTTTGACCATTTTGAATAGTGGGGTGAACCCACAATAGTGGGTTACACTTTTTTGCCTAAACGGACACTGCACTCTACATTTTGAAAAAAAAAATCAGATTTGGATGTATATTGTCGTTAAACCGTTTGAAATCAGAAGATGAAGTAAATTCGAGTCTTTTAGGATTTTGTGCCTAGATTCTAAATATATTTTTTATTTTTATTTTTGAATTGATTTAAATTTTTTTTTCTTTCTCCCACGAAAACTAGTATGTTGCTGAAAATGTCATTTTCAAAGAGTTACATTATTTTCATAAAGCGTAACTTTTTTTCTAAAATAGATATCAATGTGATTCTTTCGAATTTAGTTTTTTAACATCCATACGGAGGGCATGTAATTGGTTTGATGACATTATCATGATTATTTCATATTTTATTGACGTTTGAAGTTGATTAAACCATAATTTTGACATACCTTGACTACATAGATTATAAGTTGTCGTATATTTGTCCAATTTCATTTTTTATTTTTTTTGATAGAAAGACAACTTCAATACCTAGGGCATAGATATTTTTTAGAATTTGTTTTCTCTCATTTACTAATTTTCCATAAGTGTCAAACACAGAGGTAGACATACAGTGAAATATTTATGTTTAGTAAAACTAAAAATACAAAGTCATAATAAAATTAATATATATTAACATTATAATCATTGGAAAGACTTTTCACAGTAGTACCTTACTACATAGATAGTTTTTTCAAATGGATTCATTTGATTTTCCAAAAGATAAATTCGAAGTGATTTTTTGTCAGCATTTTAATAGGTGCGTAGGAGACTCCATTATAGGTATGAATAAGGAGTATAGATGTTATATCAATATTTTTTTAATCTAAGAGGCTTTGAGCTAACCATTTGTAATTAAATCCTTCAAATGGAACCTCTCAAGTCTTAAATCATCATATTTTATTAAAAATATGTTATTTCAGCAAAAATCAGCATCTCTAAAAAAGTGTAACCCACTATTGTGGGGTCACCTAGTGTCATATGCATTTAAGGAAGGAATCACATTAGTTTAGATTTCTAAATGAATCTAGATTTGCATGTCCATTCCAAAAGCATCTACAAGGCTAAGATTTGCTTTCTCTGATCTTTTAGACAATTTTTGGAGTTTGACCTAGGAGAACATGTCGGCTTGCAACATACTAACAATCCTTTAAAGGTGCTTTTGCTCTATAGTATAGGAGATGTAAATGACATAGATTTGCATTTGTATCATCGAAACAAAAATAGACCCCCTCTAGAATTTCAATACCTTTCCAAAAATGTAATTTAAAAAAAAAGAAATGTTGATTTGTGCCTAGAAATGATTTTTTTATGAAATATCATAAAAAAATTATTAAAAAAATAGAGGAAACACAAATGAAGTGAGAGAAACAAGAAGCATAAGTGTGTAGAGTACCTAGATCATTATTGTGAGCCAACATTTTTGTGGGTGTCCATTTAACCTCAATATGTGGACTCAATCCACGACAACATAGACATAATTATTTGTTCGTAAGGCAATCACATATTGTCATAATCCATTTCTAATCCTAATTATTCATCTCCTTCAAGCATAGAGTTAGGTATCCTTATTAATTGTATTTACTTTTTGTAATGTTGCATTTAATTATTTTGATATTCTAATATTGATAACCATGGTACACCCATTTTTTAATCGAGATTAATGCTTGCTTATTCATAATCATTTCATTGGATTAATTTAAACTTAAATTAAGATAATTTTATTTTTGTACATTTTTGGTCAACTTGTTTGATCTTAAACCACTCTAGAGTTTTGCTTTAGCATTTCCATCTTTAAATTTTGGGGATCCATATTTGACATTATTATGATTTTACCATTTATTTTCAAATTTCATAGGGTTAAGATTCATTTAAGCTTATTTTGTTGTGATAGAAGTATGGGATTCTATACTAATATACATCCTTTATTTAATCCTCCCATCCCAACACATTCTAAATTATGCTTCCTTTTTAGTTATTTTCCTTGGTTGACATTCATGCATAGATTTTGTATTTTGACAGGTTCACATCTTTCATTACATATCACCCTCCTATCCTTGATATTCTCATGATACATTTCACTAAGGATAAAAATAACTCTTCTATAGATATTTTATTCTATTATGTTTCTTCTTTTCATTTCTTCATGGAGCTAATATATACACATTCATGTGTATCAAATAAAATTATGTGGTGTTTATGAGCTTCATCACGATTTTATGGTTTATGATAGTGATGATCATTTGCCTAGCAAGGATTTATTATGTGTTAGTGATGCACATAGTACAATGGCTATTAATAATGTCACACTTACCTCACCAATGCATGAAATTGTTATCCCTCTTAACAATATCCCTTTGCATGTCATGTTGGCCTTCCATCCTTAGCTTCACATACTTTGAAGGTATTACCTTCTTCTACGTGATGGATACAATGATCCCTTTTTTTGTATTTCATTTTGAACCTATGGACATGTATGATACCCATCCTACTTTCACCTGCATATGCTGATAATTGTACTTTGTTACTAGTGATATGACATTCATTTTCACATGAGTTTGTTGTCCCTCATGTAGTTCATGATGATCTCTTGACTCTATCTCGTATCTTGTGGTCTATTCATGTTATGCTAAGTAATGAACATAGTGACCCTTTGTTATCTCTTAATAACAAGGTCGACGACCCTTTGTTTCATGATGATTTTCCTTATGATACACATTCTTTAACGCACGTGATAAAATCATCAAATCGAATTGAAGATGGAAAGGTGCATGCTAGATTATTTTTATCTTCATATTATGCTTCTAGACATGACAATTATAATTTTCTAGATGCATTTGGTGATAAATCAAGTGATAGAGCTAAATATTGGTTTATGTCATGACATGCTTCTTATGCATCCTTCCATTCTTTATCAAAACCTTTCCTAGATCACTTTATTATTGGTGCTAGAACATATTTTTCTTGTGATTTTAATTCTTCTTTTCATGTCACATCTTTAGTATGGATATTTCCATGCATCATGGTGATATATTATTTGGATGGAGATCGTCCTTTAGATCCTCTCATGTGCTATTATGTATCTTTTTGTGGAGTACATTCTCATACACCTATTGAACAAACACATGATTTATACATACATATGGATGAAAAATAACATGAAGATATTTTATAGTTATTCTAGGCATGTTTGAAGATAAAGAATTAGTAGTTGATGATACATCTTTTACATCCTTCACTTCCATAACATATGACATAGTGGATACACATACTCATATGGGAAACACTAAGCATTGTACTCCATCTTATGTGAAATACTTAATGTATATAATTAACAATCTAGAATGGTAGATTGATACTTGTTCACAAAGAATTCAATGACAAAATAACTGTAGACACTTAAGAATGGCCTATTGCTTGAATGCAATGACATTACTGACATTCCTCTTAATTTATTAAATAATATTATTATTTAATTAAATTGTGTCTTTCTACCATATTCTAAGATCAAAATCAATATTTCTCCCTAATTCCATAATTAAGTGATTTTAATTATTGAACGTCTAAAAAATTATTTTATCAATTATTCATATATAAAGTAATTAAATAATATTTAATTATTTAATTATTCCTTATGTCATTCAATTAATTAAATAACCATATTTAACTAATATTTCATCTTTCTAATTATTGCATTTATGCAAATACTTAAATCAAAATCCCTATCACAATTAAATAAATTATATTTATTTAATTAAATTAATTATTCTCTCAATAAAAAATATTATTTATTTATTAATTAATTGTCACATGTGCAAGTAAATAATTCTTTTATTTATTTAATCATGATTTATTCCTCCAAAGCTAACTCATATTGACTTTTAGTTTACTCCACAATTCCCTCTCCTAACTATTCAATCCACATTGTTAATTCCTCCCTCAACAATCAGTTAGAGTCTTCAATCAATTCAGTCTTCTAATCTAGGCAATCAGTTGACTCATCCATGCAAGCAGTTGACTCATCCATGCAATTAGTTAACTCACCAGTCCAATCTATTTGTTGACAGATCAATCAATCCCCCAATCAAGGCAGTCAAGCAGAGTTGAACTCCTACTCACTCTGAGTTGAACTCCTCAATCACAGTCAATCAACCCTTCAATCATGGTTTGCATATTCATTTGTTTCTTGAATTGATTTCATTATGTATTGATGTTTATGTTTTTGTTTATCTTGCATCCTTTCTTGATTATTGAGAATAGTAATTGCATTGACTATCTCTTGCAGTTGAGATTTCTATATTATTGCAGGTTTTTATTGATCCTATTACACCCGATTACAAATGGTGAACCCGATGTGAAATTTGGTCATATCTTTCAAACCACTTGAAATTTTCTTATGAATTTATTTTGTAGGTTTGCACTGATATAAGGAAACTATAGTCCAAAATTTAAATTTTTTTTTTTTAAAAATAATTTTTAAATGATATTTCATAAAAAAATCAATTTTGGGCACAAATCAACGTATTTATTTGAAAAATTTATATTGTTGGAAAGGTCTTGAAATTCTAAAGGGGGTCTATTCTCTATGATTTTAATTTTGTTGAAAAATATTTTAAAAAAATAGATCTATTAAAACTTGTATGTTATGATAAAATAGGTCCCTAGGCGCAAAATAAAGAATTATGCTATGAATTTTTTTGTAGGCTTTTCTTGACAGATATAAGCTAGAGTCCAAATTTCAATTTTTTTTTATGACATTTCATAAAGAAAATATTTATGGACACAAATCAACATTTCTTTTTGAAAAAGTTACATTTTTAGAAAGGTCTTGAAATTCTATAGGGGGTTATTCTCTGTGATTTTAGTTTTGATGAAAAATTATTTTAAAAGATATATATATATATATATATATATATATATATATATATATATATATATATATATATATATATATATATATATATATATATGTATATGTATATGTATATGTATATGTATATGTATATGTATATGTATATGTATATGTATATGTATGTATGTATGTATGTATGTATACACATATACATATATACACATACATATATAATGTATGTATGTATATATGCATATATACGTAAGTATATGTGTACACACACACACACACACACACACACACACACACATATATATATATATATATATATATATATATATGAAAACTTTTCTTTTCGTGTGCAGGTGTAGGTGATAATCATTTTATCAAAAACATTGTTTCGAAACTACAAATGACATTTGCTTCTCTTCTATCTAAAATATCATTCTCTATTGTAAAATGACACATTTTCATTGTTGAAAATATGCACTTGATGTAATGAAAAAACATAGTTGGCCTCCTAAGCATAAGAAAATCAAGGTCCAACTGCCCGTAGAACTACAGAGAAGATAGAGATAGATAGAAGAAAATAAAGAACCAACTCGCATAGGTGCCCTTAATCTATTGGAAGTAGAATTTAGATACAAGGGGCTCTTTAACACATACATAGACCAGTCGATCAAGCTATTAGATAAGTACAATAATCTATGTGTTGATATGGGTACTAATTATGATTATCAAAACTAATTACTAGGTCTTTTCAGTACTAAATTTTCTTTTAACGTGTGGCTTGGAACTAGGGTTATCCTTTTATTTTAGAAATTCATCCATTTGGTTTGGTGCTTTGAAATGAACAATGCATGCTCAAAACATCACATTCCATATCTCATTTTGGTGCTAAAAATTGACATGGTGGTTTAAAGAATTGAATAAGGCAAAATAACATTTGAGATTGGTGCAATAAAATTTAACAAAGCAAAATACATTTGAATTTTGGTGCATCTAAAATTGAACAAGACAAATCTCATCTTGTTTGGGCTTAAAATTAAACTCATGTGCTTGTATGGATAATAGTTCAGTTCACATTTGACTATTGGTGCTTAATACAATCAACCTAGTATTTGGAGTTCTTGGCGCGGTTGCACAATCTATTAGATTAACAATCCTTTTAATTTTAGAGAGCCCTACTTGGAGAGTTCACTTAACCCATTATAGAGGACGACCTCAAACTGACAAATCCTTCTGGTCAGTATATAAACAAGACTCTGAGAAAACTCTGGTCTTATCTCCTCAAGCTTGAGCGAGGTGTGTTGATGATAGTCTGGACCGGGTGAAGTATTCCTAGGCAGCCAACATGGTCAACTAGGATCTTAAGTGAGTCACACACATACAAACCAATTAGGGAGATGCCATAAAAAATCTACTAAAAACCTATTAAATAGAGGCCACTTAGTTTACCTTTGAATACTTGTCTTATTATAGTGCAAGGGGAGGCTGAAAAAAATCTCCCCACAAGATTCCCATCAGATATGTCCCATGGATATTGTGTTGTGAAAGAGATCTCTGTTAGCATGGAAAAAATACCTGGAAAAGATGATAGCACAAGAACCTTCGAGGGATTTTTAGCTTTGGTTGTGTGGCACTTATGTTGTGTGAGATGATGAACACCCAAGCAATGAGCCTATAATATTTTAGATGAAGCTAAATTTGACCATAGATTAAACTACCTATATACTGGTTTCATTGTGATTGACTTCGTGAAGACTTGCAGCTTGGAAAATTTGTTGAACATACATAGATTGTTTCTTTTGAGTCAGTTATGCTGCTACACATTGGTTTTGAGTTTGTTGAGATTTGTTTGACAACATTTGTCCCCACTTTTTTTCCTATAATAATTGCTCCTACAACAGGTCTTACAACATTTGTCCCACAAGATTTTTCCTACAACAGTTGGTCCTACAACATTTGTCCTATAAGATTTATCCTACAACAATTGGTCCTACAATATTTGTCCTACAAGATTTTTCCTACAATAATTGGTCCTACAACATTTGTCCTACAAGATTGATCCTACAACATCCTACAAACATTACATCTTGGTTCCTTGTGATCAACATACTTAGATAGACACATCCTACAAACATTACATCTTGGTTCCTTGTGATCAACATACTTAGATAGACATAGCTTAGAAACTTGTATTTTTGCATGGTCATCATATTAGTCTCAAAAACATATCTTGTATATCCTAGGGTTAAAGTATTGCACTTCCTAGAGTCATTTTTTAAATTAGAGGGTGCATTTTCCTAGGACATTACTATAGTGACCTTGTGTTTTATCTTGATATCATCAACACTATCTTTATCTACTAGTCTCAACACAAGCACGTTATCATTTTGGTTAATATTTGTCTTAGATAGACATTATTACTAGAATTTATCACTTTTGTCCTACCTTTTGGTGTCAAGATAGCCCTCATTATCATTTGTGTCTTTCCTTAGAGTTTTTTACCTTTGAAGTTTCTATAATCTCGCTTAGGGTAAGGTACTTACACCTTAGATATCATATTTGATTATTCATTCCTAGTTTGCATTATCATCTCATATCCAAAAATCCAAAAAAATAGAACTTGATTTCTTTAGTTATCTCGCATTGATCATATGCTTGCATATGTCGAACACTCGATCCAATAAGAGTAATGGCACAATGGAGTACAATAAAATCCCCGAACATGATCCCCATCAACACATCAAATTTGCACCAAGAATCTTGACACTAGACTATAAGAATCTTGAGACATTTTTACATCATGAGAGAACACCAGATAATACTTTACAAGTGCATGAACTCTCCCCTAAGGAAATCAAATCCATATGTACAAAATAAGAGGTTGACAAAGCCCTAGAAAATGCAAAGTTAAAAGAAATCATGGAATCCATGTTGGAATATGACCCGAACAAATACCTTCACATGCTCATACAAAAAGGTGTTAAACTACATGTTGGAATTGATGCATCTACCATAATAGAAGACATACCTATGCTAAAAGCTTGGGTAGCCTCAAAATCACCCCTCCCACTTAGTTCAATCTTCCCATCCACCAATTCCACACAAAATGCTTCCCTTGTCACCACATTTTCTAGCACCGTAGGACTTCAATACAACAAGCCCCTATTTTCCAAATTTACACCCACACTTGGCATACTCCCTACCACAACAACACGTTCCATATTGACCTTGGATCATCTAGCAAGTACCTTACAAACAATGGCAACAAGCTCTTCCAGCATAGTTCCCCAACCTAAGAAAGGGCTACCTCTATTGGGAGAAGCTCAACTCAAGCCTCCTAGTGTTTCTCCTCCAAGTGTCCCTTCTAATTTAGGATAACCCCAAATCAGTCAAGAGACACCTTCAACAAATCTTGAGTATTCAATGATTATGAGCCTTCTACAATAATTGATAACGCATGGGCCTAACACTTCCCATATTACAATAGTTTCTCAACAAAATCTAACACCCTAGCATATGCAAATACCCCATCATAATGTCATACTTGAGTAGAATCCAAGATATCAATACATCTTGGTACCTTAGCGTAATCCAACAATCCCATCATATGTCAATACCCCCAACATAATCCCCTACCTCAACAAAACCCAATATCTCAGTACATTCCAGTACCTCAGCACAATCTAGAACCCTAACATAATCAACTACTGCAACATAATCCAACATCTCAACAAAATCTAGTACCTTAGAATATTCTAACACCCCACAAAATCCCAACACCTCAACAAGTTCTGGCACCCCAGTATATCCTAGGACCTCAATATGTCTCAACACCTTAGCATGTCCCACCACCTCAGCATGTCCCATCGTCTCAACATGTCCCAACACATCAAATGGATTCTCATATCCTTTCTATTGGTCAATTTTCCCGTCAATGCAAAAAATCTAATGAAAATTGTTTTCTCCTGCAAGATCCTTTGAAAATTGCCAAAGGTATGAAGGAATAGGTCTTTGTTATTTCTAGGGTTTCCAAATAACATTGCTCTAAATATTTTAAACCCTATATTTTTCTTTTCCTTTGTTATCCTTTTCATGTCATTGAAGTCACCCTTTTAGCACATGCTTTAAGTTGCCAGGCGGGGCCATGTATTCCTTAAGTTCTCTTACCTAGCAGTCCCATTTAATATTTCCTAAGCCTAAGTCCTGAGCTTTAATTTTTCCTAAGTCTTGGCCTTATTAAACTCCATCAGATCTGAGTTAATCCTATAGCTAGTGCAATCCCGCAATGAAAAGTTGCGAAGTCTTTACCCTTCACAAGATCATGCATGTATGACACTTGGAACTGGTGGGACCAATGTCAATGACTTTGGATAGAGATGAAAGGATAGTCAAATCTTGTTGATCCAATGACAGGCACGATGCCTTGATCTAAAGATGCACAAAAGATATTCTTCACGGGATCACGCCTTGTTGCTTCATGTCCTTGTTGATGTCATCTCCCCAGGATGAAGGATGGTAATGTTCAGACATATATTTTTGATCGTGTGGCAGGCGTAATTCCTCAATGAAAAAGTGAACGAAAGTTAGTGATCGCAAGATCGCATCTTCTTGCCACGTGTCCGGTTTGATGAAAAGGTAAAGCAGTGGGTCCTCGGTGTCAGGTAATGTTGATCACTTGTTTTTGATTGGTTGTCGAGGAGGTGATGTAGAAAGTAAAGTTTCAAATCGAACCAAAGGTTTTCTTTGATTTCCGTGAGCCACATGATGTGTTGGGAAGATTGGAGATTGATGACCATGTTTTAAACTTGTTTATTTGTTGTTGGCCATTATTTTCAAATATTTGAAATTGTTTAAGGTTTTTCCAGTAGAAATGAAGTTGGTGAGCCAGAAACGACGAACCAAATCAGATTTTGATTTGTTCAAAGGACGGTGATAGGTGAGAATTGAAGAGAAAGTGTTAGGTGGTTGTCATGATATAATTTATGTTCCTTGAGCATCGTTTTAGTTTAATGTAGAGGATTGATATTTTGAGGATGGAAGCTAGGGTATGATGGTTTTCAGTGTTTTTCATGCCCTAGTACATGCAATTTTGATGAGATGGTTTTGGTATTAAATTGGCTGGTTATGACAAGAATTTTTTAACTTGGTGTTGGTAGTTGGCCTGTGGTGGTAAAATGAAAATTGTAAATCAGATTTGATCTGATATTTTTGGGTTTCCAAGCCATCTCTTCTGCATTTACTTCTTATTGTTGTGGTTATTGGCAACCCTAATTTTTCCCTAAATGATCCTAAGCTTGTTGTAGTCCTTTATAAGGATTTCCAAGACCATTTAGGAAGTGGCTTTTTGGGTGTGGAAGAGGTCTTTTGGGCTCAGTTTGAGGTCTCATGTTAAGTCTCTTCCTGGTTGCACAAAACTTGCTAATGATTTGTACTCAACCTAGGGTATAACAGATTGTATTTGACTGTATTATTGCATGAAAGGAAAATTTTTGGTCTTTGGCTATTACTGGAGTGGTTCATATTTTGAAAAAAAGTGTACACAGAGACATGATTCATTGAATATAATATAAACTCTTTCAGCTTCAGTTGTCTCCTTTGTGTTCATCTCTTGAGTTTTGGATTTTCTAGTCCATTGCATGGTGTTTACCCATGTGTATGCTGATATTCCTTATATTTTGATCTAGGATCAAATTAAATATTCTTTGGATAGGCTATGGATTCATTTGGTTTGCACAAGGATATTTGTAAGTAGTGTGGATCTTGATATACAAACAAATATTGTCACCAAGTGGTAATATTGAAGATCATGGATCATTGACAGTAGTTGGTCTTTGTCTGCTACTTTGTGTTTAATATTTAGCCCAATGGATAAGGCACTGATCAGGAATAAGTATATTCTGCAGTGATATGTGTCTGATGTGATATGGTTATATTCCTCAAATTTTTAAACATAACCAATCCAAAGTCTTTAAAGTATTGAGGTTATAGGGCCGCGTGTTCATTATGGTGATTGAGAATCAATGAATGAATGGTTATCATTTAGTATTTTCTTTCCATACTTTCTGCTATATAAATCTAGGAAACGTTGTGAAGCATATAATATTAAACTAGATTAGGTGTACTCGCCTTGGTCTTGCAGAACCAGAAGTGCATAGAGAAGTCTTGTCCCTATAGTTGGTCCAGTTACCTATAGATCTCCTTGCACTTGGAAATAACCCCTCCTTAAAATCGATCTCTAGGTATATTGGTGTCTCTTTGAGTGTAAAATCCTTTTTTGGAACCAACAAAATGGAAACTCTACTGGGGAGATGATATATCAAGCTAAAGATGATGCAAGTTGCAAGTTGAGCTGGAATCCTCACCTTCTCATCTATTTATCTAGTTAGTTGATTATTGAGAGTATAATGTTGTACTTTTATGTCCCAGGCATTTTTTTTTTCCAAAGAAGATTTATTGGGTCTTGCTTAGTGCACTTGTGTTGTGATCTTTTGTCTTAAAATTTTCAATTCCACAATATTCATATTCTTGAGAATAAGTGTTATAGTCCCAACTTGTGTTGGGTGGCGATTCTCAAAGAAATCTTTGGACTAGTGCATTATTTTATCTACAATTTCTCAATATGAGTCACAAAAACACTAGATCCTAAGGGATGGAACATCCTGAAGACATATTGGAAGATGCTCTTCAAGGTACCTCTAGACCTGGTCATCAAAGAAAGAAAAGAAATGAAAAGAATACATCTCAGGCTTGGAGACAAAATAAAGATGATAAAGAAACTATACCAATCTACCCTAGCTAGGAGGAGAATGCATCAGAATATGAAGAGGCTATGGATCTTGGAATGGGTACATATGAGGAGTATTACTCTCCTGATGAGAGAGAAGAAGGTGGATCACACCAAAATATAAAAATATCCACAATGAGTCTCATGGACAAAGGAGATCAAGAAGTATTGTAAGAGGGGGAGAAGCTAGGATTGCCTCTCATGCCACTGGTTCTTCATCCTCACAGAGACCTCATGTCCAAGGAGATAGACAAGAAAGATTAAATGTAGAAACTTTAGAATGAGAAATATCTCTCCCTAATTCTGAGGATATTTTTCATAAAGTTGAAGATTTGGAGAGAAGAGTCCAAGATCAGATTTCCATTAGAAGATAGAGAGAAAAGGAAAAAGAAGATGAAATAAGACAAGCTCAAATTAGATCTGATCAATTGAAAAGACAAATTCTAACCCTAGAAGAAACAATTCTACTGCAACATCCAAAAAGAATAATGTAGAACTAGTTATCTGTCAAGTTTTTGAAACACAAAGATCTAAGGATAAGGGTAAACATGTTGCAGTAAGGATTTCAATAAATAAACCTATTAAGAATAGGGTTCCAATGGATCATTTGTCCATGCTGGATGTTGATATTGAAAGAGCTAAAAAGGAGGGAGAAATCTTAGCTAAAGAGCTTGAGAAGGCATAATTGGAGGCTATTGCTTCTGAGATGAAGAAGAAAATGGTTTTTCCTAAGTAGTCTTTAGGATTTGCTAATGCTACAGGGCCTTCTCAAAAAATATGGAATATTCCACCGCCTATTGGTGCTACTATTGCTGCTACCTCAAATGTTTTATCTTCTACTTCATAGAATGATGGATCATTCCAAAGGAGACAAGTCTATGTAGAAAGGTACAAGAAACTTTGTTTTCTTGGTTTTCCTAGTTATCCTAATGTTATCCCAAAGGAGATTAGAGAAAAACCTCCTAAATTTATTGGCAATAATGTCATCACATGTGAAGAACATTTGAATTTTTTTATTGATGTAATAGATGACTATGAAATTGATCATGAGGATGTCATTATGAAATTATTTTTTCAATCATTGACTGAAGATGCCAGTGATTAGTTTAGAGGGCTCCCACATGATTGTGTGAGGTCTTGGGACGAGTTTATATTATGTTTCAAGGATAAGTATAGTGACAAAACAAATGAGGTTTTATGCTAAATGAGTTCAATAACATCAAGAAGAATCAAAATGAGGAGGTCCTTGAATTCAATGCAAGATTTCAGAAAGCTATGCATAAGCTTCTCCAAGTAATGACATTGGATGAGAAGGTTTGTCTTGCTACTTATCTAAATTCTTTTGATGCTAAGATGGGTTACCTTTTCAGGGATAAGAATACTATAACTATTAGGGAATCTTATAGATTGACTATTAACATTGAGAGTAACAGGAGATTATTAGGGAAGTTGGGTAGGAGAGAGGATCCCAAGCCTTCTAAGATTGGGAAGAAAGAATCAAACAAGCCTTCTAATGTAAAACCCAAGGACGAGGATAGTTTGAAACATATATTGAGTGCTTTGAAATATTTTAAACCTAATGAAGATAGGAGCATTAGGTCTGCAAATAATTAGAGATCTTCTTTCAATAATTTCAATAGACAACCAAGGTTGCAGAATTTTCCATTTTATACCCAATGGAAATATGTGAATCATTTTCTCCCAAAAAGAAAGAAAAATCAAATGATAGGACCCATGATCCATTGCAATAGAATTCTATTTACAAGACTAATGATGTACCAGGGTGTGTAGCTTTCCAATCCCCACACGATACTGATCATTGTGTTGTTTCCTTGAGTATATCTACTAATAAGGGACAAGGGGATGATGGAAATGATACATATGATGAAAATGACTGGGCCATGGAATCATCACACCTATATGATGAGGTGGACTCTAATGATGAGGATGCAAATCAAGATGTTTATGGTTCATAGAGCAGGAGTGAGGTTTTTCATCAGCAGATCTTTTTTGATGAAGAAGAGGAAGAAACTGATGATATAAGATGTAATGCAGAAGAGGGTGAGGAACCCATTGCATTAAGAAGACCCTCAGATGAGGAAATAGATCAAATCACTGCTAATATGGTTACTCAAGCTAGGAGTAACTATGTTTTGATAAATAGGACTATTGGCAATGCAGATGGTAGGCCAACAAGTTTTTTCATAAAAAAAGAACAAGGTGGACACTAGGAAAACACAAAAAAAAAAAAAAAACTATTTTTGATTAAGGCAACAACAGGTTTTGAAGGGGCACCAAAACCCTTTAACAAATAAAACTTAAGGTAGGGCATTAAAATCTCCCAAAATGAAACAGACCAACCAAAACAAAGGGTAAGAAGCCCTCACATCAAAGAACACTGTGAAAATAGAACCATGAGAAACAACAGTCCAAAGAAGATAACAACAATGCTATCTATTAATCCCATTTTTATGGGATCAAAGACTCATGTCAAAAGAAGAGGCAGACTTCTTAGATTATTTTCCTTTAATAGTGATCCAACCATCTTCAACTCTTGTAGCCTCTTCCTACCAGCGCAACAAATTCAAGATAGAAGAACCAACACCTAGCAAAGGTATTGGACTTACCAACATGACTTCTGACTTAGGGCCATAATTAATACTAGCAAGTGGGACATGAACTCCAGAACCCTCAGAAACCAACACACCAAAAGAGCCGACAGAAACAACAACATAACCACCAACAAAGATCCTTTTATCCACCAATAGAGGAAGAAAAGGTTCTTGATCAACAAGATGATTAGAAACAACATTATCAACAATCCCAATAGGATCAACAAGAGGCAAAATAGGGCTTAAGCCATCTAAAACAACAATAGCCTTCTGAGAACCCAAAACATGATTAGACTCCTCCAAAACCTGAGAAGATCTTTTCAAAACTGTATAATGATGGATGGAAGCACCCTTCCACCAAGTATGAGAGAATTTATTCTTTTTAAATTTAAAGTTGCAATGTGTAGTAGTATGACCTATTTTAAAACATTTTCTACACCTAAAAGGGATAACCTCATAGTCCAGTTGTTGCATCCAAGAACCTTTAGATGATTCAATTTTAATTTAAGCTGGAAGACCCATCGATGTATCATTTTCTACCAGAATGCGGGAAAGAGTGGAATGGAAAATATTAGAAGAGTCATGATCCACTAAAAAAAACTCCCCCAAAGTCTCCCCAACTTCCTCCAGGACATAATCATGCCAAAGATGAAGAGGGAGATTGGGGAGCCTAACCCAAATAGGTATCTTGTTGAATACTTTAGTGGAGGGATTGAAATCTAGGTGCCTGGGTTTTACCTTAAGAAAAAAATTATCCTCCTCCTAGTTGAAGAAATTTTCACACAATATCTTAGATCTATCAAATTTGGCTAAAAAGAATCCTTTAGTTAAAGGAAAAATGTGAAAATTATCTGATATAATTGGTTCCCATTTTCAAGATACCCAATCATGCAGTTGGGGGAGATTGGGCTAGAACCCCCAAAAATGACATATCAGATCTTGTTCCTTAAAGACCTCAAATCTACTATCCAACTCCCCTTCGACAACAACATAAAGATAAAAAGATAAAACTGTTGATAGTATCAATAAAATTAAAAATAAGATGGTTGAGAAGCCCAGTGGTTAGAATAATGTATATAGGATAAAGGAAAGGACACTGGAGATATGTGTTTCCCTTCCTAAGGTGAAAGCAAGCAACAAAAGGGAGATGAACTAAACTTAAATTCTCAAGTTGAGGATAGAGATGTTGTTTCTTTGAAACAATATTTTTGTGATGTAAATTATACCCCTATTGATATGGGGCAGTTGTTATCCCAAATCACTATCAAGATCCCACTACTTGAAATGATGAGAATTGGGGAACATAAGGAGATGGTCCTGACATGGATAAATGGTGCATGTTCCACAAATGTTCAACAGTCACAAACATGTAAAGAATTGAAAATGGTAGAAGATAAATTTGAAAGCAAACGTAACGAGTCAGAGGAAATTGTTTCAAAGATTCCTCAGATCTACCTAGATACAAATATGGTGAACACTTCCTTGGGAGATGTGAATCTTTTCTTTTTTACTCTGGTCATAAATGGAAAGATGCTAAAAAATTGATTTAGGACCATCTAATGCTGTTATGCCTATAGAGATAATGAGTTCAATGGGTTTGCATGTTGACTCCCCTCATGGGAGATGTCAAGCCATGGATTCAAGAGAGGTACCTATTATTGGTACAATTAAGGCTTTGCCTTATAGTCTTGTTGCTTACCCTGACAAAAAATTGACAATGATTGTCCTAGTTGTAGACATTCCTCCCCAGTATGGAGTGTTGTTATCAAGAAAGTGGAGTAGTTCAATGGGAGGAAGTATTTAGTGTGATTTTTCCTTTGCTACTTTTAATATTTCTGGTGTTAATGTAAACGTGTCAAGGGAAATTAGGACACCTCACATGATTGAGGAAATTGAAGAAGACAATATGAATTATTTTTTTGATACTAACATCAATTCTTTTCAAGTGCATGAGGGAAAAGTTGAAGGGAAAGATGAGCCTTTTCTTTTATCTAGAGATGAAGATGATTTGAATGACCAAGGTGTCTTGTGGACCTTATATTTTGATGGAGAAAGCTCTAGAGAGGGAGCTGGTGCAAGAGTTTTGTTGATAGCTCCTAGTGGTTAGATTTTCAAGTTCTCATTTTCATTAAGATTTACATGCACAAACAATATTGTAGAATATGAGGCTTTGTTAATTGGATTAAGGTTGGCCTCAAGAAATGGAATCATTAACCTTAGAGTTATTGGAGACTCTAAATTGATAATATCACAGATTAGATCCAAGTATGCTTCAAATAACAAAAGGTTGAAACAATACAGAAACATTTTTTGGGATGAATTGGAAAATTTTGATGCATTTGGTATTGATTGGATGGATAGAGACCATAACAGAAGGGAAGATTTATTAGCTAATATTGCCCTGAGGCCAGAAGTATTAATTTTGTAGGAAACTCAAAGGTTGAGATTCAATTCAGGCCTTCTATATGAGATAATGTTCAAAATTGGCAAGTGTTTGAAGATGATATGGATATTCTAAGATTCTTGCATTGTGAAACAGATTTTGGAGGCAAAGAAATGGATTGCAGTGGGTATGTTGAGACTTTTGAGGATAAGGATACCATTTTGGGTAAGGAGGTCATACAACTAAAATTAAATAGAGTTCCAATAGGTTTGGTTGTTCTTGAGAAAGCTTTTAATAATAAGGATATGTCTTATTCTGCAAAGACTACAAGCAGGCCCGAGGACTTGGAAGAAGTAAATTTAGGAACAATTGATTCTCCAATATATATATATATATATATATATATATATATATATATATATATATATATATATATATATATATATATATATACGGAGGGAATTGTCTCCTAAAGTTAGAAAATTATTAGTTGATCTTCTCAGAAAATATAGACATGTTTTTGCATGGTCTTATGATGATTTAAAAGCATATAGAGAAGACTTATTTCAACAGGGGGTTCCTTTGAAGGAAGGGATAAAACCATTTAGGCAAAAATTGAGGCCTATTAATCCTTCATTGAAACCAAAGATGCAAGAGGAACTGAGGAAAATAAGAGATGCTGGTGTCATAAAGCCCGTCAAAGATTCAACATGGGTGTCTAATTTGGTCCCAGTGAAGAAAAATAACGGAGACATCAAACTTTGTGTGGACTTCAGGAATCTGAACATAAATTCATTAAAAGACAATTATGGTCTACCAAATATGGAAGCCATGCTACAAAGAGTCACTGGATCTGAGTTGATGTCAATGATGGATAGATTTTCAGGTTAAAATCATGTAATGCTTAGAGAATTAGAGTAATACAAGACTGCATTTACTAATCCACGGGGAACTTATGTGTATGTCAGGATGCCTTTTGGCTTGACAAATACTGGAGAAAAATTTCAGAGAGCAATGGATGTGGCATTTGCATATTTTATAAATAATTTTCTAGTAATATACCAAGAAAACCTTACAACTTATTCAGAAAAAGAAGATCAAAATTGTAGTCATCTTGAGAAGATTTTTCTAAGAGCTTTGCAATATGATGTTTCACTTAACCCAAAGAAATGTTCCTTTGGGGTTACACAAGGCAAGCTCTTAGGATATATTGTATCAAGGGATGGAGTTAGGATTGATCCTGAAAGGGTTATTGAAATTGATAAAGTGCCTCATCCAAAGATTGTCAAGGGAATTCAGTCTTTCTTTGGACAAATAAACTTTGTTAGAAGATTCATTACAAACTTTGTTGAGACCAATTTTTCTATCTCCAAAATGATGAAAAAAGGAGCCAAAGTGGAATAGAATGAAGAAGCATCTATGGCCTTTTCAAATATAAAGAAAGCTATCAAAGAGGCCCCTATTTTGAGGACTCTTGATTATGGTTAGCCAATGAAAATCTTCTCTTTTGCTTCTTACCATACTGTTGACGCAGTGTTGTCACAAAAGAATGTTGAAGGTTTTGAACATCTCATTTCCTTTTTTAGAAAGTCATTGCAGGCAACAAAATTGAAATATGACATAAATGAGAAACATGCATATGCTTTGGTTAAGGCTGTGAAAGCTTTCAGGTATTATTTGGTTGGAGCAACCATAGTTGCATATGTACCTAGTGCTGTGGTAAAGGACATTTTAGTGCAGCAAGAAGTTTCAGGAAGGAGGTGTAGATCGATAAATAGAATCCAAGAGTTTAATATTTGTATTCAAATCACAAAGTTGGTTAGAGTCTTGGGATTAGAAAAACTTATGGCTCAAAGTAATTTAGATGCAAACCATGTGAATGTTCTTGAAGAGGAGCAAATGCCCTATATTTGTGATTTGGATAATTGTGATTGGTACAAGAACATTATTGGATATCTACAAAAGATGTTGTTCCCCCCTAAAATAGATGATACTAAGAAAATAATAGGCAAGATACATGCAATTAGGTATGCAATTTTGAGAGGTGAGATATTGTGGAAGAGAAATGGAGGTGTTTTGTTCAAATGTGTAGACCATTCTAGGGCTGAGGCCCTGTTAAAAGAAATGCATAATGGTGTGTGTGGTGGCCATTACTTGGCTAAGACTACTGCACATAAAATATTAAGATTTGGTTTTTGGTGGCCTACAATTTTTAGAGATGCTCACAATTTTGTCAAGAAGTGTGATGCTTGCCAAAGATTTGCAGGTAAGTTGAATTATAGTGGGAATTTGCCTTTGATGCATGTGGCTGTTGAGGAACCTTTCCAAAAATGGGGTATGGATTTCATTGGTGATATTCCAAACAAGTCTAGTGGAGGCCATTCATGGATCTTAGTAGCAAAAAATTATTTTACCAAGTGGGTTGAGGCTATCCCCACTAAAAGAGCTACTAGAAGGGTTGTGGTCAACTTCATGTTGCAGAATGTTCTTACTAGATTTGGCTGTCCAAAGACTATAGTGGTAGATAATGCAATGTGTTTTACATCAGAAGAGTTTAATGATTTTTGCCAGTTATATGGAGTCCAAGTATCATACTCATCCCTATATCACCCATAGGGGAATGGTCAAGTTGAGTCTAGCAATAAAAGCTTAATAAAAATTCTAAAAAGAGTGTTAGATAAGGAAAAAAGGGCTTGGGACTCAAAATTATAGCAAGCTCTGTGGGCTGACCGAGTGATAGTGAAGAAAGCAATAGGTTGTGCACCTTTTGATTTTGTATATGGTATACATTCTAGGTTGCCACAAAATAATTTGTTGCAGATGTATAAGTTCATCCGGCCTATGATGATGAGTTAGATGATGAAATGAGGATAAGGATGGATGAATTGATACAATTGGATGGATGAAGAAGAGAGGCACATTATATGAATATCATGTTGCAACTCCAATATAAGAATCTATTTGATAGAAGAACCATGGTAAGTAATTTTCAGACTGATGACTTGGTTTTAATGTGGAATGCCAAATTGGTGGATAAAGGAAGACACGGTAAGTTTGATCCAATTTGGTTGGGGCCTTATGTCATTGATAAAAAATGGGGTTCTGATTCTTATATTCTGAAGGCTTTAATTGGAAACATTTTGAATTTCCTGTTCATGGACAATTCTTAAAATTCTACTTCTCCCGAAGTACTCTTTTTCCATGAACAATAGATTTGTAGATTTGTAAGTATTTCCCTTTTAGTTGTGTGTTTCTTTCATGTTCTTCCTATTCCTAGTTGGTCTCTCAGTTTTTGAGAAGTTTTCCTACAGTTTTTGTCTAGTGGGTGGTCTTCTTCCCCCAAAGACTCAGAATCCTTGTCATGCATGTGAGAGGCATACATCCCCAGACAGAGCTAGTGTTGGTCAATTTTCGTGTCAATGCAAAAAATCTAATGAAATTTTTTTTCTCCTGCAAAATCCTTTGAAAATTGCCAAAGGTATGAAGGAATCGGTCTTTGTTGTTTCCAGGGTTTCAAAATAACATTGTTTTAAATCTTTTAAACCCTACATTTTTTTATTTTCCTTCGTTACCTTTTTTCATGTCACTTAAGTCACCCTTTTAGCACATGCTTTAAGTTGTCAGGTAGAGCCATATATTCCTTAAGTTCTCTTATCTAGCAGACCTATTTAATATTTCCTAAGCCTAAGTCTCGACAAATTTTTTATTTTCCTAAGTCCTGAGCTTTAATTTTTCCTAAGTCTTAGCCTTGTTAAACTCCATCAGATTTGAGTTAATCCTATGGCTGGTGTGATCCCACAATGAAAAGTTGCAAAGTCTTTACCCTTCACGAGATCATGCCTGTATGACACTTGGCACTAGTGGGACCGATGTCAATGACTTTGGACGAAGATTAAAGGACAGTCAGATCTTGTTGATCCAACAGTGCATGATACCTTGATCCAAAGATGCACAAAATGTATTCATCGCGAGATCATGCCTTACTGTCGCATGTTCTTGGTGATGACATCTCCCTAGGATGAAGGATGGTAAGGTTCAGACAAATATTTTTTATCATGTGGCGGGAGTAATACCTCAATGAAAAAGTGAATGAAAGTTAGTTTTCGTGGGATCACGCCTTGCCACCATGTGTTTGGTTTGATGAAAAGGTAAAGAAGTAGGTCCTTAGTGCCAGGTAATGCTGATGCACTTGTTTTTGATTGGTCACCGAGGAGGTGATGTGGAAAGTAAAGTTTTAAATCAAACCGAAGGTTTTGTTTGATTTCTATGAGCCGCACGATGTGTCGAGAAGATTAGAGATCGACGACCATGTTTAAACTTGTTGTTTATCCATTGTTGGCCATTATTTTTAGATATTTGAAATTGTTTAAGTTTTTTTCCAGCATAAATAAAGTGAGTGAGCTAGAAACGATGAACCAAATCAAATTTTGATTTTTTCAAAGGATAGTTACAAGTGAGAATTGATGAGCAAGTGTTAGGTGTTCGTGATGATCTAATTTGTGTTTGTTGAGCGTTGTTTTAGTTTAATGTAGAGGACTGATATTTTGAGGATGGTAGCTAAGGTATGATGGTTGTTAGTGTTTTTTATGCCCTAGTACACACAATTTTGCTGAGATGGTTCTGGCATTAAATTCACTGGTTATGATAGAAGTTTTAACTTGGTCCAAATGATCCTAAGCTTGTTGCATTCCTTTATAAGGATTTCCAAGATCATTTAGGAAGTGGTTTTTTGGGCATGGAAGAGGTCTTTTGGGCTTAGTTTGAGGTCTTGTGTTAAGTCTCTTCCTGGAGGCAAAAAATCGGTTGATGATTTGTTCTCAGCCTAGGGTATAACATATTGCATTTGACTGTATTATTGCATGAAAGGAAAACTTCTAGCCTTTGGATTTTATTGGAGTGATTCATATTTTGAAACAAAGTGTACACAAAGATATGATTCATTGAATATAATACAAACTCTTTCAAGTTTAGTTCTCTCCTTTGTGTTCATCTCTTGAATTTTGGATTTTCTAGTCCATTGCATGGTGTTTACCCATGTGTATGTTGTTATTCCTTAGATTTTGATCTAGGATCAAATTAAATATTCTTTGGATAGGATATGGATTCATTTGGTTTGCACAAGGATATTTATGAGTAGTGTGGATTTGGATATACAGAAAAATATTATCACCAAGTGGTAATATTGAAGGTCATGGATCATTGACAGTAGTTGGTCTTTGTCTTCTATCCAATTATCTCCTGTCTAATGTGATCTTCCATCCTAAGAGAGAATAATTCCTCCGAGTCCCATTTATAATCCATCCCCTAAGAAAGAGAATGATGTCCCTTATACTCCATCCAATGATCCTCTTCCATGTAAATATGAAAGTAATCCTCCATTTCAACCACAAAATCCCATCAACCCTCCATCTCCATGTCATAATCCTCCATGTCCATTGCAAGATCCCTTCATCCCTCCATGTCATTATTTGTTAGTATTATAAGGTCCAAGATTATTGAGGGGGCGGGTGGGGGGTGAATTGGTAATCCAACAATTCTTAATTCTTCATTAACCATTCAACAACATTCATTTACTAATAACTTGTGCATCAATAAACAATGAAACAAGTGAAACCATTCAAACATGCAACACAAGAAAACCAATATTTTTTCTCATAGAAACCCTTGGTTAGAGGAAAAACCACAACAAGAATTAGTACCCACAAAAATTTGCATTCTTCTTAAGTATGTGTTGTTAAAGGCTTAGCGTTATTAGGATATTTACAAATAACCTGTTAGGAGCAAGACCCTGTTAGGAGTCACCTAGTTAAGGGATTTACCTTTAGCCATCTTAGGAGCTTTACCCTATTAGGAGTAACCCATTTAAGGGATTTATAACCCTAATTAAAGAGCCACCCGATTAGAGAATTTCAACACAAGGTCTGTTAGGATCTACCCAGCTAAGAGATTTTCTTTGAGAACATATTAGGATACATAAAGTACAATGATATGAAAATAAAACTCCTCCTTTTCTTTTATAGATCCAATTAAGCTTAAACTTCTACTTCTTACAGGTTATCTTCACCCTTCTCTCGACTGCACCATGACATTCATGATCTACAACATCACAATTCATCAATTTAAATATAAATATCTTTTTCACTTCTCTAGGTCAGCCACCGCCTTAAACAAAATGTATTACATTTTAATTTCACCATTTGAACTTTTCGCGCTTCACCCTAGTCGGCCAAAATGTATTACCAAACAATAAAATGCATTTACAAATATGTGTTAGCCTCCAAATGCATCTGCACAATGATTTGATCAAGAACAATCAATCTCGTTGACTTTTTTGACACACTTCCAAAAGATTGATAAATTCAATCACCTTGAACAATATGAGATCAACTCATCATTAAAAATCAAATCTACCATGTCACCATGACACCTAGAACATGAAAAGATTCACTGCAACCAACCACATCATCATCAATTGAGAATCTAACACCAACTGTTCCAAAAACTTTTACATCCTACACAAAGCAATCTTCTAGTTATTAAAAATATTCCTTGCAGTACTCCAATCATTTTGTAGTTGTGATATCCATCTCATAGCTTAGTTAAGATCATTCTGGCTGAATCACAACGTCTAAATCCATACTGATTTGATAGAAAAATCAAATCATTCATCGTCTGTCATTGTTTATTCTTTTGGCTGCACTATCAATCTTGAATCGATCACAACTTTCTCCATTCATCAAAGTTATCAAGTTTCCACAATCCATTTGAATTTGTTAGATAATTTCTTGATTTGATGGTGTAATTTTTTTTATCATCAATGTTTCAGATCACACGACATGATCCATCATCAGGATACAAGAGAGAAAGATAGATTGCAAACTTAGAATGGAATTTAAGATTTCAAGTCTCCTTTTCCCCTTCTTATTCCATTCTAGGTCCGCAATCTATAATTTTCTCCTTCTTTCTCTCTTGCATCCTAATGATGGATCATGTAGTGTGATCTGAAATGTTGATGATAAAAAAAATTACACAATCAAATCCAAAAATTATGTAACAAATTTCTTTATTCATGTTTCCAACCTCTGCGATCCAACATACAACATCTAGAGAAATCTCTAAGTCTCTCATAAGAACCACACACTTAAATTCCTTCTGAAATACTTGATTCTTAGTAGCACATCAAGAACATTGTCAACCAACACAACACTAAGTTGACATTAATGACAACACAATAACTGATCTTCTTGTCATCAAACATGTACCACACAAAACTCAACAATCTCTGCATTAGTTATGCTAACAATATCCCCCTTTGGCATTAATGGAAACACCACAATATAATCATAGAAACATCACAAACTTCTCGATGATAATTACTCCCCCTTAGCTAATGCTTTTCTCCCAATAAATATCTATCTTCTTATCCTTCTAGTTGTCATCTCCCTAAGTCTTCTCTCAAATATTTCTCAAGTCTTCTCCCCCTTTAACAACAATTCCAAAGGAGCCACACAACATAGGTCACCTTCAGTTGCAACAATCTTCTTCACTTCCAAATTCTCCCCCTAAGGTGTAGTCCCCTTAACATCAATCCACAATGAAAAATATTCAATGAATCCATGGGATTGATGCTGCAACAACATCTTAGTTTTCTTCAAGTAGGTGTATAACCCCTAGCTTATCTCTTAGATACTCAAAAGTATCCTTGGGTAGATAAATATGTCTTCTATCTATTCCTTGGTTGGTGCATATTCCAACTTAAATTCTTTCTCTTGCACTTTATCTCTCAAAAAATGATACTTGATTGCAATGTGTTTTTATCTCAGAATGCATCACTAAACTCTTTGAAATGTTAATTGCACTTGTATTATCATAGTAAATAGTTACTAATTCAGTTACCTTCTCTTTTATTCGTTCTAGGATATTCTTCATCCATGCAATATGCATACAGTGGATAGAAGCCGCCACATACTCAGCTTCTGCAATAGATTAGGAAATGCAATTTTTATTTTTACTTGTCCATGATACAAATCTTCATCCCCAGAAGAATGCTCCTCCACTTGTACTTTTTCTGTCATCTATGTTTCCTACTCAATCTACATTAGTAAACACACTCAAAGAGAAATCACCTTTACGTGCATACCATAAACCATAGTCTTTAGGCCCTTTCAAGTACCTTCATATTCTCTTCACTGCCATCATGTGGGATTCCTTGGGATTTTCTTGAAATCTAACCACTATCCCAACTACTTGAGAAATGTTTGGTCTACTATGAACAACATATTACAACTTGCCTATCATAGACCTACATAGTGTTGCATCCACTACACTTGACTCATCATCCTTAGATTGCTTGTATGCAGTCACCATGGGGGTTCCAACTGGCTCAAAGTCTTCCATTATGAAGGCTTTGTTAACTTCCTTTATATACTTAGACTGATTGACATGAATATCATCATTTAGCTATGAAATATGCAATCCAATGAAGACATTAATTTCTCCAATCATTGACATTTCAAATTCTTTCTCCATCTCTTCTACAAATGCCAAACTCATTTAATCATTTCCACCAAAGACTATGTCATCCATAAATACTTCAGCTAATAGTCACTTGTCACCTTCAACCTTGAAGTATACATTTCTATCTTCATTTTTTATTCTAAAACCAATTTAAACAAGATAATATTGCAGCCTTTCATACCATGCTCTAGGTGCTTGTTTTTGTCCATACAATGCCTTTTGTAGCTTGCACACCATATCCTTGTCCATTTTCAATGAAAACACATCCGGTTGTTCTATGTATACCTCTTCTTCAAGAATTCCATTTAGAAAATCATATTTAACATCCATTTGGAAAAATTTAAACCTTTTGTAAGTTTCATTAGAAAGTAAGATTCTTACCCCTTTAAGTCTTTCCACTGGAGAAAAAGTCTCTCCATAGGCTAATCCTTCTTCTTGTACATAACCCTTATATAAAAGTCTTTCCTTGTTCTAGATCACTTCTCCATCATCATTTCATTTATTTTTGAAGACCCATTTTGTACCAATTACATTCTTGTCTACTAGTCTAGGAACAAGTGCCCATGTGTCATTATTTTCAATCTGACTAAGTTCCTCTTCCATGGATTTTAACCAGTCATCATTCTTCAAAGATTCATTCACAGTCTTAGGCTCAAATTTTGAAATCAAACATGTACTTTCCATGATTTATCTTCTTGTTTGCACACTTACATCTTTATCACTTATGATTTGATCAATACAATGATTCAAATTTACATACCTTGGGATAACTGGTTTAGGTCTAGGAGATTCTTCTTCTAGTTGAAAAAATTCTTCCTCATTGTTCTATTCAACTATTTCTTGCACTTCAAGTTACACATACACAATCTCCTAGACATTCTCTGAGTCTTTCTTGTTGTATTCATCATATTATTTAGGATATTCATCCAACTTCACATTTATAATTTCAATCATCTTTTTTTTCCTTTTGTTGAAACACTTGTAGGACTTGATTTTAGTAGAGTATCCCATGAAAATACCTTCATCACTATTAGGATCAAATTTGCCTACAAACTCATCTCTCTTGATATAGCATCTTCTACCAAAGACTTTGAAATTCTTAACACTAGGTGTGTGACCATACCACAATTCATAAGTTGTCTTACCGATTCCTTTCTTCACTTGTACTTGGTTTAATTTGTATACTGTAGTGTTAATGATTTCTCTCCAATACATCTTAGGTACATCTCCTTGAATCATCATTGTCCTAGCTGCATCTACTATAGTCCTATCCTCCTTTGTACAATATCATTCTATTTTGGAGTTCTTGGAGATAACATATGTATTTTGATTCCATTCTCCTCACAATATTCAATAAACTCTCCTCTGTCTGACCTTAAACACTTCAAGCTTTTGCCTATTTCATTCTCAGCAAGTTCCCTAAATAGTTTAAACTTGTAGAAAGATTCATATTTACCCCTTAAGAAAGTCACCCACATCATCCTTGAATAGTCATCAATAAATAACATAAAATATTTATCACCATGATAAATCTTTGTTCTCATAGGACTGTAAAGATTAGTGTGTACCAAATCCAATATATTCTCAGATGAAAATGCCTTACTACTGAAAGTAGAACCTTTCTATTTACCCAACTTACATTATTTGTACATCACATTGTATGGCTTAACTAGTTGTGGCAATCCCCTAATTTCATTTCACTTACTAACTTTGACCAAGCTATCAAACTTCACATGACAGAACCTTCTATTCCACAACCAACTATCTTCAATTCTAGCAACCAAACAACTATTAACAGTAGTATTCAGATGGAATAAATTACCTTTAGTTTTCCTCCTTTTAGAAATCAAATCTCCCAAGCTTCCAAGTATCCTACATATACCTCCTTTGAAGTTTTGAGCTCTAGGTGATAACCTTTGTCATTCAACTAACCAACACTTAACAAGTTATGTCTCATACCTTCTATCAAATAGACATCATCAACATTTCTTTTTCCATTTAAAGAAATTGAACCTTTACCTTTTACCAAGCAAGGTGTGTTGTTCCCAAACTTGACCACACCACCATCAAACTATTCTAGCTTTATAAAATTTCTTTTGTCATTGGTCATGTGATGTGAGCACCCACTTTCAATAACCCACTCATTACTATGTTCCATGTGTGAGACTAGTGCCTTTTCACCTTTTGAGGTGCATTCTTTTACCGCAACAAATACTATTTCTTCTTCTTCATTATCTTTAGAATTTTCATCAATTACACCTTCATCCACTACAACATAGCATTATTTATTTCCTTTTTCCTTTAATCTTATGATCTTTTCCTTCTTCCCACCATTAGGACTCCTAGCATAAATATGTCCTATCTTTTTGCATGATAAACACTTCAAAGGTAACTTTACTTTGTACTTATCGGTACCTCTATGAAGTCTCCTTATAAGTAATGTTTCAAGTTCTTCTTTCTTTCTTTCATCATCCAAAATGGATTCAATTTCCCTAGAATAATTTGACATACTAGCTTATTCATGACTTATCTCTTTACCATTCTTTATTGAAGTCATAGACAAAGAGGCCTTGAAGGCTGCTTCAACTTTAGGAATACTATTATCATAGTTACTCAATTCAAAAGCAATAATCTTACCAATCAATCCATCAATAGAGACATTATCTATTTTTCTCAACTCTTGAATGCCAGAAACTCTAATGGCATCAGATGGTAATAAGGCTCTCAAAATTTTACTTACCACATCCTCTTCTTTGATGTTACCTCCAACAATTCTGATAGCACCAATTACTTCCTTTATCCTTTGGCTATACTGAGAAATGTTCTCACCTTCCACCATTTTCATGTCATCATATTTTCCATTTAGACTGTCTACCCTAGATTTGTGTACATTTTTGTCTCCACCATAGATTAATTTTAGCTTTTCCCAAACCTCATAAGCGGTCTCTAGTCCATGTATATTAATGTATTCAGTATTAGATAGAGTACTTACAATAGCTTCCAATTCTTGTATGTTCTCCTATTGCTCCTTTAATACATCTGTTGTAAGAGTTCCAATAAGGGTAACATATTTACGCTCAACATGATTCATGAACTGTTACCCCATACCTTTTAGATAAATCTTCATCCTATTGATCCATATGGTGTAGTTTTCTCTTGTGAACTTAGGACTTTACTTCTTCATCATTAGATCTTTTCCCAAGTTGTTAAGCTTACCACAAAGAGGACCAAGGATTTGATACCAATTGTTAGTACTATAAGGTCCACGATTACTAAGAGGGGGGGTGAACCAGTATTCTACCAATTCTTAATTCTTCATTAACCATTCAAAAACATTCATTTACTAATAACTTGTGTAGAAATAAAAAATGAAACAACTGAAACCATTCAAACATGCAACACAATAACTCTAGTATTTTTTTTTCTCGTGGAAGCCCTTGGTTAGAGGTAAAAAACCACAACCAAAATTAGTACCCACAAATATTTTCACTCTTCTTAAGTACACCCTATTAAAGGCTTAGCCCTATTAGGAGCTTTACAAATGCCCTGTTAGGAGCAAGATCCTATTAGGAGTTACCTGGTTAATGGATTTATCTTTATCTTTTTTAGGAGCTTTACCCTGTTAGGAGTAGCCTAATTAAGGGATTTAAAACTCTATTTAACAAACCACTTGGTTAGAGGATTTCAATACAAGACCTGTTAGGATCTACCTAGTTAAGATATTTTCTTGGATAACCTGTTAGGATTCAACAAGTACAATGATTTGAGAATATCATTCCTTTTTTACTTGTACAGATCCAATTAAGCTCAAGCTTCTTCTTCTTGAAGGCTATCTTCACCCTTCTCTCGACCCCACTGCGACATCCACAATCTACAACATCACAATTCATCAATCTGAATATAAATATCTTTTTCACTTCTCTAGGTTAGCCACCACCTTAAAAAAATGTATTACATTTTAATTTCATCATTTGAATATTTCTTTCTTCACCCTAGTTAGCCAAAATGTATTACCAAACAATAAAATGCATTTACAAATCTGTGTCAGCCTCCAAATACATTTTTACATTGATTTGATCAAGAACAATCATACTCCTTCACATTTCCAACACGCTTCCAAAATCTTGATAAATTTGATTACCTTCGATAATGTGAGATAAAATCATCATTACAAATAAAATCTACCACATCACCATGACACCTGGAACATGAAAAGATTCATCATAACCAACCATCATCACCGATTGAGGATCTAACACGAACTGTTCCAAAAAAAATTTCATCCTACACAAATAAATCTTTTGGTTATTAAAACTATGCCTTGTTGTAATCCAATCATTTTGTGGTTTTGATATCCATATCATAGCTTATTTAATATAATTATGATTTAATCACAACATCTAAATCCACACTGATTTGATAGAATAATCAAATCATTCATCGTCTATCATTGTCTGTTCTTTTAGTTGCACTGTTAACCTTTAATCGATCATAAATTTCTCCATTCATGTTTACATCCTCTAGGATCCAACATACAACATCTAGATACATCTCTAAGTATCCTATAAGAAATACACACTCAATTCCTTCCAAAATACTGGATTCTTAGTAGCACATCAGGAATACTATCAACAAACACAACACTAAGTTGACATCCATGATAACACAATAACTGATCTTCTTGTTGTAAAACCTATACCACACAAAACTCAACAATATCTATATCAGTTTTGCCAAAATAATCCTCCCTTCCCACCACAAGATCCCATCATCCATCCATTTCCATGTCATAATCTCCCATGTCCACCTCAAGATCCCATCAACTCTATCTACGTTAATAATAGTCATATTGCATATCAACTTGGTTCATCCATGTTCATTTAATCCAGCCTAATTCATAGTCCTACTATTCTATATGTGCCTTCTCCGCATCAAAATGGACTCGCATCTTGTTTCAAAAATAATTAGTATCCAATTGCTAAGAAGACTTGTGAGAAAATGTATTATCAAGGAAAGGGGTTAGGCCTCAATGAACAAGGTATACTATAACCCCACGATATCAATGAAAATCCATATTATCAGGGCCTTTCTATATAGCTCACCATCAAGATGTTGATATCCCCTCTACATCCAGCATTCCCCCATGTAATCCAAAGCATACACATTCCCCATCACCTCCTCCTTCCATTTTGGGTCTTTACATACCAAAGTCAAAATATTTGTCCCTTCCATCCATCTTAGGTCCATATATTCCTCCATCCACTGGTTCACAATAAAGTTACCCTTTCCCACATGAAAGCCAACAAAGAAACGCATCTTTGAGAACCATATACCCATGAAAAAAGCCTCCATACAATGCTTATCAACCCATGAATACCAAACCCCTTCCAATCAATTTGGATGCCAAGGATAAAATCCATAAGTCAAGCAATCCACATGCAATCAAGGATCAACATGTCGTATCTAATCGACATGTAAAAATAAAGCAAAATATGATCCAAAATAAAAAAGAAAAGTCCAAAAGGATACAAAGGCTAATAATGAAAAATAAAAGTGAAAATATATATGGGTTCCTAAATCCCTTATGCCAATGCATTCTAAGGAACCACAAAATAATGAAAAATTAAAAACCATGTGGATTCCCAAGAAGCTCCTGAAAGCATAATATCCCAAAGAAAAATCAAAATTGGCATCCAAGCTTTCTATTCCAAAGGCTCCCATCAATATTCCACATAAATATCTTTCATCTTCCAAATCTATTTTGGGTCCCTATATCCCAAAATTTACTACCTTAGATACTCCATCACCTCCTCCATCCATTTTGGGTCCTTGTGTCCCAAACTCCATGTCCACTACTATGTCTAAATTCCAAAATCTAAAATCCATTTTCTTTCAATCACTCCACCACCCCTCAAGGTGTGTGCCAATGTTGATCTTGCCAACATTTCCAACCACCCATGCACAAGTATTCCAACACCCCATTCATTATCCAACACCTTATTTCTATCCTTCCATCCTTGTTATCCAATCCAATGTGTAAACTCTTACCCTAGTCCATTTTATAATCCAATTCATCCCCTATTCCATGACCCTATCAATATCTTTGAGTATACTTTCAATGGCCATGGTCCATTACAACATGTCCTTCAAGAATACTACCTAAAGAAAAAGATGCTTGAGTCCTTCCTTCATGTCATTTCCTATGTCCATTGTCTTCCAAAAATGTCAAAACAAAATAGTTACCTTGGTGAAAACCTGGAAAACATGCTCCTTGTGTGACACAAAAATATAGAAATCAAGATAAATAATTCATCATATGGTGAAAACCACTTCTTGTGGTGCCTTGGGAAAGTACCATGATGAAAACCTAGCAAACATACATCATGTGTAATCCACTACCCTCTACACTTGGGGGCAATTTTCACTCATGCAATCCTACCTATTGCATCCTATGTAGTCCTACATCCATCCATATCCCTTTTCTCCATCTTTGATCTTGAAAAGGCTTCATACATCCTTTCTTCTTCACTTTATCCACACCCTACAATAATCCTTTGCCTTATCCATCTCTTACTTTCTCCATGCATTGTCATGTTTCATATTGCCTAATCCAAAATCCTTTTCTTGGTCTTGATCAAAATTAAGGGCATTAAAAAATGAGGAACATATTTTCAGAAGTCTCTTGACATGTCCATTCCCTATAGATCTCATGTCATTCACTACATTGTGTCATTGCCTGCATAGCCACATATCCGATCCCTTAACTTGGGTAAACATTTTATCCCACTGTGAGATAGTCCTTGCATCCAAATCAACTTTGATTCCATTTTTCACCTATCCATTTCTAACCCATCGGCTCATTCATTCATTCATAATGTTTCATACTTTTCTAGACATTGGGGCAAATAAATACAATTATGTTTGAAGAATAAATCCTAACATATACCTTTCACCGCATTTAGTGATTGAAAATATCCTGAAAGAGACCAAAAAGGTCAGAAAGAGTCCTTCAAAACAACAAAAACAACACAAAACCATCCTATTAAACTAAAAAATTATTGCAAAAATTCTTGTAAAAATACGAAAAAAAACACAAAATCATCCTAAAAATTCCAAAAACATTTGCAAAAAGATACAACAACTATCCAAGACAACCAAACAAATTAGAAAAACCAACAAAAGACCTGCAATAAATCTCATTTTCACATGAAACCAATCCTTTCACATAAAACAAGCATTGAACAACGTCATACAACAAGTCTGAGCTTTAGCAGAACCAACTCAAAACAATCAAAACTAGTCAATAGGCCCTCAGCTACACTGCCCAAATTGTCTTATCAATCAGTCCCACAATGAAGCATTTTGTCAAAAATCATGTTATCTTAGACAAGGGAAGGAATACTCAAAATTAGAGGGAGCAGTCTTAGATGGGGTACCTTGTTCTTGAAATGAGATATCATTAGCAATATGTTAAAATTCAATGTCCAAACTACTGCAAAAATATAGGCACATAATTAGTACAGTTGCAACTTGTTGAGTTAAGTTAGTCTTATTATGTCTTGATTTTAAAAATTCATATTCTTACGCATCTCTAGGGTGTCCACAAGAGAATTAGAGATGCCATGATGGCTCATGACTTATTTTTCTTTGTCTATTGTTTGTGGAATATTTTTCATGAAGTCTTAAAAGAGAAAGATGGGTGTCTATGATAAGAGCCTTCACATCCATATACAAATATCCAATTGCAAAATTGTATGGATACTTCGGTTGTGATACACCACACATACCTCAACTCTAAATGCTTGACCTAGATGATCGACCCACATTCCTTATCTGTTCAACATGCTTGTTTTAATGCAAGAGGATAATCATACCTAGATCATTCATATCTTGGTAAGATGGTATCTATTTTTATCTATAATAAAGTGGCTCAATGATGATAAATAAATAGCTCAATTCAGTTGGAAATCAAAATCATGGTTATTAAAGCATTAAGCTCTCTACTTACTACAATCTAAAGTTTTCAATCAAGGATTCATTCTTAATTCTTTCATCCCCTAACTATCATATTCTAAAGTTTCTTTACTAACAATTCTCTCAATCAATTCTAACATTCTATCAATCAATCACTCAATCTATCTATCAAAATGGTCAAATCAATTTTCAAATTAGTCAAATTAATTGGTCAATCATTCCATTATCATTTGTCTTATACAAGATATGTCTTTCCTGAAACTAGACATTATCATTTACGTTAAATAAGATATGTCTTTCCTGAAACCACACACAGTCATTTGTCTTATACATGATGTATCTTTCCTAAAACTAGACATTGTCACTTGTCTTCTATAGGGCATGTCTTCCCTGAAACTAGATATTGTCGCTAGTCTTATACAGGATGGGTACTTCCTAAAACCAAACATGATTCTTATCAACAATCTCTATGTTCAATGTTGACCAAACAGTCATCACCACCTACCAACATTCTTTACTTCTTACTAATTATTCTTTTCTTACATCATTTAATCTAAATATTCTTTCAAGTTATCATTCATGTCTTTCTGGCACAAATAATCTCTCAAGGGGGCATCATTTACCTCATTGTCACATTGTTCCCACTAGGGCATACCAAGGCATATTTTTTTATTATTCTTTTAAACAATGCTTGAAATGCATTGTATGAAAGAGGGGCAAAATGTAGACACTTAAAAATGGCCTATTGCTTGAATACAATGACATTATTGACATTCCTTTTAATTTATTAAATAATATTTATTATTCAATTAAAATGTGTCTTTCTACCATATTCTAAGATAAAAATAATCATTTCTCCCTAATTCCATAATTAAGCGATTTCAATTAATTACTTTAATCATTGAACGTCTAAATAATTATTTCATCTATAAAGTAATTAAATTATTAAACATTATTTAACTATTCCTTATATCATTCAATTAATTAAATGACCATATTTAATTAATATTCCCTCTTTCTAAGTATTCATTTATGTGATAATTAAATCAAAATCCCTATCACAATTAAATAAATTATATTTATTTAATTAAATCAATTGTTCTTCTCTCAATAAATAAATATTATTTATTTATTAATTGTCACATGTGAAAGTAAATAATTCTTTTATTTATTTAATCATGATTTATTCCTCCAAAGCTAACTCATACTCAATTTCAGTTCACTCCACAATTTCGGGTGAACCCACAATACCGGGTTACAATTTTTTGAAGGAAGGAATCCGTCTGGAAAAGCATTTTTGGAAAAATAATATTTATCCACTTTCGATAGAAACTAGCTTCAACTTTCGATCGTAAGTACTAAACTTACGATCGAAAGTCCTTAAACAAAGGACTTTCGATCGTAAGTAACTTTTGATCGAAAGTTCCTTAGTAACTTTCGATCGAAAGTTACTAAGGGACTTTCGATCAAAAGTCCTTTAGTGATGACTTTCGATCGAAAGTCATGTATTTAGGGTTTGTTTTGGCGGAAGTTTATATCCGCTGAAAGTTCCACTGTTTCACTATCACTTTCGGCGACAATGAAACAGTGGAACAGTGAGATGGCTTTCGAATTATCAAACACATTTTTTAGGTATTTTTATTGTTTGTTTCTATTATTTTCAGTTTTTGATAGATGCATAAATAGTATATATGTATATATACACATGTATATATGCATATATACACATGTATATATGCATATATACACATGTATATATGCATATATACACATGTATATATGCATATATACACATGTATATATGCATATATACACATGTATATATGCATATATACACATGTATATGCATATATACATGTGTATATATGCATATATATGTATATATATGCATATATACACATGTATATATGCATATATACACATGTATATGCATATATACATGTGTATATATGCATATATATGTATATATACATGTATACATGTGTATATATACATACACAAACACACACATATATATATATATGTATGTATGTATGTATGCATATATATATACATGTACATACATGTTGTGTATATATATGCATATATGCACATGTATATATGCATATATATACACATGTATATATGCATATATATACACATGTATATATGCATATATATACACATGTATATGTGTATATATAATTATATAGATTTTTCTTTATTTAAAGTTTGTGATATGTACATGTACATGTATTGATTAAATATATAGATTTTTCATTATTATATATATATGTGCATGTGCATGTATATATATATACATGTGTATGTATATATATATACATGTGCATGTATATATATATATATACATGTGCAAATATGTATGTATATATACATGTATATATATACATGCACATGTGTATATATATATGTGCATGTATGCATGTGCATGTGTGCATGTGCATGTATATGTATGTATATATATGTACATGTGCATGTGTATGCATATATATATATATATATATATATATATATATATATATACACACACACACACACACACACACACACGTGCATGTATGTGTGCATGTATGCATGTGCATGTATATATGTATGTATACATACATGTACATGCACGTATATAGATAGATTTTTATTTATACATTGTGTATGTACATAAGACCTAGACAAGACTAATTATGTACCTAATAAGACCTAAAGATAAGACTAATTAAGACTAATTAGACCTAATACTTGACTAAGAAGACATAATTAAATATACTTAAAATTAGACCCCTTGAGTAAATTGTGACCCATTAAGACCTAATTTTTAACCTATTACCTGACCTAATATGAGTAATAAGACCCAAATTAGGACCTAATATCATTAATAAGATGGGCTTTAAAGACATAATTAGACCTAATACTTGACCAATTAACACCTAATAAGACATGTGTAACTAGTCTCAAGTATACCTAATATGAGTTTGAGGACCCCTTAAGACCTAATTAGACCTTTAATTAAGACTAATTAACACCTAATATCATGAGTAATAGGACCTGCTAGTACACCCAATATGAGCAATATGGTCCCTTAGGCATAATTAGACTAATTAACCCATGTAACAAGACCTTTAAATTATACCTAATTTTATACTATTTAATTTACCTTTAAATACATGTGAGTAATACATACCTAATATAAGTAATAGGAATTAATATTGAATAGTAATAATGCCTACTTAGGGACATATTTATGAACTTAATAGGACCCCTTAGACCAAATTAGTCATAATAGCTTGCCCTAATTATCTATACATACAATATGAGTAATAGTCCACCCCTTCTAACCTTTCAACATAATTAGATCGAATTTAAAGACTAATTAACACCTAATATACTCGAGTACTACATGACCCTTTAAGACCTAATTAGACTTAATACATGCTTAATTTATGAGCTCTTAAGACCAAAGTAGACCTATTAGTTCACCTAATTAGACCCAATTAGATGTATTACGACCTAATTAGCACCTAAATAGACCCAATTAGACCTATTAGGACCTAATTAAACCAAATTAGACCTATTAGGACCTAATTTAATAGGTCCAATTAAACCAATTATGTCCTAATTAAACCTATTAGGACCTATGACAGGTTATATGACCCCATTAGACCCACTATGAGTAACATGACCCCTTAAGACCTATATTAAAGCACCTAATTAGACCTATTAGTACATAATTAGACCCAGTTAGTTTTTATGACCTAATTAGACCTATTAGGACCTATAATACCTGTTATATGACCCCTTTAATACCAAATTAGACCCGCTATGAGTGTTATGTCCCCCTTAAGACTTATTAGAGCTTCACCTAATTAGACCCAATTAGATCAATTGGGACCTAATCACACCCCAATTAGACCTAATTATACCTATAAACATACAGGTAATTGGACCTGTTAGGACCTATGATAGGTTATATGACCCTTTAAGACTCCATTAGACAGGTATTAAAATGTAATTTACATTTAAACATGTAATTTATGTAATTGATTTTACTTTCAAATAATGTAGTGAAATACATGCATAGTATTTAATTTTATTTTTATTTAAATTAGGAAAACGTATGTATGTATATGTAGACTTTATTTGATGTAGTAAATAAAATCTTTCAGGTACATACATATTCTCTCTCTATCAGACATTATTACACATCACACATGGTAGATGCACTGATTCCCCTTGCAGAACTATTTTCACGCACTAATAGAGAGATTCAACGACTACAAGAATCTATAAATAATCCATCTAGCTCTACTGTCTATAAGAGCATGTGTCAGTCCATCTTTAATAGCTTGATTAGCATTAGGGATGACATTCATGGTACCACTCCATATGCCCCAGATATTATAGAGTCCATACTTGAGAAGAAGAGACAAGAGGTTGGCTCTGGTCTTTCTCTTAAGGAGGTACAGGCTTTAGTGCCCAAAGTGAACCTGAAAGGGGAAGTTTTCCCCTCTTATGCGAATAAAAATTATGTGAAGGGATATCAGGTTACCAGGTGTGCAGATCCTGCTATATCAGCATTGATATACCCTAGATTTTTAGCTGCCCATGGTCGTTATCCAAATAACGACCAGATTCCACTATACTTTGCACAACAAATTTTTGCTAAGGTTTGTTTAGGTCATGTTGTTAATTACACTAATTTGCTAGCACATCTAGGACAGAGGCATGGCAGGCTTGCTAATAGAGATGCTTATCGTCAAGCTGATCGACAGAGACTAGTACATAGGGCCATTGTTGGTCAGAGGGCACCTGCTATAGCTCCTTCATTGGGCCCTATTGCAGATGATGTTATTCGTAGCACCCAGCTTTGAGCTGTGATTGATAGTGTGGGGGACATTGCAGTAGCTGCCACATCCATATCTAGTGATTAGGCTAGTCAGTACCTGATGTCTCAACGACACTCCAGATCATCAGGTGGAGCATCCGCTAGCAGGACCGCAGATGACATGTACACTGCAGTAGACATCCCTTCACTTTATAGCTTGGAGGGATTTACAGGGGAGATGACACGGGTGACACTGACTAGCTTGGCTGAGGATCTATTGGATGCATATGCATTTATAGAAACAAAGCATGATATCCCCATATTAGAGGTTAGATCTCATGTGGGTACTATCAGATACGCTCAGTCACATCCTTCTCACCTAGACCGTGGCCATAGTGGTAGTGCTCATGAGGATCCACCTACTGACCACTCTATTGCTGCACAGGGAGAGGCATAGCGTACAAACCCTTTAGTCAGTGCAGGCCATCAGTTCTATGATGTTGGTCTTGACGATGTTGAGTTCAGCATGACCACTACAAGTTATCTAGATTTGTTGACACGTGATGATATGACTTCCATGCCATCTCATCTGGTTAGTCCATTGCATCTATCATTAGTGAGGTGTGTGCAGTCTACTCATGTTGCAGATGCAAATTTGAGCTTGGACCAGGCACAACAAAATATTGATACCTTGGTTGATAGGATTGAGGCTAGTGAATCTGAGTACTATCAGTTTCCACCACCTACACAGGTATAAATCAGATTATATACATGTATTTAATGTTACAATTTTAAACTTAAATTTATTTTCAAAATTTTAATCAATTGATTTATTTTTTGTCTACCAGGATATGCCTCTTGTTACTCCTTCTTTGGGTACTGATTGTGTACGTCGTCAGGACTCACTCAATGATGACATCAGTAATAGACAGGTGAGTTTTTAATTTATTATCTATGTTCCACACACTTTATAATATGTTTTCTTGTACAGTGTTTATATATTTTAATTTATATATCTCTTTCTTTGTAGGGATCTGCACATCCTTTAGAGCATGATAGTCACTCTGGGTGTGACCGCTTAGTGAGGAGTCGACATGATGAGTCATAGGCACATTCATATTTGATTAGAGACATATTTCATATATATATATAAATATATATATATATATATATATATATATATATATATATATATATATATATATATATATATATATTCACATATTTTTGATGAACTATATTTCATTTCTAGACTCTACATGACCGATTGATGTGTTTGATGTTATATTTTATTTCTAGATAGGCTTTTGATAGAATGTTTGACACATGATTGATTCATATGTTTCATATTTATAGTACTTGATCTACACACATGATTGATGTTTCATGCATGTACATTATATATATATACTTTCACTCTAGATACATGTTCATGTGTGTGATGAACTTGTAAATTTTCAATACTTTCAATTATAGATTACATACACATGTACATGTTTAATTTAAATTTGATGAACTTGATTTCAATAGATTAAACATACATGAATCATGTTTGAATTCAATATAAATTACATACATGAATGATGTTTGATTGTACACATGTTTGATTTAAATGTACATTCGATAATAGTTGTGTGCACGTACTTTTAATTTAATGTTTTTGTACTTCAAGTAGATTTTATATTTAAAACATGCACGTCCTAATGTAACACATGCAAATTCAATACATACACGTAAGACATAAATTTGAAGTACATACATGATAATTATAAATGTACACACAAAAGTAGTGCACTTCTATGAATCCCTACAATCAAGAACACTCAAGAATGAGGTCTCAAAAATTGATCCATAGCTCTTTATGTATGGAATTGCAAGATTTAAAATTGCTTTTAGCTAGAGCTAATAAACTTAATGACCTTGCCAGTCAACCACACAATGAGAGATTCAAGTGAAGACAAGCGCAAGAATGCCAATATCTCCAAGAATCAAATGAAATGCAATGCAAGTAAGCTAAGAATGGAGATGCAAATATGCAAGCTATGCTATGAAAATGAAAGTACAATCTAAACTATGGAATGGAAATAGCAAGTGTTACAATCCTTCCTATTAAACTAGATGGGTTATTCTAAAGCATGAAAGGAAATCTAAACTATGAAAGCATGAAATATGAAGCTACTATGCAAGAATGAAAACTAAACTATGAAGTAATGAAGAAAGCCAAGATGTGATGCAACAATGATCTCCAAAAAGCTTCAAAGTCTTCAAGAATTCCTGCAGCATAAAGTTAGCATAAAAGTGAATGACCTAGAATGAGGAAGAGAGCTCTTCTTTTATAGGAAATGGGGAGAAATGGACCATGGAGATTAAGAGGCAAAAGATTTAATCAACGGTGGAGCATCAAAGAGGAGTAATCCATGTGCACAAGTATCCTCCAATGGAAAAATAAGAGTTGACTTTTTTGTCCATATGAGACAAAAAGTGCTTTTCTTCTTTTTGTAAAATAAGAATAATGCTTTATTTGTGCAACTTAGGATAAGATGAAAAGTGGGGGATTTTTATTTATTAAAAGGGGAGGAAATATTCCTTTTAAATAAATAAATACTTTAAGATAAAATGGTTAGCCCAAGGAAAATAATCGAAAATGATAAAATAGGATTTGATCAAGGAAATTGATATAATTGATAAAATGCTGATTTTTGAAAATATTGATTTAGGGATTTGATAAATTGCTGAATGGGGGCCCAAAGTCTAGGCAATGATTTTAGGGTGCATACATTTGCCCCTTTTTGACTAATGTGTGATCATTTCAGGAACACATGCAGTCAAAGAAGAATTGAAATGTGAGTTTATTTTGGGATCACAAAACAACTTAGATGTGTGTTCATTTTGGGAACACGCCCGGACAAAAATAAACAAAAGATTTTGGACATGAGTTCATTTTGGGATCACATCCAAAATAAGAGATAAAAATCTCAAGCTGAGTGAAAGCTCATAAAAAGATAGCTGAATCAAGAAAATCAAGGATTAAATCCAATAGGTACTGCCCCCTCGGAATCGAAATCGAAATCAGGTAGAGGAGAACAACAAATTGATAAAAGATGATCAAATCACTAGAAATCATAATCGAAGATAAAGGGGTACTAGGATAACCATTAGGCTATGAAAACATGCCCCAATGATGAAAGAAATGAGGTGAATGGAAGACTAGAAGTGTGAAAGACATGAAAAGGAAGAAATTCCATCAAAGATCGAAGAATTATGCCCCAAAAGGTTAGTCAACTACACAGAAGAAAGATAAATTTTTGAAACATGATTTTGACTATCAAGATGACCTCAAATTTCAATTTTGAGTTTGAAAATGGATCCAGGATGTCGAAATTAGCTAGGGGTGCAATTTTTGTGCAATTCTGAGGTGTTTTGAAAATAGGTCAAAAAGTCAAAATGCTATAAAAGGGGATAAAAAGGTGTGATATGAAAGACAAGAAGTGAAAGACATGATCGAGAAGAAATGAAAGGTGAGCATAGTTGACCAATAGGTCCTTGAAAGATAAAAGGAGAGCTCTCTCCATATGCAAGATGCAAAGCTAATCTAACATGAACCTAAAAATGCAAGCTACTATGAAAAGTGGTTGACTTGCAAGGTCACAATGCTTATAGACATCTAATTATCATCATCGAGTGTTATTGGTAGCTTCATAAGATCATACAATACACACTAGTATGACTATGGGTATATGAATATGATCTATATCAGATAGGAATGTGGGAATCCCACCTAGGCACCAAAGACATGTAGGTCAAGATGACTAGTGCAGTGAGATTACCTACGTTTGATATAGCGAGATTATGCTGGCATCAGGACATAAGAAATTTAGGGTAGCTATAAGCATGCACTCGCATAAAAAAATAGTCAAGGATAATACCTTGTCAATCCCTAGTGTTAAGTGGAACAAGCATAAAAGCTAATGATAGTTAGGATCAATGAAAGATACCCACAAGCAGATAAAGAAATAAAACATGTTCTCATACCCTCAGTCTTCTAGCTATGCATCATTGAAAACTTCTTAGGGAGAGACCACTCATCAAAGAAATCCTCATAGACAACACACAAAGAAAAATAAAGTCAACATATCTCAATTGAGTTGATTGTTTAAGTGTGTGTGTGTTTGGTCATAGAGTCAAACTTTGAGTATCACATTTGCGAGTGAGAAATACCAGATCATGCTGGACTGCAGGTAAGACATCTAATAAGTGTTGAAAAACACTCGACACTAGGGTAGTGTTGAAAAACACAGTTTGGGGTGGTGTTGAAAACACCTGTTTGTGAAATGCCCCAAGAGACAAACGCACCTAAAGGACCTATGCTAACAGGTATGCCCCCTAGACAAAAATAAAGACCAATTCCAAACCAAGTCAAATAAGGTCAAGGCATGATGGAGAATGGCTAAGTGTCGAGGATGCATGCTAAAAGACAAGGATGCAAAGGCCTCAAGTAGCGCTTGTTTCTAGGTTTTCACCACTTGGAGATTTTTTTTATTTTTTTATTTTTTTTGTATTTTTGCTACCAAGGCGCTTATTTCCAAGTTTTCACCAAAGCACTTTTTCTATTTTTTTGAATTTTTTTTGTATTTTTCAAGACTTTATATGAAATTTTTTTGGTATTTTCTCAGGATCAATAAATATGTACAAAGGATTCCCCCAGATAGAATGGGTATCAAACTCATGAGCAAGATCACATCATGTAGTTCCAAAATATGGCAAGGTGGAAAACAAGAGGGATGAGCAAGCTGGCGGAAGAGATGGAGGAAAAGATAATGAAGGCGAATGGAGGGAAGAAATTCTCAAAGGCAAACTCCTCAAGAGTACCCAAACTAGGGAAAAATTATCATGTAAAACACATTTGGACAAGCAATGAAAGGCTGGCATAGGATAATGCAAAAGAAGGAAAGGATGTAGTCTAAAGGAGTAGACATGTCAAGAGGCTTCATAGCATCGTGTTTTTACTCTTTTTTATTAGATCAAGAACAAAGGGGAAAAGGATAGCAAAAGGCTAGAATGAATGAAGGAAAATGAAGGCTAAACATGAATGAAATGAAAGCAAGATCATCGTAAGATAGCTCACAAGATAGCCAAATATCTGTGTATAAGTCAACATTTTCAAGATCAAAGAGAGAAGACGGAATGGATGAAACATGTAGAAAAACTACGCATGACACCTGATTGCCAGGTTTTCATCATGGTACTTATCCAAGGCACCACAAGGGAGTGGTTTTCACCATAGGATGAATTTATTTCTCTTTACTTTTGCTACCAAGGTGCCTATTTCTAGGTTTTCACCAAGGCACATTTTCAAAAAAAATTTCTTGTTTTCTTTTTTCCTTTTTTTCTTTTTTGGAAGAAGGCAAGCTTTTTTAGGTAATGCTCCTTGAAAGGATAAACCATGATATGCCAAGGATTCAAAATGATATGCTCAAATATGTTGATAGGGAAAGGAAAATGGAAAAGAAAAATCAAGGATAAGGTTTTATGTAAAGCGAGTGAGGTTGGAAGATAGGAGGAATAGGCAAATGAGGAAAAATGATAGAAGGTAGAAGGATAATGAATGGAAGGATTATGAAAGGGTAGATGAAAAGGAAGGCAAGATAAACATTAGTACACACCTTGAAGGGTGGTGAGAGGGTGGAGGAAATGTGAATGAAGGAATACTAGAAGGAATATGGAGAATGTTTAGCAGAGGTTGCGGTTCAGGTGCATGGAATGGAAGAATGTTTTTGGAAAAAAGATGAGGCAAAAGCCTTTGAAAGCTTGAATATCAACTTCACTTTTTGTTCAATATTAGACTCTTTCAAGAGAGACTTTGGAATCCATATAGCCTTAGGCTTTTCATTTATTTTTGATGATTTAGAGAGAATATCTTCAATGATGGATTTTGGAACCCATACTTGTCTTGTAGTTTTCTTCTTAGATATCTCTTTTGACTATATGCCTTCATGTCGATTAGAGGAGACATGGTGATCTTTTTTTGATGGATTCTTGTATTGCTTCTTTTTCTTGTATTGACCATTCAAGTTACTTCCAAAAGACTTAGGGCTTGTGGAAGAAGAAGGAGGATATGACTGGTTTAGATGGGTGGGTAGGTGAAAAGGATTCAAGGGTATGCATCTATGTTGATCTTGAGGAAAGATAGGAGATGGAGGGACGTAAGGACCCAAGATGGATATCGAATTAGGAGAGTTAGGAGGGGAAAGTGAAGGGACATAAGGACCCAAGATGGAAGGAAGACATGAAGCCCTTAGTATTGGTGGAGGAGGTCCAAGGATGGACATGGAAGATGCAAAAGGATAATCAATAAGTTCATCAACATCTATATGACAACCAAGGACATCAGCATCTTTAGAGTGAGCAATAGGATTTGCAATAGAATCATGAACATCTTGAATAGGAGAAACTTCTTTGATAGAATTGTTTGGAGCTTGCAAAGACTTAGGAAGAGTAGAAAGCAGAAGCGAACATGGAATGGTAGAACAAGAAGATGGAAGACTTTGATCTTGACAAGGAGCTTTGGATAGGACAAGCATATCATTTTTTTCTAGATTTTTAATAGGCTCAACATTGGAAGTAACAACACCATTTTTAATAACCTTAATGGAAGTATCATCTTTGGAAAGCACAAGTGTAGTAAGGTTATTTTATTTATCAATAAGCTCAACGGTGCGAGTAGTAGCTTGATCTTTCTTAGGAGAAGATTTAAGACATGGTGGAATGAATGAAAAAGAGCGTAGAGGATCCAAAGAACCATGAAGCGGATTAGAGACATCATGAAAAGGATTGGATGATATGGAGGGTTCTTGATCTTGATCTTTTTTTATATTCTTTTCTTTATCATTTTAAAGTCCTCTTGACATGGAGCCTCTTCTAAGGACAAGGAAGCATGTTGGGATTGTATGGAAGATTTTGGAATAGATGGTGAAGGACTAGCTGAAGTAGGCATTATAGTGCATAAAGGCTTAGGCTCACTAGGTGTAGTATTATTGGAAGTATTTTCAACCAAGTGAAGGTTAGCTTGAGTTTCTTTAAGAGATAGCCCTTGAGGATAAAAATAGGGAACCACATGAAAAGTATTAGGATTTTTGTTGGATGAAGGATTTGTGAAAGATTTGGAAGACTCAGAAGCTTTAGAAAGTGTATGAGTATTGGTGGAAGTAGGGGATGGAAGGGAACCATCACAAGACAAAGGTCCATTATTAACATAATCTTGCTTGAGAGTGAAATTTTTATTTTCAACATGAGAGTTCTTACAGGAAGGATTCTTATAATATTTATGTTTCAAATCAGTGTGGTACATTTTATCATCCTCAGTAGTGGTAGATGGATCATAATCAAGGTATTGTTCATAGAACTCATCAAAGTCTTTTTCAAAATCAAAATCATATGGATCACCATCACGATCTACCCAATAGGACAACCCTTTAGCAAGCATGAGCACATGATGAGGAGGACTCTTAGGAATAGAGGTTTCATAGGTATGACTATATGGTTCATCATCATAGCCATCATAATAGTCATCATAGTCATCAAAGGTGTGCGTGTCAGTCTTCATGGGAGAGATATCACAAGGATTATTATGTTGCTCATATTGAGGAGTAAGACTCTTGGGAGAAGTAGAAGAGGAGTGAGATTGTGAAGAAGAGGAAGGTGAAGACCTAGTGGAGGAAGAAGACTTGGATAATGAAGGATGCGAATAATGTCTAGAAGAATCATGATAAGACTTGAAAGATGAGGAATTCAAATGATGTCTAGAAGAATCATGATGAGACTTGGAAGATAGGAATTTGAATGATGTCTAGAAGAATCATGATAAAACTTGGAATGTGAGGAAGGATGAGAAGACTTAGAAGATGAAGATTTTTTGGAAGGAGGTCATGATATGATCATGTCTATAAATGTACACACATTTATGGATCATGACGGTGGGTGCCAGAAATGTACACACAAAAGTGGTGCACTTCTATGAATCCTTACAATCAAGAACACTCAAGAAAGAGGTCTCAAAAATTGATCCATAGCTCTCTATGTATGGAGTTGCAAGATTTAAAATTGCTCTCAGCTAGAGCTAATCAACTTAATGACCTTGCTAGTCAACCACACAATGAGAGATTCAAGTGAAGACAAGCTCAAGAATGCCAATATCTCCAAGAATCAAATGAAATGCAATGCAAGTAAGCTAAGAATGGAGATGAAAATATGAAAGCTATGCTATGAAAATGAAAGTACAATCTAAACTATGGAATGGAAATAGCAAGTGTTACAATCCTTCCTATTAAACTAGATGGGTTATTCTAAAGCATGAAAGGAAATCTAAACTATGAAAGCATGAAATATGAAGCTACTATGCAAGAATGAAAAATAAAATATGAAGCAATGAAGAAAGCCAAGATGTGATGCAACAATGATCTCCAAAAAGCTTCAAATCCTTCAAGAATTCCTACAACATAAAGTTAGCATAAAAGTGAATGACCTAGAATGAGGAAGAGAGCTCTTCTTTTATAGGAAATGGGGAGAAATGGACCATGGAGATTAAGAGGCAAAAGATTTAATCAATGGTGGAGCATCAAAGAGGAGTAATCCATGTGCACAAGTATCCTCCAATGGGAAAATAAGAGTTGACTTTTTTGTCCATATGAGACAAAAAGTGCTTTTCTTCTTTTTGTAAAATAAGAATAATGCTTTATTTGTGCAACTTAGGATAAGATGAAAAGTGGGGGCTTTTTATTTATTAAAAGGGGAGGAAATATTCCTTTTAAATAAATAAAGACTTTAGGATAAAATGGTTAGCCCAAGAAAAATAATCAAAAATGATAAAATAGGATTTGATCAAGGAAATTGATATAATTGATAAAATGTTGATTTTTGAAAATATTGATTCAAGGATTTGATAAATTGCTGAATGGGGGCCCAAAGTCTAGGTGACCATTTTAGGGTGCATACAATAAGATATCCACTTGTAAGACATAAATTTGAGATCTATATATTCTTAATTTTTAATTTAATTCAAGCTCCATTCACTATGGGCAACAGTAGGAAAGAATGGAGCTAAGAAAACCTCTGGTCTCGCCCATGAAAAATTTAGTTCAAATCATATTTCATGTGTGATTTAGTCCACATCTTCAGGTTCATCTCTCTCTCTAATAACATTTAATATTCTCTCATTGTCATCAGTATCAAGTCTCCACTTACGAATGCCACGTCCCATCATAGGAACAAGAGATAGGACAGTGGCAATTACAAGATGACTATACTGATAAACCTTATTGTTAGGTTGATAATCAATAAAATGAATCCCTTGTTTAAGTATTTTGGTTTGCTTCAAATATGTTCCTTGCATTACAACTAAACCTGCATAATGTATTCCTCAATGTTAAATATATAGATGTGATAAATACTAACCACATAAACAAACTTAAATACAGTACTAGAACCTGTGGGAAACATAATTCCATCGCTTGTTTCACTCTTTGTTAGCTTCATCCTCTCCTTACAGCAATGCAATAAATAGTAACTAACACCTTCCACATTTCCAGGCTCTGCTACTACTGCAAAAATATGTCCTACATTTAAAGTAAACTTTTAATTTTAGGAACTTGTAAATATAAATTAAACAAACTTTATTTAAATGAATTGAGAACTTATGAGTCCTTTTTAAAAACATGTACATATAAACACACACGTACCTATTTTGATCAAACCTGAAATATGGTCATAATTTGTAGAAATCAATGGAATGTCGTCAAAGCTTTCATCCTGAATGTCATTTGTGTTTGTAACATCTAGTGGAACCAAATTCCATTTACTAACATATCCACATTTTTGGTTGATACATTCGTCATAGTTTTCAAAAATGCAGTCATAACAAAAGCATGAATAATCTCTAGTGTACAATGACCACACATTACTATCCGTACTCATAACTGAATGTAGGGATCTTGTTTTGTCTACTCTCTTGCATCCATGGATTGATCTTCTGTCAACACTTGAACAATAGAGAGGTCACATGTAAAAATTAAAGACATATATATAAGTTAACTCAAACAATGATCAATAAATTTAAAATTAGTACCTGTTATCTCCTAGAATACGCGGAAGGGTATGACTCGATCTGATCGTGATGATGTGTTATCATGATTTGGCACCATAAAATGCATCTTGCACCACTCAACTACATCATGAGCATTATTTATATGATATCCCTGATAGTCCAGTTGATACTTTCTTAAGGCATGTTTGATACAAGCTCCTGCACCATCATGCTCTCCCTTTCCATGTCCACTCTCAAAGAAACTCCAAATATGTGGTATCTTTTGGTATCGATGATATCTACATAGTGCATAAAATGGCCTTGCTGATTTAAATTGTGTTGCACATCCATCCGACCAAACAAAATGCTTTTCAATTTTGATGCCTTTGTTTTCCAAATATCCAAAAAATGTCTTAAAGCAATGCTCGACAAAATGTATGTCATGCTCTTTATCACAACTTATGTAAAAGTGATATTCTTTCTTTATGACTCATGCTTCATATGTACTTTCAACACCATCCAAATCTAATTGTGCATGTCGATAAGACACATGTACCATGATAGTCACCTGCTTTGTATAGTAGTATTCTGCTTGAAGTTTTTTTTGAGATACAAAGGAGTAGTTCTTTGCAAAATCAACAACCAATAAAATCATTCCAACTGGAAAATATTCTTTTTGTATTTGGAATTGTTCTGCCTGCCATTTAGCAAAAAAAATATGTCATATGTATGGTTGAATCAATTTACAAAAATTCTCCATAAATGTTGCAACAGGTATCTCATCTTCTACATATTCCAACCTTGTTGATTCTTTCCCGACTTTTGTTTCAGAATTTATGTACTTGTATCTCTTGCATTTTATCATCCTCACCATGTCAGTATCTTCAAGTCTTAAAGGAAATTTAGCCAAATCCCCGCATGTTTGACAAGTTCCTCTTATGCAATCTATTTCAGGTATTTCATGATCAATTGATTTGTTACATAAGATTGATGTTATGAATTGACTTGGACGTTTAGGAAAATCATTTTGAGAACCACCACTTTCTTCTATCATCTTTCTAAACCCTTGGTAGTAGAGATCGAATTCAATGTGATATCGACAACAACAAGTTTCAAAAGATTTATTTATCTTTACAAAAAATGGTTTTAATCTTTCAAACATTGTTTGTCCAATCTTAATGTCAGGATTTGAGTTACAAAATGAGAGATACAATTCATGTTGTGTGGTGTCCAACCAATGTTTTGTGTGCTAGAAATATTCCTTAGGTCCAGTCCTCTTCTTGATAACGTCTCTTGTATTTGGTGAAGGATGAGTATGATCAGTCCAAAATGACGTAACTAAGTTCCTAACTGTTTCATTAATTCTATTAGACCGAGGAGCTCTACACATTAGTGCCCAATTACCTTCCAATGTAGTATCATCCAAATTGATTCTTCTTTTCAAATAGTGTGTCATTGTCTTCCTACTGTACCCGATCTGAGATGAAAGTGAAGAAATTTGTCTTCTTTGGGACATGTTTTTATTTAAAATAGATGTCAGTATCACTCTTCTTGAAATGGACCTATCTGTACATCTAGTTGTTTTCCCAATAGAATGCAAACCTTCCTTAACACTATCAACAATATTTTTTTGTATGTTACTTGATTTTAACTTTTTCAAACTTGCATCTACACCCAATAATTTTAATGGCTCTTTTAACTCATCTTTAAGAAGTGTAATTGATAATAGTTGAGTTTTTTCAAGTGTACCAAGATTCTTAAATTGTTTCATTATTTTCTTAGACTTTTTATTCAATGACCTCTTTGTAATATTTATGGGTTGTTTAGCATAATCTCTCAATTTTTCCACATCCATTTCAATTAAATGATCTATGCTTTTATGATTAATTTTTCTCTTCAACTGTTGGAGTAGATTATCATTCACATATGTTTCTTGCACTTCCACTGCAAATAAAATAAAATAAAAAATCTTAATATCTCATCTTAAGGGGACCTTCTTGAAATAAGTATTTACAAGCTCTTGAACATGTTCTACCTATAATAATTTATACATTAATTCAAGAGAAACACATATTTGTTTGACCCTTGGTTGATTCAACTTGGGATGCCCCTTGTCCAACATTTTCATCATCAAAGGCTGCATGTATGTGCAACAAAAACAATAACTTAGATTCTTAGGGGAAAGACCCAAAATATATATTCACCAATAAGAGACTAAATTGAGAGAGTCTGTGAGAGAAAGAGAGAGATGTGTACTTATTTGATATTCTGAGACTTGTGCTTGTTGAGCTTGTGATGACCCTTCTCCAACTTCTGAAGGTTGGGCTTGTTGAGATTGTAATGACCCTTCTCCAACTTCTAAAGGTTGGGCTTGTTGAGCTTGTGATGACCCTTGTCCAACTTCTGAAGGTTGGGCAGCTTGTTGAGCTTGTGATTCTTGAGCATTTCCTACACATGTATGAAGTATAAATTAGTCATAGTTCATTGCTCATCTAATAAGTCCTAATTGGCTCTAATAGGTCATATAATTGGTTCTAATTGAGTCTAATTAGATCTAATAGGTCATAATTAAATCTAATAGGTCCTAATTAGGTCCTAATTGTTCCTAATTGGTCATAATTGAGTGTAGTTAGTCCTAATTGAGTCTAATAGGTCATGTTAGGTCCTAATTGGTCCATATTAGGTCCTAATTGGTCCCAATTGAGTCTAATTGGTCCTAATTGAGTCTAATTGGTCATATTAGGTCCTAATTGAGTTTAGTAGGTCATGTTAGGTCCTAATTAGGTCTTAATTGGTCATAATTGTGTCTAGTTGGTCCTAATTGAGTCTAGTTGGTCTATATTGGTCCTAAGTGAGTCTAGTTGGTCATAATTGTGTCTAGTTGGTCCTAATTAGTCATAATTGAGTTTAGTAGGTCATGTTAGGTCCTAATTGGTCCATATTAGGTCCTAATTGGTCATAATTGAGTCTAATTGGTCCTAACTGAGTCTAGAATAAGTCATATTAGGTCCTAATTAGTCCTAATTGACTATAATTGGATCTAATAGGTCTTAATTGAGTAGATAATAAGTCATGTGTTAGGTCCTAATTGGTCCTAATTAGTCCTAATAGGTCTTAATAGGTCATGTTAGGTCGTAATTGGTCATAATTGAATGTAAGTGGCCCTAATTGAATCTAATTCATCATAATTGAATCTAATAGGTCCTAATTGGTCCTAATTGTTCCTAATTGAATCTAATAGGTCCTAATTGTTCATAATTGAGTCTAATAGGTCCTAATTGGTTCTAATTGAGTTTAATTAGATCTAATAGGTCATAATTGAATCTAATTGGTCTGAATTAGGTCCTAATTGGTCATAATTGTATCTAGTTGGTCTTAATTGAGTCTAGTTGGTCCATATTAGGTCCTAATTGAGTCTAATTAGTCCTAATTGAGTTTAGTAGGTCATGTTAGGTCCTAATTGGTCCTAATTGAGTTTAGTAGGTCATGTTAGGTCCTAATTGGTCCTAATTAGTCCTAATAGGTCCTAATAGGTCATATTAGGTAGTATTAGGTCCATATAGGTTCTAATTAGGTTCATATAGGTTCTAATTAGGTGAACATATAGGTTCTAATAGGTCCTAATAGGTCCTAATTAGTCCTAATAGGTCCTAATTAGTCCTAATAGGTCTTATTAGGTCCTATTAGATTCATATAGGTTCTAATTAGGTTCTAATAGGTCCTAATTAGTCATAATTAGGTTCTAATAGGTCCTAATTAGTCATAATTAGGTTCTAATAGGTCCTAATAGGTCCTAATTAGTTGTAATATGGCTAATAGGTCATATTAGGTCCTAATTAGTCCTAATAGGTCCTAATTAGGTTCTAATAGGTCCTAATAGGTCCTAATTAGTCCTAATATGTCCTAATTAGGTTCTAATAGGTCCTAATAGGTCCTAATTAGTCCTAATAGGTCCTATTAAGTCCTAATTAGTCCTAATTGAGTCTAATTAGGAGCTAATTGGTTCTCATTGATTCTAATTGGGTCTTAATAGTCCTAGAATAGGTCCTAATTAGTCCTAATATGTCCTATTAGTCAAAATAGGTCTATAATTAGGTCTAGTTAAGTCTAATAGACCTGTACAATATCACATTTACATGAACATTAAGACAAGTCTTGACCATCAACTCAAAATATCTATCTAGAGACATCTTAGACATACCTTGATTCCGACGATGATATCTTTTTCGTGATTCTTCATGTAGTCTTTGTTTAGTCTCTTTTGAATAATGTCGTGCACTTTTGTTTAGCCTTCTATTTTTATTTCCCATCACAACTTACAAAATTATTCCGTGCCAAAATGTCTTCCTTCTTCCTAAATTTGCAAATTATTTTATTGCTTTCGGATTTATGAAATGAAAAAAATATACATTTATTTATACCCAATTCTTATTACCCGAAAATGCCACCAAAAAGGCCGACATTGGTTTCGATCGAAACTAGCTGACTTTCAATCGAAAGTCCCTTATTATTGACTAAATGTTGCATTTTAAAGTCAAGTTTGACTTTCAATCAAAAGTCAAACTTGACTTTCGATCGAAACTAAAGGACTTTCGATCGAAAGTCCTTTAGTATTAACTAAATTTTGCATTTTTTGCAAAAGTACTTTCAATAGAAAGTACTTTCTATTGAAAGTCATTACTTTCGATCGAAAGTGCCTAAAATGGGAGTTGGTTTCAAGTTTTCAAGAAATTCTGATAATTTCATGGCTTCAGGCCTCAAGCATGCTAATCAAATGGATGAATAAAAAGACATCCTTTTGCATACAACAAGTACTCAAAACTAGCTTTCTAACGATTATATATTTGACTATTTTTAAATTTATTATGTGTATGATTTTTGACGTTAAATGAATGTAGGTTTTTTTATCAAATATAAACCTCTAAGTTTGATGTTCAACAAAAAATAGTAAAACAGGGAAAAAAAATTCTGCAAAATAACAGTGCCCTTCATATTTGAGTCTACTTTCTATTAAAAAAATAATAATTGAAATTTGATAAATACACAATAAGTTATAAGCTATGTTGTCAAGGTAGGTCAAAATTTTGGTTTAGTCAACTTCAAATGTTAATAAAATATGCAATAATAGTGATAATGTCATCAAACCAATTGCATGCCCTCTGTATGGATGTTACAAAACTAAATTCAAAAGAATTGCATCCATATCCATTTTACAAAAAAAGTTATGCTCTATGAAAACAATGTTACTATTTGAAAATGACGTTTTCAACACCATACAAGTTTTTGTGGGAGAAAGAAAAAAGTATTCAAATAAATTCAAAAAAAATAGAAAAATATATATTTAGAATCTAGACAGAAAATCCTAAAAGACTCTAATTTACTTCATCCTCCGATTTCAAGTGGTTCAACGACAATATGCATCCGAATCTGAAAGTTTTTCTCAAAATGTAGAGTTCACTGTCCGTTCAGGGTAAAAAGTGTAACCCACTATTGTGGGTTCACCCTTCCCTCTCCTAACTATTCAATCCATTTTGTTAATTCCTCTCTTAGTAATCAGTTAGTCTTCAATCAATTCAGTCTTCTAATCCAAACAATTAGTTGAATCATCCATGCAATCAATTGACTCATCTATGCAATCAATTGACTCATCCATGCAATTAGTTAACTCACCAATCTATTCAAGTCATCTCTGAAATCTATTTGCTAATAAATTAGTGAATTCCCCAATCAAGGCAGTCAAGCAGAGTTGAACTCCTACTCACTCTAAGTTAAACTCCTCAATCACAATCAATCAAGCCTTCAATCATGGATTCTTGGTTGAAACCCTTGAAATCTTATAAATAGAGAGCCTTTTCTCATATTTCAAGAACCATAATTGCTTTTAATTCTTATGCTGGCATGATCTTGAGCTGAATTCTGAGAGCCAACATTGCATGAGAAGGAGAGCACCAAGGAGAGACTACATGGTTTGCATATTCATTTGTTTCTTGAATTGATTTTATTATGTATTGATTTTTATGCTTTTTTTTTTTAATCTTGCATCCTTTCTTTATTATGGGGAATACTAATTGCGTTAACTATCTCTTTGTGGTTGAGATGTCTATGTTATTGTAGGTTTCTATTGATCCTATTATACTCGATTACAATAACAATATCAAAAAATTCCACAATCCTTTGACATGTGGCATTTTGACTCATCCTTCATCAAATGAACGAGTGGTATCACATTTTAAAAAGTAGGATGGTTGAGATGATCTATACTGACATGTACAATACTTCCAATGTGTGTGCATACCATATTTTCATGAGGATCAACTAATTGCCAAGGTTTCCTCATTATGCTTGAGTGCTCATGTGCTTATATGACTTTATTCATTTGCCTCATGCTTAACTCATTTTGTTCCAAAAAAAGGAACAAGAGCCCATTAAGGATTATATTTTCAAATCTAAAGCTTTGGTTACTAATATGTTGTGTATGTTAGTGGATCGATTAATGCATTTAGATCTTCCCTTGAGGTATGTTCTTCTTCATTAATATTTGGTACTGTTCAACTCTAGAATTGTTACCTCTATCAGGAAATAAGGCTAAATAACAATTCTAGCTAACAATGGAAACCTCTCCTAGTTGTGGGTAGACTATGATTAGAGAGGACTCTCTAGATTCTAGGCCGGTTCCTATAAAATATTGGCTATCACTTTACTAAGCCTGAAAAACTTGTTGGGAAAAGGGAAAAAGGGAACTTAAAACTTAGAAAAAAGGGTGATACACCAACGAATAATTAATTAGAAATCTATCAAGGAAACAATCAATTCTAGACCTAACACATAATGATATTCAAATGATTTGACACACTGTTCAACATATAGGTTAATGTATTCAAACTACTAGGGATAAACCACGAATAGTTCAACACTTAACAAACATTCATTCTTCAAATAAGGCATGAGATATTAGATTATTAATTAGGAAGGAATAATATGACATTCACTTCCAGATTTAAAATTAGAATTGCAACACTTACAAGAAGAGATGAAAAGGAATTGAAAATCTGAACACATAAATGAGCTGAAGAATCCGGTATATTTCCTCAAAAAATCTTTGCAAAATGGCTACAATATGGACTCTTGAGCTTTTAGGAACAAATCAGTTCACTATAGGCTCTCTTTCCCACATATGGGACCCTGAAATAGTCAGTCTGACTCCCTTAAGAAGCCCTTAAAACCCTAATCCAGGAATACAATACCCTTACAAAATTGCTCCAATTTTGGCCACCATTCATGCCAAAACTTTAGCCTATATGCCACCTTCAAAAAGACAATCATCTCCCTAAATTTTGGCTAAAAAAAAAAAGGAATAAAAATTCCTTTTACAATATAATAATGCCAAAATTTAACTATCTTTTAAATAAAAATAGCTTCTAAAATAAGGAATTTATAAAAAATTCCCTTTACAATACAATAATGCCAAATTTTATTTGAAAAGAAAATAAATATTAAAAAGATTTTAATATTTACTAATACCAAAGACTAAAAAAAAACACATCAATCTAACCTATACACCAAATACATTTCTTAACTTTGACAAAGCGAAGTGTATGAAATAAGGCATAGTGGGGAGTCGATGAGACTACCACCCACTTGCCATATACGATATGAAAGTTGTACTTAGAATGCAAGGTGGCACTGTTGTGTTCTTATTGAATGTCTGTCAGACACTCACTTCTCACGGATTCCAAATTATATTTGGTTTTATTATTTCATTTGGGCATTTTTCATTGTGTCATTTGCAAAAAAGAAGGGTCAAAACCCTAGCTCTCTGTTTGTGTCTTCGAACACTGATAAAAACAAAGTATTTGATCTTTACATGCTAGAAATGTGGCATTTCATGATTTGAATCTTTGAATTTATGAAGGAGAGAGCCTGTTCACCGTGATTCACTGCCATTTCAACACAAAATTTTGCAAGCAAAACTGTAAGTTGACTTTTGAATTCTCTGTTTAACATTATTACAAAAACGTGCATTGATTTTTTGCATAAAATGTGCCTTCATTGCTAGAAAATGGTACTAATCAATAGAAAGGTAAACTGTGTGTTTTCCATTCGAACTTCCTATTACATTTTACAAAAACATGGCTATAATTTTTGCTGTTGTTGAAGCTTTGCTATTTGTTAGACCATATCAAAACGTGAATCTCTTTTTTCACTGTAATCTCTGTTAATGTTTTTCTAAAATTAGTGCATACGCACTACCTGTTTCATATTCATTGCATAATTTTTAGCACAAAACATGCCCTCCTTTTTGGTTTAGATGCCGACTATTTGTTTGAAGAATGAAGCACTGATAACTTCTGAAAATGCACTCTAAGTTTCATCAACGTGACTCACGGTTTTGATGGCTTTTTAGGATCTCTGTTGAAAATTGAGGGTTTGAACTTCAGTAATCACTCCATTAGCACATGTTTCTCTTGATACAAAACAAAGATTTAAGAGTTCGAACTCTCAAATCTATAGATGAACTTACATTTTTTCAGCAATAACTTGCTGTCAACATTCTTTTAACTTGATAATGCCCTTTCAAACATATAAATGCTTATGTATGCTGCTGGGTTATATTGTCCATGCTGTTCTTTTAGTTCACTGTTTCCAAGTCAAGCTCAAAAACTTGATTCCAAACCATGAATCATTTGCTGATGAAATTTATCATTGTTTGCTTTGCTGGATTTTATCCTTTGATCATGCCTTTCCATCTTTTCCTCTTTGCATTGAATGTTAATGAATTTGAAATAGGCCCTTATGCTTCTGATGGATACCTCTCTATCCGCTTTGAAAATAATACACTACTATTTTTGAAACATACCTTCAGTAGCCTTCTTTTCAAAACTATCATCAAAGATGTATTCAACATTATTATTAAAATGGCATCATTACATCTGGCACTATTGTGATCTTATCCTACCATGTGATATTCATTTTCTGACAAGCTCTGCAAGATGTAATCAATTTAGCATTCTGAAGTCGAAATAAACAACATTTGTTAAAATTTCTCCTGTAGCTCCTTACTGTACATTTTCTTTTGATACTGAACTTGGCAATTTATCATATGAAGTACAACAAGATATAAATGTTTATTATTTGTTAATGAAGTTCGAGCATGAGCTCGTGACACTCAAAAATGATAGAATGTTAATGACTGAGGTTCGAACATGGGTTCGTGACACCCAGTCATAACAAACTGTAAATATTTAAATTATGATGACATCTTGAAGCACTGTTATAATATTTAGCATTTAATCATTTGAAAGTTTGAAAATGTACTCTATAAATAGCATGTCCTTCTGATGAAGCAATTGATTCTTCTAAGATCAGCAACCTGGAACTTCCTGTAGCAACTTGGCATGGGAAACCAGCTTGTTCTGTATCTTGAAAATAATTGAAAATGTAAACCAATCAGCTATTATTTGCAAAACAATTTGTTAATTTTCAAGTAATATCAATATGAAATATATTCTGAAAAAGGTTTCTCAGTTTGGAAACATACTAAGTCCCTTTCATTCAGATCCATGACTGATCAAAAGAAAACATACACCATAATAGGCATTAGAAGCGAAAGGTTTCATGTTTCTGTAGACACCTAAAAATCCTTTAGAAAATAAAGTATTTTTATTTTCTGAAAAAATCCCTGATGACATCATCATTTATTAATTAATTAATTATTTAATTAATTAATTAATTTTTATGTCATTAAATCCCTTTTTCTTAATTAAAAATATTTAATTAAGAAATCCCTCCCAAAAATGTTTAAATCTTATTTAAACATTAATCCCCTATTTATTAATTATTTTAATTAATAAATTGACCAAAAATCCCCCAAAAAAATAATTAATTTATTTTTTGACCAAAACTTGGCCAATTTTCTTAAGACCACTAACCTCTTCCAAAATCTTCTAATCCCTTCTTAATTTCGATTAAAAGGCTAATCCCATCTTTTCTAACCATAATCTCAACTCAAAATATTTAATTAAGATTAAATATTTAATTTTCATATTTATTGAAAATATTTCAATAAATTTTCCCAAACTTAAGCTTTTGGAATGAATAAACTTTTATTCCATAAAACCTAGGAGAATTCTAGACTCTTCTAGAAACTTCTCAACCCAACCTCTTCACCCATCCTAATCCTAAAATCCCCTAATCCTAATCCTAATCCCCTTTCTAATCTTGTCACATTCCATTAGCAAAAAGTTTACCAAAACTTATGCTAACCTCCTCTTAGTCATCCTCCTTAGTCAACAAAGATGGCCACCTCTTGGCCACCTCTTGCAAATGCATTTAAGGATGCATTTAAGCCTTCCTTATCTTTCTTACATGCATTCATTATGCATTTAAGACCTTCTTATCCCTTCCTTGCCACCTCTTGGCCTTGGGCACATTTACCAAATTGTGCACATGCCCTCAAACTTTCAACTCAATCCTCCCTTGACACTTGTCAGGACACTTGTCCTTGACTCAACCCTAACCTTAGCCCTAACTCTGACTCATCCTTTTTAACCAAGCCCTTCCCTTTTCCTATAAATACCCTCACTTCCTAAGGCAAATCATCTTTCAACTCTCAAACTCAATAGCAAAGTTAAAATGCCATTTTCATTCTAGCATAAGCATAAACTCATCATTTTAGATCATTTTCAAGCTTAAATCACATTTAAATTAGCTTAATTGGATTAACATAGATTCATTTCTTGTTTAATCAATCTTAGTTCATCTTTTAGCTTTGCATATTTGTGTGTTCTTGAGGCCTTTGAGGCAAAATAGGTTCCTCATACCTATTTTGTGTCATTTTGGGTCTTCTTGATCCTCAAATCATCCTATTTGCATGCTCCAAGTGCTTGAGTTTGCACACCCACATCCATTTATATCCAAGCATATCAAACGATGCATGGGCGCATCCGTTTTAGGCTTAAACTGAGGTGGCTTTGATTTTAGTTTGTTTACCATTAAATTTGATTTGATAATATGCTATGACGTTTGTTTGTCTTTGGCCTTCAAAACAGGTTTAGGTGCATGCTCAAATCCTAGTCTACAGTTTCAAAACACGTCCCTTTAACACTACCTTATAGTGAGTGCTGATTTATGTTTTCTTGTTACATTTATCATTTCAGATTGATATGCAAATAAAGATAGATTGCTGATGTATGTAATTTGCTTCTCTTGCATTGCTTAGATCCGATAGGATCTAACCATTATTTCTTTCTCTTTTTCTTGCAGATGCTTGCCCTAAGGACCTGAATGCTGATGGAGACTCAAGAGCAACCTAGATGCAGATGAAGACTTGATAGAGCTACCAGCAGAACCAAGATGCAAACACAAGGCAATGCATGGGACCCCTATTCCATACCTCAGTTTTCTATTTAAATTTGCAATGTACTCTATTTATTGAAACATGAAATGTGAACAAAAGGACATTTGTACTACATTCTTTATGAATGCACAATGTAATGATCATTGATGGATTTTGAATTTGTAACAGTTGATCAATACTTAGAGTACATTAATGACATTTAGAAATGAATGTAGTAAGTAAATGCAAATTAACAAAACCCATAAGGTAGTGTTAGATAGACAACTAAAAATATGCAATCTTCTCTACTAGTGTCTATTATGTTGTATGATTTTAATTTTGAATAATAGGTACAACTATTGATGTTGTACCTCTATTTGATGGATTATAAAAGTATGACATTATATTTCTATTTATGTGTTTTGATGGTCTCCCTTCAAAAATTTCAAGAGTCTTGTTACTCGACATCTCTCACAAAATAGAAACTACAAGAAATGTCTTCTTATTAAGAGGCAATCTATGATTATATAGGTCCCTAATTCCTTGAGCACTTAATGTCTCCCTACTAAATAATCTATAACAACAAACAAAAAATGACAAACACTAAGAGAAATAATCTTATATCACTAAAAGGAATTGTCACTTACTAGTAGGTTTTCATAGAGTCTATTATAAAAAATTGCATGTAGTTGCAACTTGTCTATGTTTTGAATCAATAACCTCTTAACTAAACAAAATGTTTCAATAGTAGTCTGAATTTCAATTCTTTGAATGTATTTATATCAATTAAAATTTGGGGAATTTTGCGTCATTTGTAAAATGAGAGATTAAAAATTTGGTGAATTTAGACTAGATTTTTACATGCCATGGAGTAAAATTTTAGCAATTCTCCCATGCCAATAAAGTGATTATATTTTCAAATTTAAAGGTGATTATGGACCTATAGTTTCCATTCAATTATAATTTGATTATTGAAATGGGTCCGATATGTGGAACAAATTACTTAATATTTTTGGTGAAATGGGTCCTCAAAAATATCAAACTATTCATTAGGTATTGGTGAATACATGGGTGGTTTCTTGCACATATCCAAAATTTTAGGCAAAAATATTAATTACATTTATTGGAACAATATAGCTGTTGGTGGAAAAAAAGGAACTAGGTAGGGCATTTTTAAAAAAAGTTTCAAATTAATTTGCATTCGGCTAACAATTTATAAATATTAGGCGAGTGGGCTAGCCAATAGTGTTCGTATGATTGACCAATTTTGAAATCCCCAATGACATTGATGAGGGTAAAACTCAGGAGAACAAAAGAACCAAATGAAAGCTACTTTCTATTATCTAAATAAAGATTCTTGTTACATGAACATTACAATTAGAAAATAAAACTACATACCTCACAGGGTACAACACTTTTAGATTATGGAGAAAACCCCTTTTCCCAATACCTCCTCCTAAAAACTGCCTTCCCACCTTAAAGATGGGTCTTAAATAACCTATTTTTAGTTTTGGAGCTAAATTAAAATTAAAATTTTTAAATTTGGTAGTTGGATGCCAAAATAAGGGATTTGAATTTAAATTTTCATTTGTTAAAAAATAGGGTAGTTCCCAAAAAGTGGTCCAACTTTCGGGAAGCATAACTTTTGATCTAGAACTTCGATTGACAAACCATTTACACCGTCAGAAATTTCTCTTAGCACTCTATAATCCTATGAACCAGAGAAGCTCAACCCCTATTTTTGAGGCTACAAAAGACCATTTAGTGCCTCAAACCTAAATCTAAATATTTTTCTCCAAGTTTTCAGGAACTTAAAACTGTAATAACTTTCAAATGGTGAATGATCTTGACCTAATTCTTTCGCCAAAGTGATATTCCATTTACAAGCTTCCATTGCATTCATGTCCTTATCTTACTTATAATTCAAACCCACCTACCAAATAGACAATTTTCCCTAAATGTAGGAACTTCCTAAAAAAATAGCAAGTTGACCAAAAAATGTAGCAGTGAGATTCTAAGAGTTGGAATCTCTATTCCACCCAAATGAGTATCCAAATATACAAAAACAACAAATAGGAACTAACAATAAATAATATTTTTGGGTGTTGTAGGATTTCCCTGACATCGTTGGATGCTCTTACATTAGACACTATTCTCCAATTGGCAAAACTTTGCCACTAAAAAATTGTTTTCTAGGAGAATATAGACAGTATAAAGATAGATGTAAAGCATATGTACTTGAAGTTGTACCTAATGTTTTTTATGGTGTATGAAAATCTATTTTGTTTATTTCATTCTATTAATTGGCTAATGTGCAATCCGAACTAACTCTTTACTCCCCCCACATAATTGAGTTTTGGGTGTAAATGCAACACACAAGAATTTCTTCGAGATTAGTACTCTAGTTTGTGTTCCCCCATTTTATTGCTAATGTTTGTTCCCTTGTTGAGACCTCATTAGGTTGTGCAGAGGAAAGTAAGGAGAAAAATTAAAATTTAAAACTTACTTGGGACAAGATTTTTGGACAAGGAATGAAAATTTTCATAGTTTTTGACACTCCATCTTTAGTGTTAGCCCCATGAGAGTGGTGAGGAATCAAGGGGACAAAGAGTAAAAATGGGGGAGATATCCAATAGGTATCCCTAAAATGATGTGACTGATAAAAATAAGATACCAAATAACTAGCATGGGAGGAGATACATGAGTAATTTAAAAGAAAATGAAAAATACCCATGGCCAAAGTAAATAAGAGGAAATAAAGAGAAATTAAGGATAAAATTGAATTAATATAGTTAAAATGGTGAAGAGAGAAGATTTAAAGGGAAGAAAGACACCCAAAAAATAATAAAGAATGTAAAGAAGAAGAGGAATGAGTGCATTAAGGAGGGTGCTACATAGTGTACCAAGGTGGGTGCTATCAAGAAATAATAATGAAAATATATTGACAATGAAGAATGAATGACTCAAAAATGAATGAATTCACATTGGGAGAAAGATGGAAAAGTCCTAACAAATTTGGAGAAGGTAATTGAAGGCTATGGGAAATCTAAAAGTTTGTTGGTAGAGGATTACCAAATCATGGGATCCCCAACCCTACCAAAACTCTCCAAAAGTCCTATAATAAGGCTAGACTTGTCAAACATCACCATCAAATTGGATGATAGGTTCTTAGAATTCTAAAAATGTTAGAAATATTTTTGTCTATTAATTAATAATATTTAGAGGAATCAGTTAATAAAAGTGTAAAAAAAAGTAAAGAGGGAAGATATAGGAGATGCAACTAATGAATATTTACAACCCTTGGACTTGGACACATCCCCTATGTCATATAAAATAAGAAGTATATCAATAGAAGAGAAGTTAGATAATGAAGACAAGAGTAAGCAAGAAGACAAGGTAGTAGATTGAAAAGAGATCTTGTGAAGATAATATTTTGAGATAAAGTTGGTAAAAATAAGGGTAGAGATCATAATCCTGCTAAAGTAAGAAGTGTGAAAAGGGAGAAGAAAAATACTCCACCACTCCACAAGCCCAAACCAAAGAAGTAAAAGCTAAAATCAAGGGTCATCAATTAAGATTATGATATTCAGTAATGATGCTATTGAGGTTGTGGAACACACATTCCTATTGGATTCACTTTAGCCTAGGAAGGATATTGAAGAAGATAAAATTAAATCATTGGAACTTATGACATCCTTGAGGAAGGACACATTGGAATGGTGCAAGAACATATATCTGAAACATGATAAATTTTGGGAAGACGTAAATGAATTCTTGACTAATTTTGACACTTAGAAAGTAGCATCTAAGAGTGTAAGTAAAATGAGATATTTAGTACAAAAGAGAAGAGAATCAATAAAATAATATAACAAAAGATTCAAGGAAGCAACTAGGAAGTTAGAGGAACCATTAAAAAAATAAACAAACAATGGAATGGTTCATATCTAGATTGTAGAGAGACATTATAGAAGCCCTATAGGGTAGAATATACTTGACACATATCTAGATGTTGTCATAGTGACTTATCACATTGAGGCACAACAATGGAGTTAAGATTAAATAAATACAAAGAAAGGAAGCCCTAGAAAAATTATAATTGGCGATAGAGAAATTGAATTTGTACCAAGACATAATGATGAGGGAAGATGTAAACAAAAAAAAAACAAAATATTTTGTGCACTTATTGTTCAAGAGAGACATATTATAAATGAATTCCCAAAAGCACATGAGGAAAAGAAGGAAGTCATAATAAAGGTAGAAATCAAAACAATACCACCACACCAAAATTAAATGTACTATGGAGTATGTAGAGAGTGGACCAGTCATGAAATGGAGCATTTTCCATTCAAAGCCTTCAAGATTAGAAATGTAGAAAATCATTTAGCCCCTAGATGTTTGTTGCACCATGGATGTGATATGGATGTAGATATAATTATACCATGTGTTAAGGGCCTTACAAAGAGACCTTTGTACATTACTGATGCAAGATAAAAGAAGCTCCCTTGAAGGAATTTTTTTTACAATGCGCTAAAAAGTATCACAAAAACTTTTAGGAAGATGATAGAAAATTCAACTAAAAAGGAGGTAGAGGACATAGAAGAGGAAACCATACGAGAGATGATGCTACATGTTTGTGTATCATCATAAATTGTAAACCTTTGATAGGGCATCCAATCCAACTCTCGCCTAGCACTAATTTTAGTGTGTCACATCCTATTATGCATTATAGTACTTCACTATGCTTTTAATTAATGAACAATTCAAGAATATGAGTCATCTCTTAGTTTAAATCTCACCACACTCTTATTTGGGCCCTTAAATCTAAGTGTTTTCTTTATCTTTCATCATTTTAATTTATTATAAATCCTACTTAAGATTAGAAGACACATTTTTTCATCTAAACATCACATCTTTCCATGAAAATGCATTTTGGGTGTATAGACCTTATTATCTTGTGTCCCTAGAAATTTAGGCCTATTTAATCAGGCATACGTCACTCGGGGAAATGTAGATATTTTATTTTTGGTCAAATTTTTGGGAGGATATTATGATAGTCTTTCCCTTTCTAAAAATATCCCTGATGCAAAATATTATAATTCTAAGTTAGCATTTCCTCAATTCAAAGTTAGAATCTCATATATAAGGAAGATAACCTTCCTCATTTGGATATATCTCAATCAATCAATAAATAAATCAAGCACTGCAAATCGGAGATATTCTTATGTAGTAAATATTTTCATATACAAAGACAAATCAACAAGGTCCAAGTCTTCAATAAAATTGTATACATCACCATGGGATCTTTAAGAGATGTTGGAGGATGATAGGGAATAATTGATTAATGATAGGATTATATCTCTTCCTAAGAGTTTGGTATGATTTCATGTTGTTCTGATATTTACAATTAATATTTAGATTTGAGTTTTATAATTTTAAGTTATGTGATTCATGCATTCTTGAGTTATTTCCAATTGTATCATTAATGGTTTTTCTCTAACACACTTGACAAGGGATCTTAATTATATTTATGCAATTTAGTTCATAGCAATCTTAGATGCACTTAATATTTTAGAGCACACACCTTCCAATTTTGATATTGGATATTCATGCAAGTGGAGATCACCAAAATGGGATGTTGAATAAGGAAAAATCTTATATAGACACACACACACACACACACACACACACACACACCCATTCTCTATTTTTAAATTTTAACTACAAGTTCCAACATAGACTGAAGATAAAAACAAGCTCAAGAGATAGATACAAAAGTTCACACCAAAGCTCAACACAAAACACTAGGTCAAGGTTTCCTGGGGCACCATTGACCTTGGTCATGGGTACTTAGGATGTCATTTACCTCCAAAAATTATCTAAAATTACCATGAACCCAATGTAGAGCCTTGAGAACCTAGACCCTAAATATTGTGCAAAAATTCATCAAATTAGACAAGAGCACCTTGATCGATAGTGCCCTAATTTCAATCCAATTTCTAGACACAAGTGCACCACAAAATTCTTCCAATTTGTTACATACTCTACAATTTTCACTTTTTGTATTAGTAAATATGATTCATTTATCCTAGATATCAATTGTGTGGCCATAAAAACACTCAAACAATCACTTAGTGCATCAAAGGAATAGGCACCTTAAGGTTATGATGCTAAATTGATTCTCTTGGACAAAGAGTTAGTCATTCATATTTATCTCTTGGTGGCTTCATATTCGAATGCAATGTATAGGAAAAAGAGGATTTTTGCACTTGACTACCTAATCCCCCTTTTCCCCTACATTGAAATTACAAATGCAAGAATAATGGACATTATACCACAAAGTGTTGGTCTAAAGAGAAATATAATTGTGCATTTTTTTATAGTGACAACCATGATCTTTATAACTTTGAGGGGGTAGTGTAGTATTTTCAAAATGATTTTCCACAATCCAAAAGTGATGAACTTTTAGGGCCTAATAGGGGTGTAAGGGAGATTACATGAATCCCCCAGCAAGGATCTAGAGGATGTCTAGGACCTCCTTAATACATAAAAAAGACTTTATAAAATAAAACAACTATGAAAATACTAGAAAATGTATTCTCTCAAGAAAATTCATAGAATAACCCATGACCATAATTGGAAGAATAGTCCACTCTTAATAATTGCACATTTAAAAAATAAAAAGATCAAACATGACACAATGGATGTAGGTGTATATATAAACATCATCTTGACATCTACTTCAGAGTGAGTGGGGAGACCTAAATTAGTGAAAAAACCATTCAATATTAGTATAGTAGATTGACCTAGTATGCATATATTGGAAAAATGTAAGAATTTTGAATTCACTAAGTTCTCAAATAAATGAAAACAAATTGTAGTAGAAATGACATAAACATTTAATACATTCAAGGAACTACTAGCCCTCAAGTAGTTTGTAAATGCAAATGGCATTATAGACTCAAGGAAAGAGAAAATTTTATTTTTGAATGACAATAGGGTAGTATACATCCATTTAGGTTATGAGGAGGATATCGCTTGTGAATAAGAAATTTCTCAAGATAGAGAAGAAGATTCCAATTTACTCTATTCAATTTCTAAATTTACCCACCACAAAAGGAGAAGACTGAAAAAATGAAGGAAAAACTAAGTTGGATAGTTACAATACTAACACAAATAAGAATGAATTAATATATGTAGGGGTGCAAGGAGAAAAAAATAGAGATCCCCCTTTAACTCTGGACAACCTCCTTTAACCCTCTTACTAAACTGCTCATTGTGTGTCCAGTGTGGGTTTGTCTCCCCAATCTCCCCCTGCATTTTTGGGAAAAATATTGTTTTGAGGCTATTGGAAATTCCATTGGTCATTTTATAAAGGTGGATGGGGCTATGGCTATGATGGGCCTTTCTACCTTTCCTTGCATTTGGGCTGACATTGAAATCTCCACACCCCTCCCTAAGGAGGTGGTTCTCATGGTTTGGAATAGGTTGTGGGCTCAACTTATAGATTATGAGAACCTCCCCTTTTGGTGTCAATGGTGCTTCTCTATTGGTCATTTGGCTACATATTATTCTCTTTCACATTGAAGAGGTACTGCCACTTGGTGAAAGGATGCAAATAATGATCATTTGACTATTTGTACATTAAACTCTTCCTCTGATGAATCTTCATAGGATGACGATGACTCCCTACATGGTGATACTTCTACTGAGTCACCTTTCTCTGACGTAGTCAATCTAACCCTACCTCTTATTGTTGATGTGGTCCTCTCTATTTGCATGGATCATTTTCCAACTATTGCTACTCTTGTTTTGTGAAAACACTTGGCTATTGAGATATGCCATTTTCAACACTCTATTCCTTGTTGTTGTTTCTATCTCTCAAAGAGGGATTTGCCACCTTCCCATTATGGTGGGGACCCTACTAAAGTATCACTTGAACACTTATTCATAGGTGAAGTTAAAATCACTCTGTAAACTCTCACTCTCCTCCCTAGGTGATGTTATTTCTATTTAAGCATTAATGGATTGTCATTAGTATCAATAAGTTATTCAGTCGGTAAAGGTTGGTATAAGGAGACAACAAATCAATGGATCAAATAGACAAATCCTTTACACCGAGTAAAGACAAGGAAAAACTTCAAGATCACCTAATACAGGTTTGACCGAGCACACTTACCAAGCATCAAGAAATTACCAAGTATTGAGCAAGGGATCACCGAGCATTGATACACATTGAGCATCAGTAATTTGACGAACAATGAATGTAGTGATTACCAAGTAAAGTAGGAAATGACATAGTAATTAGGAATAACACATATATTATGAAAATGGTTTACACTGATCATATAAATGGTTTACCAAGATCTGGACATATTTAATATGGATGTAATAATTAACGTTTGTGATGATTCCTATGTATTGGTAGATCTAGGTTATTTTTGTATACCGTTGATCTTAGGTTTTCTAAGATGATAAAAACCCTAATTAGTTCAAGTAAATTTGATATATAATTGTAAAGATGTCATTATAATCATGTATCATGAAGCAATAGCCACACTAAGGACATCAGGAGATCATACACATGGTCTTATGATAGAAATTTTTTGAGAGGTAGATGTTATAAACTAAGTTTGCACCCTTGTTTCAAGCTCTCTTGGTCTTGATAACTTAGTATAACATGGGAATCATGTCCAAGTGTGGGACCTATGCTAACTGAGACAAGACCTCCAAGTTCTAGGCTGGTTCCTCTTGGATAATCACCTTAATTTGCTTCTAGACAAGAAAGTAAATTTTGAGGGAAAAGGGATAGAAGGAATGTTGAAGGGAAATGACTAAAAACAAACTACCTACTAGGTGATACACCAAAATGATGGTATGAATTACAGTATAGAGGATGAAATCAGTGCACAAACTTAGGTCTAGGAGATCACAACTCACTAAATAGGCTTGCATCAATATTTCATAGAAGGGTTTGTAATAGAAAGAGGCTATTCAGGGAAAGAGAGAATTTCACAAACAATAGCCTTCCTAAGAATTTACACACAATTTATAACCTGCAAACAAACATTCACCTCTGCAACTAGGTATAGGAATGAGACAGATTGTCAGGGGGTTGAACTATACCCACAAGATCATTCAAATCAAATCATCCATAGGAATACACATGAATTGTAGAAAGAAAGAGGGATCAGGAACCCTAAGATATTACTGAAAACATACATATACTTAATCCATTAAGAGGAAATTTAGACAAGAAAGCATAGGGACAGAAAGAATGTCACAAAATACCTTTGCAATGTCTAAATCCCAATGAAAGATTACAAACTACAGAAGCCAGAGGGCAGAAAGAATGCCTTGGATAACTTCTAAGAAAGAAAACCTCTTTTTACAAAATGTAAACTCTGAGCTCTAAAAGCTCCAAAAAACTAATATATACATCTCCTTTATTGCACACAGGTAGGAGAAAAATATCTAATTAGGGTCACATAGATTTTCATAGAATAATGGGAACCCTAATTCTGTCATCCCTGATCATAAATGCAATCCTTGAAAATATCTTGATCAATTAGATATCTATTTGCATGTCCATTTCATCACCATATCTTCCTACAGACAAGCCGCCTTGATCTATCTACCTCTCTGCAACTTGGGCTCGCCATAACTGCTCAAATCTGGTACTTCTTAGATATTTTGAATTTAAAAAATGTAAATGGTCATAGGTGGCACCAAGCTTCTCTTATCAATGACTGATATTTAAACTTCGATCTCTCTTTAAAATAGGGCCGTTAGATCTTCCATTTTTCCTAGGCACCGTATCTATCCTTAACCCTAACTCATCTGGCGAATACATGACAAAGGATTTCACTTCAGGTTCTCCTTTCTCTTTAGTCACTGAATCTCACTATCTTTTTTCTAACTCTGGCTTGGTCTAGTGATCACCTGAAAAGCGTTGATCCCTCTGGTAGTCACTTTATCTCCTGAAGTGTTCAGAATATTCTTTCTCATTAGGAGGTTGCCTGACTGAAGAGAGCCTCGTAGTCATGGAATAGAAAACAATATTCTCCCTTTATTGAGCGATCACCCAAAAAACATTATAAACCTGAGCCCATCCTGCCACCTATCACTCTTTCATTTGCTTTCAACTGCCTTGTCAGCTCTGACAACCGCCAACTATTTTGAAATAACTCAACCTGTATTGACCATGAGAATCTAGAGATTGGGCGACTGTGTATTTTTTGGTCCACTGAAAGTTTCTCTTAACCTTGGTCAAGCTTGGAGATCACTCGAATGAAGCTAATCATGAGGTCACTAGATAAAAATCTAACTCTGAGTTATGTCTAAAGATCAGGCAATAGCCGTTGATCTTCTTTCATCTTACGATCCTCACTGGATCTCCTAATCTTTTCTAACCTAGCCACCGCATTTTGAGATCAAGAGATAACCATGTCGCCAATTCTCTAAATGTTTGAAACATAACCATCAGGATTAAGAGATCTTGTGAACACATAGTCACTCAGTTGTTGAATAAAAACCTAACCATCTCAAAGAACTGGAGACCTAGCGACTGTTCAACTTTACCTCAATTCTCCTTTGACCAGAGTATATCTGGCGAATGTCTGACTGAAGAAACTCAAAGTCACATGGAATTTTGTTGACCCTAGGTTAACTCATGAGACTCCCTGATTGAAGATAATATTAACTCAGCCTTTACCATATATTTGAATTTAGAGATCTAGCGACTGAGCCCTCATTCTCCTAGTCGTCAGACATATTTGAATAATCCTTTTGTGCTAAGCAATTACCTGACTAAGGAAGATCTCACAATCACCAGACCTCATGGAATATTCATTTTGCATTACGAGATCACTCAACTGAAGCTTTAGTTGTTGAATGGATTGGAATATTCGATCATGGATCTCGCGATTGAGAGACTAAGTCATGAAGCCTGGGCCCACCAGAGACACGTGGCACCTTGTCATTTGTTTTTATCTTCACCTTGAGCTGACTATCTCTTGACCTTGATCAAATCTGATGACTTCCTGACTGAAGGGAACCTTTAAGTCTCATGCACTTTTGATTGACCATTATTAACTCTCATGACTTGGTGACTGAGAAAAAGCTAAGTCTTGCAATCTTTTCATAACCATGGGTTTAATCAAGAGACTACCCAGCTGAAAGGAAAATCATTGAGTCTTTGAATAAAAAGGGAATATGCTTTCCAATCAGGAGATTAAGAGATATAAGGTAGTCGTAGGATCAGGAGGTAAAAAGGAATATTCTGCTGAGCTTAAGAGATCTCGCGACTAGCCTTAGACAAAAATGCACATGGGAAATATAGAGACTTAAGTGGCTGAAAAAGTAATGGCAAAATAGAAAGGCCATAGGGTTTTTAGGGTTTTTGGGCCTCTAACGGTCACTTTTTTCAAAATTAATGGCCTTCAATAGGGTTTAATGAGAATTTCTGGATGGAGCCCAGCTCGTGGCCAAAATTATATGGAATTAGGAAATTTTGAGTAACAGTAGAATCAGTTTATCAGAACAACATACAAGGGTACTGAACAGAATAGAAGAGCATATACATCACATTGAGGTGATATTTATTTGATATTTCATAGATCTAAATCAAACAAGTATTAGTTGTCATTTTACAGATACTTTACTATTATCAATTTAACCATTGTAGCATATCAAAATCTCTTAATAGAGTGGACTTAATAGTTCTTATTTAAATCTCTTAATTGAGTACACACATACTTTGTGTTGTTTAAATCCTTTAACTAGGTAGATATAGTTGATATTTTGTTACTCCTAACAAGGCAAGATCATCAGAAGTGATCAAAAGTTGTAGCCTTAATCAACATACTTTATTTACTACAGTAGTGAAGAATTTGTGGGTGTCATCCCCACCACTTTTTTTACCTTCTAACAAGGGTTTCTGCATAACCAAAATATTTGTGTCGTGAGTATCTACTTTCATATATGATTTATTGTTTTGTTTACATGCACTTTACATTTTAAGCTATATGAATGTATGTTACAAACAATGGAATCAGTCAATTAATAGATATCTACTATTGCAAAGTGTTAAGTGTTAAAAGTTTTTGAGGGTACTGATTCACTCCTCCCCTCTAAGTACTTTATCTTTCCAATCCCAATAATTGGTATCAGAGCTAGATCTCTTGCTAAGGAATTTTAACTGCTGAAGAGAAAAGATCTAAGGATGGAAAGATATAAGTTGGACAAGACTATTGAGAATCAAAGGATACAAATGAAAATATTCATTGAACAATTCAAGAAAACCAAAGATGAACTGAAGAAGTTACCGATTCAAAGGAAGGATATGGCAATTTAGTAAAGTGAAACTGATTATCATGAAGAAGAGATGGATGACCCATTTGAGACATCTGGATCTAGATCTAGTAGTATATTCGATGCATTTGAAGGAGAAATATTTGATTTATCTAAAAAGAATCTACATCTTACTGAACAAGTCAAAGCTTTGCAGATCGGTCAAGAGACACAAATGGTTAGGATGATTGATGTCATGAACAATTCTAGGTAAGAAGAATAAGAAAGAAACTTGGCTATTGAAGACAAGAGACAAATGAATGAGAAGCTACCAATCAGATGATTGTCATAAGTCAGGAAGTCAATCGAGTAAACAGTGAGCTTACAAGGAAACTAGAAGACATTGGTGAACTAAGAGAAGAAAATGAAAGATTGAAGAATAAGGTTAAAATGAAACAACAACATAATGAGATGATCCAAATGGCTGAAGATAGTTCTAAGAAAATAGATGAATTTTTTATTAGTCAAAGAGGACTTGGCAGCACAACTAGTTTAGGCTACACCGAGTAGGGAGAGTCATCAAGACAAGCCAAAAAGAATAATTCCTACACTAACCAAAGGCTAAAGAAGCTATCATGTTATCATTCTAGAAAACTGGGCCACACATCTAATGTTTGGAGGAGCAAAGAAAAAGGTATTCCTAAATCCACTCCTAAGTTTAATGGTTATTATTATAACTGTAACAAGTTTGGACATCAGGAACATGAGTGCATATCTAAGTTGAATAGGACTCCTAAGAAACTCTACATGGAGAAACATTGTCACACTTGCAACGTGCATGGACACATATCACAAGAGTGTAGGAAAATGATGAAGCAAGTCTGGATACCAAGAGAATAGAACAAAGCCTGTCAACCGAGAAGGAAAGGTAATACATACACTGATTACAACACATGGGTTAATTGCACATGTGGAAGATATGGACATATAGCTGAAAATTACATGAGAAAGAATTGGAGAGGTAGATCTTGCAACTAGACAAGAACTGGTATGACATGTTTACATTGTCACAAATTCGGTCACTTAAGTAAGGATTACAGAGACCAAGCACCAGAGATACAAACATATAAAAATGAAAATACAATTTAGGAAATTATGAGGATAGGAAACACAATATGGAGAAAAGAATCAAGTGATAATGTTGGATCAAGCAATGTAGTCGGTGGCACCTCATCCATTGAATTGGGTGACATCACCACCTCCACCTAAGTCATAAAATGTATGTATGGAACTGAATTTTAAATCAGTTATATCTAACAAACAGTTCCTTATATCTAGTGATTGAATACCAAATCTGCATGAAACAAGATGCACTATGGTTTTATATGTTTTGAGCTTTAATTATATATATTTAGTATAAGCAAGACTGAGTATGTATTTCCTAGTCGATAACTATTGGCAAGGTTAACTAAGTTATTGTACTAACTGAGTGATCTCTTAGTGTTAACCAAGGTTATGATTTTTGAAGTATACACTGAGCACAACTACTCTTACCAAGTTGTGTTAGGTCAAACATTTAATGCTAAAGTTTGAGTGGGAATTTGAAATTTTTCTATAAATACATCATGGACTTAGTTATTTTTTTCACATTGTGAACATGAAGAACAGAGCGATTTCAAGAGAGAATTGAGAAGAAAGATTCAAGAGAAATTTGAGCACAGATTTGAAGGTTTCCGAGAAAATTATTCACAATCACAAGCAAGTTTCATCCTCACCGAGCTATTTCATTGTCATATCTCAAAGCCCTAATTTGAAGAACAATGGCATCCTCATCAAAAGTTGAGAAATCTAAGATTGGAATTGATAAGAGTGTTAACTTAATCAAGTCTGCAACTTGTAATGAGCCAAAGTATAAACTACATCCCAAGCTTGCATCACAAATTGATAAAATTGGAGCATTTTTTAGAATACCACATAGGTTTTTGCTGGTTGAAGATATTCAAGTGTATATACACTATAAGATTGGTGAAATAGGTGATTTTGAGCTACAATCCACCCTCCAAGAGATAAGTGTCGATGGAAAGCTCAAGGATGAGCACACACATTTGGAGGTGAAAGGTTTGGTTAACACCCTATATGTTCTGAGGGTCTTCAAGAATGACTGGATCAGGATCATATTGAGCCATGTGCATGAGGGTAAATTATGGTTGGATGAACTTGTGAAAATCACCAAGGATATAATACACATAGTCACCGGTTACCCCATAATCGACAAGGCTAAAGCACTAAGAAGTGCATTGAGAACAAAGATTGAAAAACCTACAGGAGCTGAATGGGACAATAGAGGCATGAGAATCAATACCATTGTTGATCCCAAGACTAGGTTCAGTGCATACACAATTGGCTAAAAAATATTTCAATCTAGTAGACCTAACAACGTGCCATGTGGAGTTGTGGACATAGCATATAAGATAATAAAGAAAGTTTTTCAATTGGACCTCATTGAGCTTTAATTGAAACAATTAGAAGAAAATATGAGAACCATTAGGTCAGAAAAGTTGATGAAGGGTGCTCCCCTTAGTACCACAAACACATAACAAAAACAGAGACACAACAACAATATGCAAGAACAAAAAATGGGCTTCTTATTAGCTCCACAAATGTGGAATTACAAACTTTCAAAATTACAATATGCAAAGCCACATGGGCATTCCCTTACAATATTTTGTAGGACAAAGCCTCAAATTATTACCTAGATCTACTACCCAAACTTGTCCCGAACTGCCTAAGACAACACTACAACCTTCCTTATATAGGCAATTTTCCACCACCTGGGAAGGTTCCAAAATTTTAGCCAACAAGGCCGACCAAAATTAGAATTATTTTATTTTACAATTTATTACATCAAAGTCAGCCCAAAATAACTTTTGAAACCCAAACATAAATTTTGAAGGAAAATCATTTTCTGCCATTTTAGGTGGCCCAACTTTCAAAGACCATAAGTCATCACCAGTTGACCCGATTGACTATTATAACCCCATTCCAGAAAGGCCACGAAGTTCTCTACAGCCTTGACTCATGCAAGCACCTATCACTCAAATTATTGACCTCATCCGGGGCCTCTAAAGCCTTCAAAACTGAGTTCAAAGTTTATGTACCCTGTTGCCAATACTGAAAATCTTCAATATCTACAAAGCTAGACTTGATCTGTCAATGAAACTTTACTGGCAGGCTGATATGACCAAAATGAACCTCCAAGGAAGAAATTAGAACATTTCAAGATCAGGTGACCAACTTACTAAAAATAGAAAGTTTCCATAAATAGCAGCTCTACACAAGATAGCCCTTGTTGAATACAAAAATAAAAATATTTTTTGGTGATGCAAGATTGCTCTTACACCCAAGATGCTCCTGCATCAGACACTCAGGGTAATTTGAGAAGTGACACTGTCATGAATCAGGTGTGCAGAGGAAAACCAAGACCGTTAACCTCCTCCTTCATTAGCCATGATGAATCTTCAATAGGTCATTCTTTCCATTTGACCCAATATTCTTCATATGTCTAGTTCCTTGTACTTCTACCAACATGACTATCCAGTATGTCTTCAATCTCCTTGATATCTGAACTGGTTACTGGAATAGTCCACTGTGCTACTGTAACCTCATGTTCAACACCTCCTTCATGATACTCTATCATATCTGAAACATTAAATACTGGTGAAATATTTAGCTCAGTAGGCAACTCGACCTCATATGCATTTCCTGAATCATGCTTCTTCAGTATCTTACATGGCCCAAACTTCTTCATTTTCAGCTTGTTATATGTACCAACTAGAAATTGCTCCTTCCGCAAATGAACCATGACTTCATCTCCAACCTGAAATCCTTATGCCTCCTTTTCTCATCTTCCTTAGCCTTATACTACACATTCATCTTGGTAATATGCTTCCTCACCTCCTCGTGGATGTTCTTCAAGTGTTCTGTAAAATCCTCAGCTTCAGCACTACTTATTTCTCCTTTATCTATCTTTCTCAACTCAGATGCATTTTTGGGACTATTTCCATATACAATCTGTGGATGATGTGATGAACTAAACTTCAAATCTATCTTCAACTCTTCACTTTCTACTAGTGTCATTCTATGTGCTACCTTGTTTGGCAAACTGGCTCCTAGAATCAAATTCATCTGATGACTAATCTTTCTTACCAATGGTAATCCATCAAGTACATTATCAATATCCTGAAACTCATTCAATAATTCTACAACTTCTATAGGTACATCTTCTACTTCCTCTTTCCCAGCCTTTGGAATTAAGGTAAAATACATATGCTCATGCTGCATACCATCTAATAATTTGCTCTACCAACAAAATTTATTCTTATATTACCACATACCTTTTCTTCAATTTCCTTCAATGGTTTTAGCTTATGTCGCACTCCATCCTTTATTAGGGAATAGGTATTCGCACGACCATCATGTATAACACATTTTTCAAACTACCAAGCTCTACCCAACAACATATGACATGCATCCATAGATATGATATCACATAGTACCTCATCTTGGTACTTTCCAATCTTGAACTTTATTAGGCACTGTTCAATGACCATGACCTTGTGGTCATCCTGGACCCAAGCAACCCGATATGGATGTGGGTGTTTTTGTCTCTTGAGCTTCAACTTTGTCACCATCTCTTTTGACACCAAATTATCAGTACTACCACTATTAATAATCACATCACAACACTTATCCTTACATTTGTACCTGGTGCGAAACAGGCTCCTCCTTTGTTCAGGTTCATTCTCACCATTTAGCAGGACTCTTCTATTGATCAATGTTTCTCCTCTTTAAGCCTCTTCAGAATTTGATGATCTGGCATCCTCATCTACATATGCAACTCTGGCCTAGCCTTCATTCCTCCTATCCATCCTTCCTTGGTGTTGAGGACATTCAAATTCTCTATGACCTTCTTCTCCATAGTGAAAACATGTTCCACGAAAGCCTCCTCTTCCTGAACCTTGTCCTCTCCCTCTTCCTCTCTGATCTCTACTGTTCTGATCTTGGAAATGATTGAAATTATCTCCTCTCTAATTCTGACTGTTACTGGTCTCATCCTTCTTTTTCAGATCTTCATTTTGATCTCCATATGACTGTCCACCATATCTTCGATCACAACCTCTTCCGCTTTGTTTTCTCTCAAACTTCTTGTTTAGCTTTTCCTCTACTTTTTGGGCAAACTAGTATGCCTTTTCAATACTATTCATTCAAACTAGATTCAGCTCCTCCTGAATGCTTGGGCTTAACCCATTAAGGTAACAGGAAACTTTCTCCTTATTAGCTTCCACATGTCCTGTTCTGATGAGGATTCGATAGAACTCCTCTATATACTCCTAAACAGATCATCCCGCTTGCTTCAAACTTTGCATTTTCTTCAGTAGGTCAAGCTCATAATCAACAGGGATGAACCATCACTTCGATTTATCCACCATCTAATCCCATCTTGTGATTTTATCTTTCCCTCTTCTATTTCACTCTAATTTAATCTCTTGCCACCAAATCTTTGCATGACCTTTCAGTCTGGCCTTCATGAATTTGACCCTATCAGGATCCTCAATATCTTCATACTCAAAATATTATTCACATTCATTGATCCAGTCGATCAACTCCTTTGGGTTAAGATTTCCTAAAAATGTAGGGACCTCACTCTTAGGTCTTTTTTCGATCTTGGAAATGGCCCGAAAAAGTCTTTCTTCCTTCAGGTTCACAACTTTGACTTCTCCTTCTTGATCTTCTTCTTCGGCTTCATCCTCACTTTTGCCTCTGACATTAAGATTCATTCCTCTACAAATCTCTTCTTGCAATGCTCGCACTTGTCTCTAGAGCACTCTAACCTTAGGTGTTACAATACTAGCTCTTCCACCACATTCCCTTTGTGGAGGTATTTTTGTGATGCGCACTGAAACCCTAACCACAGTCCTGGTGCAAATTGCCTCACAGTGGGCAATCTGTTTACATAGATACCCTAACCCATAGTCCTGGTGCAAACTACCTCACAGTCAGCGATCTATTTACACACTCAAGAACTCCCACTCTGATACCACTTGATGAAGGGTGCTCCCCTTAATACCACAAACACATAACATAAATAGAGACACAACAACAATATGAAAGAACAAAAAATGGGCTTCTTATTATCTCCACAAATGTGGAATTACAAACTTTCAAAATTACAATATGCAAAGCTACATGGGCATTCCCTTACAATATTCTGTAGAATAAAGCCTCAAATTATTACCCAGATCTACTACCCAGAACTGTCCCAAACTACCTAAGACAACACTATGGCCTTCCTTATATAGGCAATTTTCCACCGCCTGGGAAGGTTCCAAAATTTTAGCCAACAAGGCTGACCAAAATTAGAATTATTTTATTTTACAATTTATTACATCAAAGTCAGCCAAAAATAACTTTTGAAACCCAAACAAAAATTTTGAAGGAAAATCATTTTTCGCCATTACAGGTGACCCAACTTCTGAAGACCATAAGTCATCACCAGTTGACCCAATTGACTATTATAACCCCATTCCAAAAAGGCCACGAAGCGCTCTACAGCCTTAACTCATGCAAGCGCTCGTAACCCAAATTCTTGACCTCATCCGGGGCCTCTAAAGCCTTCAAAATAGAGTTCAAAGTTTATGTGCCTGTTACCAATACTAAAAATCTTCAATATCTACAAAGCTAGACTTGATCTGTCAATGAGACTTTACTGGTAGGCTGATATGACCAAAATGAACCTCTAGGGAAGAAATCAGAACATTCTGAGATTGGGTGACCAACTTACTAAAAATAGCCAGTTTCCATAAATAGCAACTCTACACAAGATAGCCCTTATTGAATACAAAAATAGAAATATTTTTTGGTGATGCAAGATTGCTCTTACACCTAGGATGCTCTTGCATTAGACACCTGGGGTAATTTGAGAAGTGACCCTGTCACAACTCAGGTGTGTAGAGGAAAACCAAGATAGTTAACCTCCTCCTTCATTAGCCATGATGAATCTTCAATAGGTCATTCTTTCCATTTGACCCAATATTCTTCATATGTCTAGTTCCTTGTGCTTCTGCCAACACGACTATCCAGTATGTCTTCAATCTCCTTGATATCTGAACTGGTTGTTGGAATACTCCACTGTGTTGTTGTAACCTCATGTTCAACACCTCCTTCATGATACTCTGTTAGATCTGAAACATTAAATACTAGTAAAATATTCAGCTCAGTAGGAAACTTAACCTCATATGCATTTCTTGAATCATGCTTCTTCAGTATCGTAAATGGCCCAAACTTCTTCATTTTTAGCTTGTTATATGTACCAATTGGAAATTGCTCCTTCCACAAATGAACCATGACTTCATCTCCAACTTGAAATTCCTTATGCCTCCTTTTCTCATCTACCTTAGCCTTACACTGTGCATTCATCTTGGTAATATGCTTCCTCACTTCCTCGTGGATGTTCTTCAAGTGCTCTATAAAATCCTGAGCTTCAACACTACTTATTTCTCCTTTATCTATCTTTCTCAACTCAGATGCATTTCTGGGACTATTTCCATATACAATCTGTGGATGATGTGATGAACTGAACTTCAAATCTATCTTCAACTCTTCACTTTCTACTAGTGCCATTCTGTGTGTTGCCCTGTTTGGCAAACTAGCTCCTGGAATCAAATCCATCTAATGACTAATCTTCCGTACCGATGGTAATCCATCAGGTACATTATCAATATCCTGAAACTCATTCAATAATTTTGCAACTTTTATAGGTACATCTTCTACTTCCTCTTTCCCAGCCTTTGGAATTAAGGTAAAACACATATGCTCATGTTGCATACCATCTAAGAAATTTCCTCTACCAACAAAATTTATTCTTGCATTACCACATACCTTTTCTTCAATTTCTTTCAATGGTTTTAGCTTATGTTGCACTCCATCCTTTATCAAGGAAAAGGTATTCGCACGACCATCATGTACATCACATTTGTCAAACTTCCAAGGTCTACCCAACAAAATATGACATGCATCCATAGATATGATATTCAAAGATATTTTTAGTGAAAAGTAGAGCACTAAATATTCTGGAAAGAAAACTCAAGGATGTTGATGAAAATAGTTAGCTCTTATGGACTACAATTCTTACTGCCTAGGAAAAAGATAATAAGTTGGTACTAGTAGTCATCCATGAGAAGAAAAATAAAAGGAAAGGAAAAGGTATACACTCAGATGATGTAGATCTGGCTACTAAGGAACTGATTGATCTATCTAACACTAAGGTACTAGACACTACCATTTCAATTGATTTTTATCCAGTAGGCTATAGAGAAGAGTACAAGGATCCTCCCGAGAAATTGGTAATAATAGGGACAAATGATGTACTTATTGAAGACATCACAAATGGAGATCCTGATGATAGCAAGGATGATGAATATGTGAATATTGTTGCAAACACAAATGAAGAAACTGCACCTACTGAGACAAAAACTAGTGTGATACTCGGTGACTTACCAATTTTGGTACAAGTAGTTGAGATCATATCATAGAAGGAACCCGAAGGCTCAAACCCCAAGAAAAAAAAAAGATACAATAGGTGAACACGGGACAATGGAATAGGGAACAACAAAGCAAGATACTTCCCATCAGCCTAAGAAAATAGAGGCAGCATCTCAAGCACCGAAAGAAAGTAAATTAGTAGAATCTACAACAGACACAACTGACGCCCAAGGACAAACCACTGAGACACCGGTCATAGGGAAAATTAAAGAGGAAAGTGTATCTACTAAGCTTGAGAAGACAAATATAGAGACTAAAGCTCTAGTTCCATTTATCAAATCATCACCACCGAAGAAGAAGAAGAAAAAGAAACACGATAAAGGACCAGTTACACTAGATGAAGTAATTGACATACTGGAATGTGACCCTATAACTTTAGAGCCAGAGGAACTTGGAAAATATGGGGAATTGTGTACAAGGAAGGCTACACAAGAAAAGCTAAAGAAGGAAAACAAAAGTAAACAAATTTTGGAGGATGTTAGAGATATGCTACAACAATTAGTTCGTGAGATCAATGTCAATGAGGATATTCCCATACTTGATCAACTTGCTTCTCTAACTAGTCAAATAAATGCCCCAGACATAGATGTAGAAAAGAGAATAGAGGAAAGGGTAGAAGCAAAGATACAACTGAAACTTGTAGAGAAGATTAGCCAAGAAGTGATAGTTAATAAGGTTAAGTTATCTGATATAATAAATGAGTTGGAATCTATCATTCAGAATATTATTCAAATTTTGTTTAAATTATGTACTGTTGACCAATTCACTGCCGAGGTCAGTGAAAAGATAAAGAAGTTGGATGAAGAAATAAAGGTTAGTGCTAATTGTTCTCTAACTGAGAAAAATGCTTTTCACAAGCATATCTTAAAAGTTAAGAACTTAGGCAATTGAGATTAGAATTGAGGAAGCAGGAAGATAACATAAGTGGTCAGGTAACCGAGCTACAAGCTGAGCTGCTTCCCCATCTAAAAATAATGGAGAGACATGTATAGAAGGAAAAGGCTTTAGGTGCTACTCCTAAGATTTTAGTTTTGGAAAACATTTTTGATATGCATGCACAAGTCGGTCTTGAGCACATTGCTCTTGATAACTTGAAAGAGGAATGGGAAAACCTCTTGGCATCACTGCAGAAAACCCACAAGCACATTTTTTTACAAGTTGTAACTGTACATATTTATATTTTTGGCATTAATTTCAAAAAAGGGTAAAATCATGTATATGCCACTATATAATTCACACCACTGAGAGCATGCACAAAGGGGGAGTTTGTAAAGAAAAGAGTCAATGTATATATATATATATAGTTTGTACATATATGGAGTTAGTATATTTTTGTGTTAATTGGTACATATACATAAGGTTTTGATACTAATGCCAAAGGGGGAGATTGTTATCTCTATTTGAGTATTAATAGATTGTCATTAGTATCAATAAGTTATTCAGTTGGTAAAGGTTGGTATAAGGAGACAGAAAGTCAGTCGGTCAAATAGACAAAGCCTTTACACTGAGAAAAGACAAGGCAAAACTTCAAGATCACCGAATACAGGTTTGACCGAGCACACTTACCGAGTGTCAGAAAATTACTGAGTACCGAGCTAGTGATCACTGAGCATTCATACACACCGAGCATCAGTAATTTACCAAATAGCGAATGTAGTGATTATCAAGTAAAGAAGGAAATGACATATTAATCAGGAATGGTACATATATCTATGAAAATGGTTTACACTGATCATATAAATGGTTTACCAAAATTGAGACATATTTAATATGGATGTAATCATTAACTTTTGTGATGATTCCTATGTATTGGTAGATCTACGTTATTTGTGTATATTGTTGATCTTAGGTTTTCTAAGATGATGTAAACCCTAATTAGGTCAAGTCTGTTTGATATATAATTGTAAAGATGTCATTATAATCATGTATCATGAAACAGTAGCTACACTAAGGACATTAGGAGATCAAACATGGGGTTTTATGACATAAGGTTTATGAGAGGTGGAATCAGTTTATCAGAACAACATACAAGGATGCCGAGTAGAACATAAGAGCATATACATCACATTGAGGTTATATTTATTTAATATTTCACAGATCTAAATTAGACAAGTATTAGTTGTCATTTTACAGATACTTTATTGTTATCAATTTAACCATTGTAGCAGATCAAAATTTCTTTTTAAAGTGGACTTAACAGTTCTTGTTTAAAAATATTAACCAAGTAAACACATACTTTGTTTTATTTAAATCCTTTAACCAGGTAGATCTAGTCGATCTTTTGTTACTCCTAACAGTGTAAGATCATCAGAAGTGATCAACAATTGTAGCCTTAACCAACATACTTTATTTACTGCGGTAGTGAAGAATCTGTGGGTGTCATCCCCACTGTAGTTTTTACCTTCCAACAAGGGTTTATGTGTAACCAAAATATCTATGTCATGAGTATCTACTTTCATATATGATTTATTATTTTGTTTACATGCACTTTAAATTTTTAGTTATATGAATGTATGTTACAAACAATGGAATCAGTCGATTAATAGATATCTACTATTGCAAAGTCTTAAGTGTTAAAAGTTTTTGAGGGTATTGATTCACTCCTCCCCTCTTAGTACTTTATCTTTCCAATCCCAATAGGGGATGGATGAGCTATCTACCCATTTTTGATGTAGATTAGAAGCTGTGCTACTAGTTTGTAGCTAATGGTTTTTCTTGACCTTGTTGTAAATAGTTGTTATGGACAACCCTTGGGTTGTGATGGTGTAAGGGATATATATGTTGCATGTATTTGTGCATACTAATATCATGATGTAGGAACCAATAATGGAGCAACTCATTTAAAATGACGCTAAAGAAGGACCATGCTATGAGGACCAAGTCAAGACAGTTTGGCATCCATCAAAATTTGAAGTGGTCAATCATGGATTGATTACAACTTGTTTGGAGAAATTCAAAGGACTTTAATGGTCACTCTTAATGTGGAACAAATCTAAGAAATGGTGGATAAATGATGTTTACTCTCCATGTAAATGGATAGTTGATTGTTCCTAATTGGTTGGATGGTTTTCCTTCTTCCTAGTTTTGCAATAACTCGTATTCTCCTATTCCTTTAGATGTTGATCGATTAGTTAGTTTGTTAAACGTATTTGGTTTTAAATAAGATTTTGAACTATTAATATGATTTAGAATAATAGAGAGGGGGGGTTGAATCAGTTGTTATCAGGTCCAGATGTATAAAAAAATCTTTAAACTCTTCAACAAAGCAGATCTAATAATCAAAACCTACTCGGTCATTACTAATTTTACTCGGCACACACTAGCTCGGTCAACACAAACAACACTCGGCTTAAACTAGATTTCTTCACTTTTGCTTAGTTAAGCCTACCAGTTTAGTCTTCATACTTAGATAAACAATAAATTATCTTATCATTGTGCCACATAATCAAGTACTCATTGAAGTATCAAGATAAATCAACCTTTCCTTAGGTGATGTTGTTACCAACCTTGCCTATCCCCTTAGAAACACTAAAATAGATATAGTACTTTCTTAAATAGCAATAGTCTTACCAGTTAAGGTTTGACATCAATGACAATACAACAATTCCTTCAATTGTAGTTTCCAACAATCTCCCTCTTTGACATTGATGGCAACACCATATGAATATCACATGAATTACCAACCAATCCAAAAACTTATCTGTCCATTAGAGAAATTTATAATATCCTTAGCTTCATTCTGATATAGAATCAATTAGCCATGCTTGATTCTCCATTGAATTTCTCCCATTGTCTTGATCTTCTCACTCTATGTATTCATCTATCATCATCTCCCTCTTTCACAAAAATGCCAAAGCAACAACAAAAACATACATCTAGTCGATGTAGATATCATCTTTTCAGTTTAGTAGAATATTTCTCCCTCTGTCATCTTGCTTATGACTTATTCTAACTTTTCTATGATCTTCACAACTCTAGACTACTCCTAAAGTGTGACCTTTCTCTGCATCAATTTGTTAGATGTTCTTTGCAGCATATTTGATGCAGTGCTCCTAGCTTGACTAGGTAGCCTCAGTTAGGGGAAGGACCCCTAATTGAGTTCTCAGGAATTCATGAGCTTCTTTAGGTAAAGCTTTAGTGAATATATCTACTAATTGTTCCTTGGTATTCACATATTCCATGTGGACCTCTTTATCTTGTACCAGTTCTCTCAAGTAATGATACTTGATGGAAATGTGTTTGGTCTTTGTGTGCATCACTGGGTTTTTAGAGATGTTGATAGCACTTGTGTTGTCACAAAAGATGACAACTTCTTAAGTGATTTCTTCTTTCATGCCTACAAACAATTTCTTTATCCATATCAAATTTGAACAATTCACAATTGTAGCCACATACTCAGCTTCAGCAGTAGATTGGGAAATGCAATTTTGTTTCTTGCTTGTTCAAGAAACTAATCTCTATCCAAGAAAGAAAGCTCCACCACTAGTACTCTTTTTGTCATCTACATTTCATGCCCAATTAGCATCTGTATACTCAGTTCAAATTTTTCATGCTTCTTGTAGTACAATCCATAGTCAGTAGTTCCCTTCAAATATCTCATGATTCTTTTAACTACCATCATGTGAGTTTCCTTAGGATTGGTATAAAATCTTGCCATAATCCCAACAGCTAATGCAATATCTGGTCTACTATGTACAACATACTGTAGCTTTTCGATCATAGATCTATCCAAAGTCTAGTTAACTTCTACAACATCATCATTCTTAGACAACTTCTATCTAGTAGCCATGGGAGTACTTACTGGCCTTGAATCTTCCATACCAAAGGTTTTCAGTATCTCATGAACATATTTAGACTGGGTGATGAAAATTCCTTTCTCCATCTAATATACTTGCAAAGCAACAAAAAATTTGATCTCCCCAAATATAATCATTTCAAATTCAGTTTGCATTTCATTTGAAAATTTCTTACACAAGGCATCTTGTCCACCAAATATAATATCATCTACAAAGATCTTGGCTAACAAGATTCCTTTACCTTCTTCATCTTTCATGTACAAATTGCTTGTGTCATTTGTCCTTGAGAATCCAATATGTATTAGGTAGTTGTGCAATCTCTCATACCATGCTCTGGGAGCTTTCTTTAGTCCATACAGTGCTTTATTTAGTTTGCAAACCATGTGTCTTATGTTTGGATCAACAAATCCTTCTGGCTATTCAATATATACTTCTTCTTCCAATATACCATTTAAAAATGCAGACTTGACATCCATTTGGTATACCTTGAAACCTTTATAGGCAACATATGCAAGAAGAGTTCTGACTCCTTCCAATCTTGCTGCAAGGGAAAATGTTTCCCCATAATCTATTCCTTCTTCTTGTGCGTAGCCTTTGCATACCAGCCTAGCCTTATTTCTTGTGATTTGACCATGTTCATTCAGCTTATTACAAAATACCCACTTTGTCCCAATGACATTCTTATCTTCCAGTCTCAACACTAGAGTCCAAGTATCATTCTTCTCTATCTGGTCAATCCCTTCATTCATTGCTTCTATCCAGTCTTCATTTTCTAATGCCTCCTTTGTTGTCTTAGGCTCATATTCATATAGTAAACATGTTGGATCTCTTGCCTTGCTTTTGGTCTGAATTCTAGTATCTTTATCTCCAATAATCTATTCAGGCTTGTGATGTCTCCTTACATATTGTTCTAGAACAAGTTCTGCTCTTCTTTCATTTGGCTCATCAGGTTCACCAACAAGATTATCAGATTTATCTTTTGAATGCTTGACAACCTCTTCTTGATACTTGACAGCTTCTTCCTGTTGCTCGGCACGTTCTTCTTCTCTTTTGGCATTGTTATCCTGATGCTCAACATTTCTTACCCAAGACTCAACATCAAGTGCAAATCTGTCACTTGGCTCTTCTTCCTCTATATACACAAAAGATTTGTAATCTTCTAGTACTCTATTACTGTCACCTTCATTTTTCTCTGTATACTCATCAACTTTGACATTCACACTTTCCACAATTTTGTTAGTGTTAGAATTCAAACACTTATAAGATTTACTTTTTGTGGAATAGCCTAGGAATATACCCTCATCACTTTTAGCATCAACTTTTCCATTCCTACTATCCTTCAATATGTATCACTTACTTCAAAAAATTCTAAAGTATTTTACATTCGGTGCATACCCATGCCATAATTCATAAGGTGTTATATTTGTACCTTTTTTAATCTATACTCAGTTAAGAGTATAAATAGTTGTACTTACAACTTCTTTCCAATACTTCTATGCAACATTCTTTTCAATCATTAATGTCCGTGCATAGTCCAAGATAGATTTGTTCCTTCTCTCTGCTATACCATTCTATGGAGGAGTTCTAGGTGCAGATATCTGTCTTTTGATCCCTCTATCATTACAAAATAGATTAAACTCATTTGATGTAAATTCTCCACCTCGATCAGATCTTAGACACTTTAGGTTTTTACCTGTCTCTTTTTCATCCTTAGCCACATACCACTTAAAGAATTGAAAAGCATCAAATTTTTCTTTTAAGAACATTACATGCATCATTCTGGTATAATCATCAACAAATAGGATAAAATATCTAGCACCACAATAGATTTTTACACCCATTGGTCCACAAAGGTCTGTATGAACCAAATCTAAGATATTCTCAAAAGTAAAGGTTTTGCTCTTGAAACTAGACTTAGTCATCTTACCCAACTGACATTCTTTTCACATTACATTCTCAGGTTTCTTCAATCTAGGTAGACCTCTCACTTTCTTTTTCTTGCTAATTTCTACCAAATTATCAAAGTTAACATGACATAACTGCTTATGCCATAACCAAATATCATCAAGTTGTGCAATCATACATGTTTCTTCAAATAGGTCTAGATAGAACAAATTACCTCTTGTCTGTTCTCCACTTCCAATCAGTTCACCTGTGGCATCAAATATTTTTCCCTTCCTGTGATGAAATTCCACTTGGTAGCCAGTGCTATTAAGCTTTGCAACACTCAGAAAATTATAGTTAAGACCCTCAACCCAATAAGCATTTTCACAAGAGATCTTATCAATCAGCTTAATCAATCCATTTCCTCTAACAGGACATGGTGCATCATTACCAAATTTTACACTCCTACCTTTATAATGATTTAAGGTATCAAAATTACTCTTATCTCCAGTCATATGATGTGAACAACCACTGTCAATAATCCATTTATCATTTTTGTTTACATAAGATATCAATGCATTTTTCTCATCCTCATCAGATTCATCTTTCATTGCAACATAGACAACTTCAATTTAAAAATCATCACTATCAGTGTCAGTTTCTTCTTCGGCAATGTAGCAGGATTTCTTAAATTTCCCTTTGTAGTCCTTGTATCTTCGGTAACCTCTATCTTCTCTTTTGTCTTTATGCTTACTATCTCTTTATTCATACTTATTATCCCTGTCAGGACATCTAGCAACTATATGACCAACTTTATTACATGAAAAACATATAATAGGGAGTGTACCTTTGTACCTTCCTTTTCCCCTTTTTAGTCTTCTAGCCATGAGAGCTTCTAGATCCTAAAGTTCTTCATCAGATGTGCCACTGTCACTATCACTTTCACTGATGCATCTTTCTTTTTCCTTCTTTGACTTATTCAGAACCATTTGTGACTTAAAAGAAGATTCAATACTACCAACAGTGAAGTTATCATAGTTGCAAAGTTCAAAAGTAGTAAGCTTACCAACCAAACTTTCTAAAGTAAGGACATTAGGAGAGTTACATCTAGATTCATGGATTGTAGAAATTTTGATTGCATAGATAGGATGCAGAGTTCTCAATACTTTTCCTATTATAGTTTCATCCTCAATAGTTCCATTTGCTCCTCTAATAGCATTTACAACTTCTTTTATTCTACCACAATATTGTGCAATATTCTCACCTTCTTGCATTCTCATTTCATCAAATTTACCTCTTAGGCTCTTGAATTTTGCTCTCAACACATTCACATCACCACCATAAATGCTTGCAAGGGTGTCCCACATTTTCTTTGCAGTATTGCAGTCTTTGATGTCTTCAAATTCTGCATAACTTAGGGCAAACATAATCTCCAACATTGCTTGGTTTTGCTCTTGTTTAGCTTTCATTTCCTCGACAGTTAGAGGTGCAGCAGGTGTGACATAGTCATGCTCAATGTAATACTTAGTAGAATCACCAATACCGGCCAGATGCAGCTTCATCAAGCTTTGCCATGCAAGAAATTTTTCCTTATTCAGCTTTGGTACCTCTTTCTTATACATCTTGATCATTTGCTTCAAGTACCTTCAAACTTGTTCTCTGTAAGCACCAATAGCTTTGATACCAATTGTTAATATGATTTAGAACAACAGAGAGGGAGGGTGAATCAATTGTTCTTAGGTCCAGATGTATAAAACAATCTTTAAAATCTTCAACAAATCAGATCTAATAATCAACACCTACTTGGTCATTACTGATTTTACTCGGCACACACTAGCTTGGTCAACACAAACAACACTCAGCTTAAACTAGATTTCTTCACTTTTTCTCAGTTAAGCCTACTAGTTTAGTCTTCATACTTACTTAGATAAATAATACATTATCTTATCATTGTGCCACATAATCAAGTACCCATTGAAGTATCAAGTTAACTCAACCTTTCCTTAGGTGTTGTTGTTACCAACCTTGCCTATCCCCTTAGCAACACTCAAATAGATATAGTACTTTCTTAAATAGCAATAGTCTTACCAGTTAAAGTTTGACATCAATGACAATACAACAATTTCTTCAATTACAGTTTCTAGATATTTACTCTCCATGTAAATGGATAGTTGATTGTTCCTAATTGGTTGGATGGTTTTCCTTCTTCCTAGTTTTGCAATAACTCATATTCTCCTATTCCTTTAGACGTTGATTGATTAGTTAGTTTGTTAGCAGTATTTGGTTTTAAATAAGATTTTGAACATCCTTAGAGGTTACATAGATAGATAGACAAAATCAAAACTCAATGTAATATAGCATTCTATTTTTTCAATTCAAGTATAATTTTAGTTTAGTTTCAGCTTATGATGTGTAACAACACTTTTGGATGAATGAATAAAAAGATGATATTATGAGTTTATAAAGTTAAGTTGAGCTCTGGATATAATAATCCAAGGGGGTCCACTTAGTGAGTAATCCCTTTCTATTTTAGTAGTAATTTCATTTTATTTGTAGTAGTTGTTCTGGAGTTTGTTTATTCCTGCAACCACTAGAAACAATTTCATGTGATTTTTCCTACAGCCAAAGTAGACAAGGTAGTTTCATGTTTGATTATCTTGGATATTTTTTTAGTTACTTTCATGATTTTAGCTTTAGCATTGAGTTTTGTTCAACATTTGAGTTACTTCATTCCCAATCATTTACTTCCCAACATTGTTTCCTTTCAAGTTGTAGGATAGCATGGCTTAAGTAGGGACTTAGTGCACATAAAGTGCTAGCTCATTTAAAGTACATGTTCCTTGGGTTAACAAGTAAATGAAATTTCTCCATGAGAAAAATAATTTCTTAGCCTAGATGTCCAATCCCTAAGTTGAGTTTTACAACCTAGTGATTGATCTAATTGGGAAGTCCAACATTTGGCACCATTTCCAAGGATGGTGTCAAATTAAGGAACTATTACAACCATTAGTTTTAGTTTCTTTAGTATATTTAAGGTTGTCTTTAGCTTTCCTTAGATTCAATTAATGTTTAGTTTTATTTCAGCTCAAATAAATTTAAATCCATCACAATATGCATGCATATAGAAATAAGAAGAGATTCCTTAGCAAGATTCCTTCCTAATTACCCCTATCTTGGTAACCAAATCTGTGATATTTTTGTTTCCCAAGAAGAAGAAGAAGAAGAAAATAACCCTTATGATGATTGTTGTTGAAAATTTATCCCCTTCTTCCTCTTCCTTAGAAGAAGAACCCATTGATCCAAATCCCTTTGTTGATATATTTTCTTATTTGAATATTCTTCCACTTATCGACCTATTTTCTCAAAACCAAGTAGGAAATCGACTTCTTTGGTAGTTTGTCAACCAAGGATTCAAACAATAAATTATCCTAGGATGTCTAGACCTCCACCTCCTACCTTTCCATTTCCTATTACTGGTCAAAATGATAACAATAACCTTAAGAATATCCCTATTTTAACTATTCCTAAGTTCTATAGCCTAGTGACAGAAAATCTTGATATATTCCTTTTTGAATTTGATATTCTTTGTAGAAGCTATGATTACATGATTGATGCTCATAGGATTAAACTATTTCCCACTACTCTGAAGGAATCAACATTAAAATGGTTTATGGGTCTATGGAGAGATGTTGTGAATGCTTAAGAAGAGATGAAAATAATATTGTTGGAAAAGTACAAATAATATTGCAGAGGAAATGATATGAGAGGATATGACATATTTAGAATGCATCAGAAAGAAGATGAAAGTTTAGAGGATTATATTTCAAGGTTCCTATTTAGTTTTCAGAAGTCAACACACCATTAACTCAATGAAAAATCTTTGAAATTTCTCTTCTTAAGGGGAATTAATGAAAGTTGTATTGAAGTCTTGGACTTGATGGGATGAGGAGATATCACCCAATCAACTTGGGAGGAAATTAAAAAGATGTTCCAAAACTATTCTAGAATAGCTGGAAAGAAAAGGAAGAGGTTACAAATCCACCAAGGGTAAATCAACCGATTGGATACAATATAAGCCAAGAAGAAGCATGAGGAGGTAGAGATAATGTTAGTAGAATAATATCCTTATTGTAGACAGAAGAAGGATTGTTGATGCAATATGGTGGCTAACATAGAGAGAAATAAAATTCCTACTAAATTAAAGACAATAGAGAGAGATGATGACCAACTTTTCTTCATTTCTCAAAGAATCCCATGGGATCCAAGATAAGGTATGCCACAAGACCCCTTAAATTTTAGTGGTCCTTATTTAAATAAAAATAATAATCAATGCAAACCCCCATATAATATAAATTTGGTAGGATATCCACCTCATCCTTGGAATAATCCCCAGAATTCTTGGCCAAAATATCAAAACAAGCACCCCAATGGCAACCTTCTCAAGAGAACTAGCAACAACCTAAAGGAAGTTGGTCACAACCTCAAGGTTCATGGTAACCACCTTTGGGTGACTGGTATAAAACCTCACAATGGAGAGGAGGTCAGAAATGGACAAATCAACCAGCTGGCTATCTTTAATAGCCTCAACAACCAACATTAAGGCTACCTCCTACAACCAATACTGGTTCTCCTAAGCTTAATCAGTTACTTGCACAACCCATTACTAATCCAAACAAAAAGCCACAATAACAACTTGTCCATTTTGCAGATCCTAACCAATACCCTACATATGCTATAAATATCAATGATATTCACCTTAGGTTTGGAGAAAATTTTCTACCTCTAGCTTCATTGGTTATAACTAAGATGCCTATGAAAGAATTGAAACAAAGGGATAAACCTGCTACACCTTTTGAACCCAATTAGATGAAAGAAACTAAGGTTCTAAACTAATGTGATGCAATTCCTCTATTTACTTATAGATTTGAAGAAGAAGAGACCAAACTAAAAGAAGATTCAATCTTTGATATAATAGACCAACTAAAGCATATATGTGTCAAGATACTTCCCTTCCAAGCTCTAAAAGATATCCCTATTTATGGTAAATCCATTAAAGAAGTTTATTTGAAGAAATTGGGGAGAAAGAAGAAAGATCCTCAAACAGTGCATGTCTAAGGTTAGTTAGCAAATATTATTCTTGGAAAGGTGACAATGACCAAATATTCTAATCCTATCAATCTTGTAGTTGGGGTAATTATTAATCATATTCAATTTTAAAATGCCTTAATTGATTTAGGGGAAGCCATTAATGTGATGACAAAGGATGTCATGTAGCATCTCTAGATCACCAATCTCAGACCTACACCTAATGTCATGTAGCTAGCTGATAGTTCCATTGTTGAGCTTGATGGGATGGTAGAGGATCTAGTTCTCACCTTGGATTCTTTGGAATACCCTGCTGATTTTATGATATTCTTTCCTAAATCCACATTGGGGGGATGTCCTATCATTTTAGGAAGACCTTGGTTAGCTACTAATGATGCATATATTGGATATCGGCTAGAAGATATGACTATCTTAGATGGTCTGACCACAAAGAAAATTTCTCTTTATCCACTAGCCAGCCTCAGCCTAATTTAGCTCTCCGATATGGTTAGACCTAGGGGAAGAAGTAGGGGAAGTTAACTCAGTGGTGCAACTCATGATGATAGATAGGGATTCCTTCCTAGAGCTTTAGGAAGAGGATGAGGTACTCTGTAATGTTCTTCAAAATTATTATGGAGTGGATGAAAAACCTTTTGGTTGTTCATCACATCAATCATGTATATTTCAAACCATCCTCCCTACACCTAGTTGATTAGACTTTCTTGCAGTTACAGATATGCTTCATACATTTTTTCCACATGAAGTACAAATTCCATACCTCATTGAGGCATCCATGATTGAGTTAACTAAGAAATTTGAGATCTCAGCAATTAGATGTTTGAATATCAATAACAAGCTCACTTAAGAATAATAAATGTCTTTGACAAAATTGTTGGTCTCATAAGAAAGAAGTTTCCTGGGACTATAATAATATGAAGGTTTTAGATACTACATTGTGCACTTGCTGAATTTACATCAAGGGGGATAATATGCAAGAAAGACAATCCCTACAAGAGCTAACCCTGCACTCAAAGATATATTTAAGGGAGAGTTACATAAATTTCTAGATGTCAAGTTTATTTATTCCATTTATGATGTCATCCCGTGTCATAGTTCCTAAGAAAGGTGGAAAGTGGATAGTTTGTGTAGATTATAGGGAGTTGAATACTGCAACCAAAAAGGACATTTTCCCCTTCCCTCCATAGATCAATTCCTCAACTCTCTAGAAAGGAAGCAACATTTTTCATTCCTAGATGGTTATAGTGGATATAACCAGATCAAAATTGAAACAAAAGATAAGGAAAATACCACCTTTACTTGTCCATAGGGAACTTATGCTTATTATGTTCTTCCATTTTTCTTGTGTAATGCTCCAACCACTTTCTAAAGGGAAGTCATAAGCATATTCTTAGATATTTCACATGACTGCATGAAAATCTATATGGATGACTTCACCACATATGGAAAGACCTTTGAGGAAGCATTGAGAAATATAGGAAAGGTATTACAGAGATGTGAAGATCACAATTTTTCTTTGAATAGTGAGAAGTGTTTCATGATGATGCAAGAAGGGATAGTGCTAGGCCACTATATTCCTCAAGTTGGTATTCAAGTTGAGCCAACAAAAATTTTGGTCATCCTCAACTTTCCTATCCCTAATAAACAAAAGGATGTAAGGAGCTTCTTGAGTCATGTAGGATATTATAGGAGGTTTATTAAGGACTTTAGAAAAATGACAAGATCATTATATCCTCTATTAACTAAAGATGCATATTTTAAGTGGACACTAGCATGTGAAGAATATTTCCTACAGCTTAAGTCATTCATTAAACAAGCACCTATTCTTAGAGGACCTAAATGGTCAATCCATTTTCATATTCATACCAATGCATTAGACCATTCCATAAGAGAATTCTTAGGCCGAAAAGAAGGTACTATAAAAAATTCCATTTATTTCATCAGTAAAAATTTGCAAGGGTCGGAGTTAAATTATATTATTACAGAAAAGGAATTGTAAGGAGTCATTTATGCTCCTAACAAATTCATGCACTACATCACCGAATATCAAGTTTTTGTACACATTGATCATGCAGCCATCAAGTACCTTATGAATAAACCTGAAATAATAGGTAGATTAGCTAGATGGTTACTTTTGATGCAAGAGTTTGACATTACCATCATTGAAAAACCAGGTAAAGAAAATGTGGTGGTAGATTTTCTATCTAGAATGCAAACAAAGGAATACTCTAAAATCATTGATGATTCCATTCCCGATGAGAATATGTTTTCCAATTCTATTCATACACCCAGGTATGTAGATTTAGCCAACTACATAGCTTCTAATAGAATCCCTAATCATTTCTCTCCAAAGGAGAAAAGGTTTCTTGTTGAAAAGAGTTTCAATTTTCTTGGATAGCTATCTTTTTTTTCTATACAATGCCTGATCAAGTCATGAGGAGACATGTCCGAGAGGATGAGACCTATGACATCCTACATGCATGTAATAATGAACACTATGGGGGGGATTTCACAGCCAAAAGGACAACAATGAAGGTCTTTAATACAAGATACTATTGGTCTACTCTACATAAGGAAGCAACAAAGTATGCTAGGAAATGTGATAGGTGCCAAAGGATGGGTAGACCTACTCAATCATATGAGATGCCACTATACACTCAATTTATTATTACACCATTTGATAAGTGGGGGTTGAACTTTTTTGGACCTATTGATCCTCCATCAAATGGTAACTCATATATTATAGTGTGTATTGACTATGTAACAAAGTGGGCGGAGGTTAAATCAATGAAGTATGCCAGATATAACAAGGTTGAAAAATTCCTTTATGAGGAAATTTTTACCCATTATGGGTTACCAAGGGAAATTGTGACTAATAAAGGTGCACAATTCACTTCAACTTTGATCAGAACACTATTCAATGAGTACAACATTAGGCATATAAATTCAAGTCCTTATCACCCACAAGCCAACGAGAAGGATGGAATTACAAATAGAGTGACTGAGTCCATATTAACTAAGATAGTGGTAGTACACACAAAAAGAATTGGGAAAATAGATTATTAGAAGCAGTCTGGGCTTACAGGACCACATGGAAAATAACAACTAGTTTTACACCATTTGAGATGTTCTATGTGAAAACAACAAAGATGCTTGTATAATTTGAACATAAAACACTAAGACCAACATTAGAATTGGATATGCATCTCTCCAAAGAACAAGAGGAAAGAATCATGTAGCTTAATGCCTTGGATGAGCTTAGAAAATTGACCCTACAACAAACAGAAATAGTCCAAAGTTAGAGAATGAAATGGCATGATAAGTACATAAAGGAAAAGAAATATCACCTTGGTGATTGGGCATTGTTGTATGATTCAAGATACAAGGACATCATGGGAAAGTGACAAACGCACTGGCTAGGTCCATATGAGATCATAGAAGTCTTTGACGATGATGTTGTTCAAATTTCAATAATTGATCCTATCAGATTCAAGTTATTGGTAAATGGTCACAGATTAATGTTATACCACAAGCCATCTACAAAGGGGGAGTTCCTATAGCAATTCGAAACTCACAAAGACTCTAAAGTTCTTACAGAAAAAGTAGGGGAGCTTCATGTTCCACCTCCTTTTTAAAAAATCTTAATTTGCATGTGGCCATAATAAATATATCACATCTCATGGGTGTACTTTTTATCCAAAAAAATCATACCACCTCTATCTCACTCCACTTTTCTTCCACATCACCCATCTTCCACTTTACTTCATAATTTCATCATACTTATTACATGGAATGATACTTTATAAAAATTACTACTCAGTACAATCAAGCATTTTGTGTATTTATGACCGTATTCAAGTATGATAAAAGACGCAAGGTAAGAACATTGTTGGAAACTACAATTGAAACAATTTTTATACTGTCATTGATGTCAAACCTTTAATGGTAAGACAGTTGCTATCTAGTAGATTACCATATCTTTTGATTGATGAAAAAGATTTGAAAAGAGGAGATAACAAGAGAACCTAAGGAAAGGTTGAGTTATGTGATACTTCAATGGGTACTTGATTAGTTGGCACATTGACAAGGTAATGTGTTGTTTATCTTTAACACTAAGTGAAGAAGAAAGACTAGAAGCATAGGCTTAACCAAGAAAAAGTGAAGAAATTTAGTTTAAGCTGAGTGATGCTAGTGCCAACTGAGCAACAGTATAAGTCGAGCAAATCTAGTGTCGACCGAGCATCAGTAATTTTTGAGCAACAAATAATTAAATGAGCAAAGATAGTATTTGTTGAGAAGAAAATTTTTAGCGATGACTAAGATATCTAGTGATGACTGAGGAGATGAACACAGTATTGACCAAGTGTCAGTAATTTTTAGTTTTTGAAAGAATTGAGAATCCCAGGTGACATAGTTGAATTCTTGGTATATGTAAAATGTGTTGACATTATTAATTAATGAATGGTATGGAGAATTTAATGCATGGTAAACTATTTTCTTATGGATTCAAGGAGAAGTTTGGAGATGTATCTAGAAGGAAAATAAGAGAACAAAATGATGGAAGGATTCGATGAATCTGACCTAAATCTAAGATCTACAAAAGAGATTAAGCGATAAAAGATTAATCTACCTGATCAAGGAGGTATAAAGATGACCTAATTGTGAGGTTAAAAAAAGGAGTGGAAGACATTGATGTTATTGACTGATGAATCTAAGAAAAAGGTTAAGGAGAAACTGTGAAGAGCTTAATAGAGTTGTGGTGATTTCTTAAAGAGATTTCCAAGCAGATCAGAGATAAAGATGGAAATGAAGGTCAGTCAGTAAATCAACAAATGAGCATAGTGGATTTGTATTTCCAAAGTGAGTTTTATATTTTAGATTAGAACCTAATGTTACTTTATAACCATTGTATCAATCAAAAACCTTTAATCAAAGTTGACCTAATAGTCATTTTGTAAACCCTTTAATCAAGGTGACATTTTAATGGAATGTTCTTAAGCCCTCTAACCAGGACACTTTTAACAGAGTGATTAAATCCTTTAATAGGGTCACACCTAACAGTGTGTATTGTAAACCTTTAATAGGGTTGGCTTCTCATAGAGCTCACTTCATAAGAGAGAAAATTAGTAGCATGTTACTGGTGGATTTCCCAAATTGGCTTTCCATGTTAAATCCTAGTGTTATACTTGTGTGAATGTTATTTGATGTGAACGATGTTGAAATTTTTATATTTTGCAAGTTGATTACTTTTCGACAGTGGACTACAAGTTTTACTTATGCTATAGAGACCAAGTGAATTATTGATTAGATCTAAGTCTATTGAAGAGATAGAAATTTCAATTGGTACATTTGGACCTAAGGATAACTGATTCACCCCCCCTCTCAGTTATTCTAAAATCATTCTAAGAAATGCGTATTCATTAAATTGTTAGATGCATTTATTTTTCCATAATTTACTTAATATATGTAAATTACATAGTAATCATTTCCTTCTCATACTCTCCATTCCACATGTGTGGACACATGTCACTTTTTAAACTGGAGGTGAGGAATGTTTGTGTTGTGTCATATCCACATTAGGTTTAAGCAATGTCATGCCATGTTCGTATGATACAATGTCACATCATGATTTAAAACTACATCCAATTTTAATTTTGAAAAGAATTGATGTGACAGTCCAAGGCATATAAAATATTTTTGTATGTACTCCCTCATAAAAACTCTTGTTACCACCATATTTTCACCTAAAATGACTAACTCTTATATTTTGTATATCTGTGATTCCAAATTTAGAAAGAAGAGAAAGGGTTTTGTTAATAAATTTGAGTCTCAGAAGGTAGAGGTAGAAAGGTTCTTGGGAGCTAAAGTTTTAGCTATTGTAGAGTTTGAGGTATACATTTTAGAAAGTTAGAGAGGGATTTTTTAGTATAATTCTAAGGGTAAAATATGGTGTAGCCATGGGAAGACCACCTATATGACATGAACCCATAGTTCATGATGATTTTCTTCAGGACCCAGTATGTGAGCCATGATTTAGATATTGTGGCTAGTTTAATGATGAAATTGCAATGCAATTTTCTTGTACATTCTTTGATGGAGAAGTGAAGGTAAAGGGTTTAAAGGTTATCGCTACAGAGGATTGCATTGCATATTTTACAAGACTTCCAACTGTGGGAGAATGTTTTCTAGAGAATAAAGATGCAAGAATTGCTCGGTCCCAATTTACTTATCCCAAGGACCCTCAATTGGTTTTGAATAAACAAGGAACTAGGAGGTTGTCTTTACCACCTATCTGGGTAGAAGTATAAGCCTACATTATGAAGTACTTGACTTGTGAAGGAAGAAAATCATGCATGTATTCTATTCATTTCAAATTGCTCGGTCATATGAAGCATGGGAGACTGATGAATGTGCCTAATTTTCTCTTTAATCTACTCTTCATCAGCACGGCTAAAATACAAAAAAGGTAGGCCACACTCAGTCACTCACCATTGTCTTATTAGATTTCTAGTTGAAAGGTCTTTGGGTGAGGTTTTAGAAATGTCCTAAGAGGAATTCTTACAATTAGAAGATTTTAGTTTGAAAAAGTAGTGCCAAGAGGTCAACCATTAATACACAAAGCTAATACCTCATGGGGGGTTGCAAAAATGACCATGGGGGCCTATTCATATAGGGCATTCCCTTAAACTGAACTTCATGTGACTGAACAACCAATTGAGAAAGACCTACATGAACTCTCATCTGCTAATATTGAAGGAAGTCCCTCAGCAGACTTGAGCATTAGTACCTCTGAGAAAACCCCCATTAGGACTATGACTATTGTGAAAAAGGAAAAAGGAAAGATAAGAATAGATGAGGGTATTAAAGAAGACATAAAAGAACATGACATTGAACCAATTACTCTTAATTCTAAGAAAAGGAAAATGGAAGAAATAGACCCTCCTGTAGCTTCTACATCTACAAACAAACCCACTAGAAAACTAGGAAAAGATAAAACTCCTAAGGCCATTGAGGAGAACTTGTAAAATCTTGTCATTACTCTTTCTTACATGTGTTTTAACAAAAACTCCTTTGGTGGCAATTTATAAGTGAAAAACATGTATTTTTTAGTTGTAAAAACCCACTTATTTTGGGGGCTTTTTAGAAAAATGAGATTTTGAAGCAAAGAATCACAAGATTCATGGTGAAAACTAAATAATCTTTTCTCCCTATAGGGTCATTTTTATACTAAATCAACCAAGGATCATTCTTGGCTACTCAAAAGCATAGATTTGAAAGGATTTTATTCACAAAATAGCCTATTTAGGGTACGTATTGGGGCATTTTTACCCAAAACCAACTCATTTTTGGCCATTTTTCTTCATCAAATCCAAACATTTTTCTTCTAAGGTGAGTTATTGGGTATTAAATTTCATTTGCAGCTTGCTTATCATTCTCTCTAAGCTATTTTTGATGCCCTATGTGCCATTTTTGGTTGCCATTACATGTGCATTTGAAATAGTCAATTTTTGTTGCTATTCTCTTGCATTTTGTTTCTCCTTTCTTCCCACTTGAAAACTATTGCATTTTGACTCTCCAAAATAAGAGTATTAAGACTATGATTAAAGTCTATATATAATATTTTGAGCTAATCATTTCCAAATCCAAAAATATTATTGGATTTAATTCAGATTTTGCTCAAAGATTTGGCAAGACTTTGTTTCTTCTTGGTGAAGTTGAGATAAGGTTTCCTAGTTTTTCCCCAATTTTTTCAAGTTCATGTTTTGGTTCTTTATTATCATATAAATTTTCATTTCTATTTTCAGATCTATGTGTTATGTTTGTTTTGTTGATTCTTCTACTTCTAACTTCAATTCTCAAGTTGCATATGCAAGAGTTTCCACTTGCTTGTATGTGTAGTTGGGATTAATAACCCCATTCTTGAAAGAGACTGTCAAAGAAAGTGAGATCATTTATCACTTTTTTTTGCATCCCAAAATCTCACTCATGTTTGCATACACTCCATTCATACTTTACATGCCATTTCCACACAATTTAAAAACTCATGATGGTGGTTTCTTGCATATGCTCGCACATTTACTTATAATGAAAACACAATATCTCATTATAAGTGGATGTCTTTCCATTCAATTCCATGCATTTTCCATACAATATCTTTTTTGTCTGCACATGCTTTCACATTCCAAAAACCCATTTTTGTGTTTTTAACCATAAAAATGCATGTTTTTTAGCTCAAAAATTTGAATCCATTCATTTTCCCACACGTTTCCAGCCATCCTCCATATTCAATGCTCCCAAGAAATGTTGTTTTTGAGTTTTTCCCCCATTTAAAGAGCTGGTTTTACCTTAATTCCTTCATCCTTCATTGTTTAACAGTCCTCCAATCATCCATGAAAAGAAGAAATAGGAACCCGAGGCAAGCATGATCGCATAATGGATCCTACAAGGAGGTGACAGAATGATTACAAGCATAGAATGATTTCAGGACAAAAATGGTCAACAAACACTCAATGAAACAATCAAGGGTGCATATTCATATTCTGGTCCGAGATGCTTCCACCAAAACTGATCACATAATTCATAAAGCATTCCTTTAGCAACATGAAGACCAAAAATGATGATATGATAGGGGTCGTGTCTTGGCAAGAACTTATTATATTTTCATCATGAATTTGTAATTTCTAATCGAAAGATTACATGTAATGGAAAAACAAGTTGTAATTGCATGTAATAGTACCACGTGCAAAGTTATAACATGTAATAAGGTTGCAAGTTCTTTAGGCCTTGTAGCATTGAATAAGACAAAGTTAGTTAGATAGTTTGAGAATAAATCAAGGTGGTTAACGGTTTTCCCCTTCTTTCTCCACCCTTTTTTCCACTCTTTTCCTATATAAAGGAGGGAGCTCATTGTAAATAATCATCTTTTGGCAAGGCAAAAAAATTCTACCAATTTGTATCTACACTCTAAGACTTTGAGCTTAGATGTAAATTTGAATTGCTTTTAATAAAAGGGGCCACTTGCTTTCAAACTCTGTGTTGATTCAAGATGTTATGTGAAGAAATTTTCAAGATATTGATTGTGAGTTTTGGAGTTTTTCTCAAGAGGGATTTGAATTCAATTGTGGAAACTTTAAGCTTCCTTTTTCATTCAGAACCAATTTGAACTTTTGAAGACTTTGTGTTGGAGGAGGACGAATTGTTATAGTTGGGAGTGGCTTTAATTACTTAGAACTAAAGATGTTGGGCTTCAGTTGTAGGTATTTCTATTAATTTTGAGAGTATTTGGTAAGAGACTTTGTTCCTTACTAGTTAGTCTACATCAATCCTAATTTGGGATAATCACAAGAGACTTTGGGTTCCTGTACTTATTCCACCAAATATAAAAAGTAAACTTCTTCCCTTGGTACAGTTAAGTTGGAAAGTTGTAGTTGTATGAAAATCATTCTTGAAATTAGAAGAGGAATTGATTAAGATAACCACCCTTTTTTTAATTTTAGTTAAGTTCTTGTTGAATCCACCTACTATAGGAAGGGAGTTTCCTCTATTGTTAAGAGGAGAGAGAAATCTCATGAGACGTTGCCTAAAGTCATAATTTTGTAAGTTGTGGTCACAGTGACTTACAAAAAGTTTAGCCAACATTTTTTGCTGACTTCTTTGGGGGAACAATGTGCATTCAAAAGCCTCTTGCTTTTGTTTGAAGTATACATGTGTCTTTTTCATTGCAAATATTCAATGTAATTTATTTCTATTAGTTTCACAAGCTTTTACCAAGGACATGTAAATGGCCCAAGGTCCTTGGGGAAATACTTTTGGTCTGTTTAATTTAGTGTCACCTCTACATGCTCTTCTTGATGGCTCATGGAAGAATTTCCCAAAGTTCCTCGGTGATAAACAACAATATTTGGATGAATAGATTGTTTCTTTTTACATTGCATGCGGTGTTCATGGTGTTGAGCATGAGGATGTGTCTATAAGGTTATTCATGGAAACTCTCCAAGGTGTGGCTATTGACTAATTTACCATTTATCAACATAGACTATCACAAACTAGGCTACTCTCATAGCCAAGTTTGAAGAAAGTTTCAATCCTTCTAAAGATGCTCATACAGTATTGGTCCAAATTACTCAGTTGAAGAAGGCAACTCATGTACCTATGCATGAATTAAAACAACTGCACATAAATTGGCAATTGGAATTGAAGATGATCTCATTCTTGTTGGGAAGAAAAGAATTGAAGCAAATGGGTTTGAATAAACTAATATTTCTTCTGATTCATTTCCTTCCATTATAAGTGTGTGTGTATGCTAAACACCTTCATGAAATTAGGATATTTAACTAACAATTCAAAGCAAATACAATGCAAATTTAACTAAGAAATGAAACTAAAATCCATGACATCTCATGGTTCTCTAATCAGATGTGGTAAGTGAAGCTCTCAGCTCAATCTCCACTAGTGACACTTCTAAAATGAGAAAATATGATGCTACAATGATTAATCTAGCTTACTAACTCTCAAATTGATACAAAGATAATTCAAATGCTCTCAAATGCTCTTGATTGTTATGAAATTGTCTATAATAAGGATGCTTTGCAAATGAATTTCTAAGATGATTATTGCTCTCAAAATGCCTCATAATTATAGTAAATTCCCAATGGTAGGGGGTAGAGTGAAGCAATCATGATTTACCTTTGGTTGAGTCAAAAACTTTTCAATGTTCATAAATGGGGGGACAATTTAAATGTTTGTCTCAAAGCTTTGGACAAAAGGACAAAATTCAACGGATGAGATTGAAACTTTAAAATGAGTGATTGAGATTCAATTTCTTTGAGTGATTTGTGCCTTTTTGTCCTCAATTTTCATTGGTTGCTCAACTTTATTGAAATATATTATTATTTATTAAATTCAATTAATTAATTAAATTTAGCCATGTAAGGGAATAGGTTCATTTTGATTTTTTATTTAACAACTATATAATTAATTGATTAAAATCAATTATATAGTATTTTTGACCCCTTTAAGCTTTGATTTAATTATTTCATTGAATTTAATAAATAATAATATCTTTCAACAAAGTTGAGCAACCAATGAAAATTGAGGACAAAAAGACACAAATCACTCAAAGAAGTTGAATGTCAATCACTCATTTTAAAGTTTCAATCTCATCTGCTCAATTTTGTCCTTTTGTCCAAAGCTTTGAGACAAACATTTAAATTGTCCCCCCATTTATGAACATTGCAAAGTTTTTGACTCAACCAAAGGTAAATCATGATTACTTCACTCTACCCCCTACCCTTGGGAATTTACTATAAGTATGAGGCATTTTGAGAGAAATAATCATCTTAGAAATTCATTTGCAAAGCATCCTTATTATAGACAATTTCATAGCAATCAAGAGCATTTGAGAGCACTTGAATTATCTTTGTATCAATTTGAGAGTTAGTGAGCTAGATTAATCATTGTAGCATCATATTTTCTCATTTTAGAAGTGTCACTAGTGGAGATTGAGTTGAGATCTTCACTTACCACATCTGATTAGAGAACCATGAGATATCATGGATTTTAGTTTCATTTCTTAGTTAAATTTGCATTGTATTTGCTTTGAATTGTTAGTTAAATATCCTAATTTCATGAAGGTGTTTAGCATACACACACAAATGGCACCCACTGTGGGGCTCTAAGCCTCATTTCTAACATTTCTATCATTTTTTTACATGTTGTATCATCACTTTTACGTGAAATTTTGCAGAAAATAGGTAAAATGACATGTACAAAGCATTAACTGACGCTTGTGCCTACTGTTCTGCTGCTTCGTAGCAGTTATTTGACACCTGCTAGATAAATTATTGCACCTGGGAGATAAATTGTCACACTCGGGACTGTAAAGCAATGCCTGCTACCAGAGAAGTGTCGCGTGTTAGCTGACTTCTACTGCATGTCATAGCCTTTATGATGCAATTTACACAGACAGTCACGCCTAGTATCTTCTAATCGGCACTTAATTTTTATGAATTGTCACTTTTAATAGCGTATCTTATGCATTTTACATTAATTGTTATGCTTAGTAAATAAATTGTCATGCCTGAGTAACTTTAAATAACGCTTGAGCCACTGGAAAGTGATGCTCGCTATTGATAAAGTTACGCCTGACAATAGTTTAATTATGCGTATTAGCTGGACAATGATGCCTATTGTCTATTGTTTTAATTTGCTGTCAGATTGATAAATTCAATTATCTTACTCTCTATCTGTATGTTTTTACTGTAAATGAGCAAGCACAAAAAAGTGCAAAAGCCAAAGAGAAGAGTTACACAACCAAGCAAAGAGGTAAGAATACAAGCTAAACGTGAAAAGGAATTGCATAGTGCTTTAATCTTAGAGAGTTTAGGCTTAGAAGAGAAATTGTATAATCATTACATCAAGGTGGTAGAGGCTTATAAGCTTAAATTTCCTACTTTAAATTGAAATTTATTTACATTAAGTTGTTGAAGTTTTCATTGAAAAAATTTGTGAAAACACTTAATTGTACTTCACATTGTTCCTATTTGTGTTTCCCTCATTTTGTATGGTTGTGTTGGACTAACTTGTTGGAGGAGGGAGTGGGAACGAATCACCACTAGGTGAGTGAGCAAATCAAAAAGCCAAAAATCTCATAAAAGCACCTAGCCTTTGCTAGCTACAAAAAGAAGAGGTATTCATCGAATCAAGCTTGCATTTTCTTATATTGTGGCATTCATTAAATCTAGCTTAATTAAAATGAGGAATTAACACAAACACCTCAATTATAAGAATCTCGTTGTCAAGAGCTTGAAAAAGAACAATTGTTGCTTGAGTGTTTGGGAAACTAAGAGAAAGTTAGGGATATGCTCTTCACCTTTTAGGTGAACCAAATTCCCAAAAACTTGCTCTTAATTCCATTTCCTTGCTTTATATGAACATGCTAGTTAAAATAGAGCAATAGAGGGCCTGCCTCTCGAGATTTTCCTTACGAGGACAGTGAGAGGGAATGACCCAAGTGGGAGACAACTGCCTTTGTCGCGGTAATATCCAACCCACTATAATAAAAATACACTTTTCCTTAAAAGGGAAGTGGCTAGATTGTGTACAAGTTTCTTCACTTCCTCTAGTAGTCCTCATGAATTGCGCCAAATCATGCTTTTGTGCCTGTGGGAAGCCCGCAAGTGGGTATAAGAACTTGGCATAGTTTAGAATGGAATTGTTCAATAAAAACCTGATAAGTAGCAAGCTACCTCATAGAGCCAAAATGTTAAAAGCCAAATTTGACAACAGGTAGACTGCTTGGAATACTTTCTTGTGCAATACTTGTGGAAAACGATCGAGAATATACACTTTAGTGTGTTTTAGGGACATGATTAAAAATTGATGTGTGTGTTGTGATTGTCTTTCATTTTCAAATGAGAAAATTCTAGAAAATTGATCTTGCAATTTTTAAAATCCAAAATTTACAACCTGGTCAGCAAAGTGCCACCTGTGCACAAAGAAATAACGCCTATCAGTAGTAAAGTCATGATTGTGACTGTTCATAAAATGCATATCAACTGTAAAGTCATGCCTCAGATATATTAAGTGACGCCTAGAAACACTAGAAAAATTCTTATCAATAGTAAAGAGACTCATGCATACCTACAGTGTGCTGCCTAACTCAATTCCAGTCCACACGTACAATATTTTAAGTCATGCCTACACTCAGGCAAGTGATACCTAGAAACATAAAAGGGAAAACAATGAGTATTTACCAAGGGGCTCAAAAAAATTTGATCACATATTCAGATACCCTTTTCCGTGTTCTTACCATTCCAACATCCAGCCTAGTCGTAAATCTTGGTTCTACACAATTTTTGAAAATTTTACAAGGATTTGACCACAGGCACGATTGAATCTTATTTTCCAAGTGGTTTGTTCATGCCTGCTTTTACTAGATGGACTTATTTGAGACAAGAGCTTCCTTACCCAGGTGACACTTCTACCACCCCAAGAGTACCCCAAAAATCACCCAATCAAGAAGTGGAAGACAACACGATGTACTATGGTGGCTTGGGTAATAACAACAATAGTGGCATTGACCCAAATAATCAAGGTGATGCAAATAATGGTGGTATAGATGCAAACAATCAAGGTAACAAAAATAATGGAGGAATAGACACGAACACTCAAGGAATTGATAACACTAACCCTAAGGTTAATAATGAACCAACTGCTGAAGATGCCACCGATGAAAGGGTTAATGAGGCTATACAAAGTCCTTATTTCTTGAAACTCATGGATAAAGCAATGGAAAGAGACAAGGAAAAACACTTTATGGATCTAGTTCGAAAGGGACTTAAGCTTCCTCATGACTATGATGTTAATCAACTTAGATCGCCATAAGTTCAAGAGAGTCCCATTGACATAATGAACAAGCAGTTTAAGATATTTCAAATGCAACTGGATACAATCAAGAAAAGCGGGGCTCCTAAACCCTTTTCTATTGAAACATTGTTTCCATTTCCATTTGATAAAAGTGTATTCATGGTACCATTCCTGATCAATGTAGTGTTTCCCAAGTATGATAAATATGAAGGAATGTCGGATCCTCAAGATCACCTACGGGAATTTTGTGCATTGAGCTCGGAATTCATGCACGATACCACTTATTTAATGAGACTATTCCCAAGAAGCTTAGGAGGTATGGCCATGGAGTGGTTTTCTAAACTACCATCCGACATTAAAACCTTTGAAGAACTAGCTTCAAAATTTGTGGCCCATTACTCATACAACATCAAGCATGAGGTCACAATGATAACGTTATGTAATACTAAACAAAAGGATGGAGAAGCATTCCTCATTTTCTTACAAAGATGGAGGATGGTATTTGCTAGGTATCCTAGGAGTGTGCCTGAAAAGGAGAAGATGGATATATTCATCAATATCTTGAGCAATGAGATGAACTACCGTTTGAGAATGCAATGTCCCAAGACCTTCCAAGACCTCATAAAAAATGGAGTGACCACGGAAGAAGTGTTGGTTAAGAGTGGAGAGTTGAAATTGTATAAAGATAACAACAATAACTCCAATAATAACAACAATCAGAATAAGAATTGGTCCAATAACTATAATCGGTTTGGATTGAAGAATAACAATAAGGGAGTAGTCAATGATGGGGTTGTTGATTCTAGTAATTTTAAGGTGACTCCATTTTCTCTCATAAGAACACCTAATCAAGTTAACAATGCTAATCAAGCCTCCAAGGCACCTTTCAACAACAATGCTAATGGTGGCAACCAAGGAAATAATCAAAGGAGTAACAAATCTGATAAATTCTTGGTACCAACTCCTAAGAGGAACTTCACACCTTTGGGTGAACCTCCTGAAAAAGCATTTAAGACCCTCATGGCTAACAACGTCATTACTTTACCTAGCATTCAACCTTATGAGCCACATCACAAGCCCAACTAGTGGAGTGAAAATAGCCATTGTGAATACCATAGAATTTGAGGGCACATGAGAAATGATTGCTTGCAGCTAAAGAATGTGGTGCAAGACTTGATTGATAGTGGTATGATCACCATTGAAGGACCTCAAAGTAATGAAGACCACATGGATTTCAAACAAACGTTCTATAAACATGACAAAGGTGAATCATCCAATGGAAAGAAACAAAGCAGCAACAATATCAATTTTGCGACACCCTATGATAATGTTGTGAATGCTATAGTGATCAAAGAACAGCCCCAAAAAGAGACATCTAATGTTATCACTAGGGGGAAGACTTCAAGGATTACCCTATAAGGGGTTGATCCTAAACACATTGGTCCTCCACAATCCAACATTGTGATCAAGAAATCTTCTACATCAATAAAACTGTATAGTTTGGTAGATCAGCTACAAAAGACTCCAGCACAAATCTCTATCTTGGAGTTATTGAAACTCTCTCCAAACCACAAGGAAATTTTAGAGAAATCTCTAGTAGAGACTAATGTTCCTACTAACTTAGAAGAGGAGAAGTTTTAGAACATGGTAGGGCACCTCATTGCACCTCATTTCCTTTCAATTTTAGACCATGATGACATGTCTATTACCCATCCCCAAAATCTACCATTGCATATAGAAGTCTTGATTGAAAGACATAGGATCAAAGAGCTCTCATAGATTAGGGAGCTGGTCTTAACATCTACACATTGAGCCTTGTCAAATCCCTAGGATTATCTGAGTCATGAATTGATCCTATGAAAATAATCACCATAAAGGCCTATGATGAAGCTGAAAGAGCCTCCAAAGGCATGATTGTATTGCCCATTCAAGTGGGACCTATCAAAAAGGACACAAATTGCCAAGTGTTAGATATGAAACTAACTTATAATATATTATTGGGGAGACCGTGGATATACGAGATGCAAGTAGTTCCATCCATGTATCACCAATGCATAAAATTTTCATACACAGGTGAGGAAATCACAGTTGGAGGGGACTCAAATCCTTTCCAATATTGTAATGCACTTAAACCCCTTCATGAGCTATTTATTCCACATAATAGAGAATGAATTATCCAAAGAGCTACCATTGAAGATATCAAAATGGATGATCCCATGTTAACATTAAGTGCTACTTCTACTTCAAGTCCTCCTCGAACTAACTCAACTACATCAACTAAAGGAAAAGAGAAAGTAAGTTATGAGGGCCCAATGTCAAATGAAAATTCAGAAAAAGCACCTATACCAAGGATAGAATTTTCAAAACCCACCAGAGAAGAAAAGGATAAAGCTAAAAAGGACAACTACAAAAAATGAGTGAGATGATGGATGCATTTGAAAAACAATGTAAAATCAGTTCCAAGGGAGTAGGGGAATATTTTGTTTCCTTATTCGACTTGCCCACATCTCCAAGAACACATGGGAAACCATCAAAAGAACAGCTCCCTCATAAGTATAACTCTTACTTCGTGAGAGAAAGTGACAAAGAAACATTTGACAAAGAAGAAGATGAAGTCCTTCAATGGTTTTATCATGATGAAGATACCTCAAGTACTCTCGTAGAAAGAATCTAGCATATTAATATTCAAACCGATCAATATGGGAAAGGATTTGAGATAATGCAGAAAATGGGATACAAGGGAAGAGGACCCTTAGGAAAAAGAAATAGAGGCTTGCTAGAGCCTATTGAACCTTCTTGGAGGTCAAAAGAGGAAAAATCAAGGCTAGGCTACCAATACAAGGGAGAAAGCTCCAGCCCAATGCATGATTCATATCCTCAAGTGAACACGATGGAATCCAATGTGGATAGTGATGACTCCCGAGACTATGAATGGGATACTTTATCCGATGATTCATGCCATGATAAAGAAGTTGTCACCATACATACTTATGCTAATGTTCCAAAGCAACAAACTCCAAGGTGTGAAGAGCCCATCATACAAGAACTCAATATAGGACAAGCACTCGTTAATCGACCATGGATAGAGGAATTTTGGGAACCCTTAGAGGAAGATGATTCGAACATTAGGATTAATTCATGGGTTGTATTTCCCATGCTATTTCTCATAGAAGTCCTTGAGGACTCAAGTGAAGGGGACTTTGATCCTTCTTCCATGGACCATCTTGAGGAAGCTCACGTTATAGATCTAAATGATACAATGTATGAACCCTCCAATGAAGTCATGTCCATAAACCCAATTGATGATACTTTTCCAAATGAAACCTTATCCTTGATAAACCTTGACCTTATTGACTGGGACCTAAACTAACCAAGTGACTTACTCTATTTCCCAAATGACCAAGCAATGAACCAATACCTTAATGCAGTTGAGCCCTCTTTCACCAATGAATTTGAACCGAACATGATAGAAGCAACAGGTGTCCAATCTCTTAATCCAAAGAAAAAAATAAAAAAATGAAAAGTTCTAGTGATGAAAACCACTATGTGGCAGCACTAGAACCAAAAAAAGTAAAGATAAAGGATATTTCCTATGGTGAAAACCCAACTGTGGCACCAAAGGAAGAGAGGTTGGATACCCTACCTGAACATGAGGAAGAAAGGTCACTAATTCTTATAGAACCAATAGAAAAAGTCAACATTGGGACAGAATTGGATCCAAAATTTATACACTTGGCCACATCACTTACACCTTTAGAAAGAAAGGATTTTATCAAGTTCTTCCAAGAACAACAAGTGAACTTTGCATGGTCCTATGCCAACATGCCAGGATTGGATCCTGACTTCATTATGCACCATTTGAATGTTAAACCAGGGGTTAAGCCCGTCAAGAAGAAGTTGAGAAAGATGCAACCACATGTAGCTCTCCTAGTCAAGGCAGAGTTAGAAAAATTGTTGAAGGTTGGATTTATAAGAGCAATAGCATATGTTGAATAGATATCTAATATTCTACCGGTCACCAAGCACAACAAATCCATTCGTGTATGCATAGATTTTAGAGACTTGAATCTTGCATGTCCTAAGGATGACTTCCCACTTCTGAGCATAGATGTAATAGTTGACTTGATAGCGGGTCACTCCATGTACTCATTGACAGATGGTTTCAGTGGATATAATTAGATAAAAATTGCACCTGAAGACCAAGAGAAGATAGCCTTTACATGCTCTTGGGGTACTTTTTGTTGGAATGTCATGCCCTTCGGCCTTAAAAATGTCAGAGCCACATATCAAAGGGAAATGACCACTATTTTCCATGACATGATGCACACCTTTCTAGAAGATTATGTGGACAACATATTGGCAAAGTCACACAAAAGAGAAGATCACCTACAAATTTTGAAAAAGATATTCACCCGGTTGGAACAATTTAAAGTGAGGCTTAATCTGAAAAAATGTGCCTTTGGTGTCCAATCCAGAAAATTGTTAGGCTATATAGTTTTAGCAAAAGGGATTAAAGTGGATCTGAAAAAAGTACAAGCAATAATAGATATGGAAATTCTAAAGAACATAAGCCAAATAAGGTCTCTACAAGGCAAGATTCAATCCATAAGAAGGTTCATTTCTCAATTGGCTGAAAAATGTCATTCATTCACAAGGTTGCTGCACAAAGATACTATTTTCATGTGGGATGAAGAATGTGACCAAACCTTCACTTTATTGAAGAATTATCTAATAAATCTGCCAATTTTAATGTCACCAATCAAGGGAAAACTATTGTTGTTGTACATATCCGCTACCGAAAGGTCTTTAGGAGTTATTTTGGCGCAAGAAGATGAGCAAGGAAAAGAAAGAGCAATCTACTATTTGAGTAGAACATTGATCAAATATGAACTTAACTATATGTTCATGGAAAGAGCATGTCTAGCGGTTGTCTTTGCATCCCAAAAATTGAGACATTATATGTTGATGCACAAAGTGAAGCTAATTGCCAAAATTGATCGTCTAAAGTATTTGTTAAGCAAAACTGCCTTAACGGGTAGGCTAGCAAAATGGGTCATGATATTAAGTGAGTTGGACATTGAGTATGTGGATAGGAAGGCAATAAAAGGACAAGTGATAGAAGATCACTTAGCTGAAAATCCATTGACTTCTACACAAACCATTCAAGTCAAATTTCTGGATTCGACAATTGTAAACATAGAAGCAAAGACATGGAAGTTGTACTTCGATGGCTCATATACACAAGGAGGTTCTAGGGCTGGAATATTATTGAGTACCCCTCAAGGGTACACCATTCCCAAGTCCTACAAGCTTTTTTTCCCATGCACAAACAATATAGCAGAATATGAGGCTTTAGTCATTGGCATTAAGATGGCTTTAGAATGGAACATCACCGAGCTACAAGTATATGGAGATTGTCAACTAATAATCAACCAATTCAATGATGAATACAATACCAAAGATGAAAAATTAATGCCATACAAGGCTATGATTGATGCTTGGAAAAATTACTTTGCTTTGATAACCTTTGAGAAAATTCCGAGAGAGAAGAACATAGCAGTTGATGCAATGGCAACCTTGGCTTCCTTACTTCAAAAACCAGATCAAAATGAGAAGTATGAATTCTTGGTGGAAGAGTTAGCACAACCAACATTTGATCTTCCTAAAACCCAAATTGTTTCCCTACTTCATGGACATGACTCACCTTGGTATGACCCTATATATACCTATCTCAAAGACCAAGTGTTACCTTTAGACTAATCACGAGCCCAAAAACAAAATTTTATTCGACAATAGCCCGTTACATAATCCTTTCTAAAACATTATATCACAAGGGTCTAGAAGGGACGTTACTTAGATGTTTAGAGGAAGAGGAGTCTAAGTTAGCTTTACGTGAGGTTCACGAGGGCATTTGTGGGTCACATTCAAGCGGTTTAAACCTAGCTAAGAAAATCCTTCGCTTAGGGTATTTCTGGAAAACCTAGAGAAAGATGCTTGTCACTTTGTCAAAATATGCAGCAAATGTCAATACCATGGTGACATGATACATGCACCGGCACATGAATTGCATCCCTTTGTTACACCATGGCCATTCTATCAATGGGGATTTGACTTGATCGGCGTCATCTATCCACCTTCTTCCAATTAGCACAAGTATATCATCACTGCAACAGAGTATTTCACTAAGTGGTTAGAAGCAGTTCCTTTGATCGCCGCTATGGGTAAACAAATTTCCATGTTCATCTTGAACCACATCATTCGCCGATATGGTATCCCTCATGCCATAATCATAGACAATGGAAAGCAATTCAAAAACAAAGATGTGGATGAACTTTTTGGCACATTCCATATCACACATCACTCTTCATCCATTTATTATCCTCAAGGAAATGGACAAGCCGAAGCTATAAATAAGAACATTTTGAAAATCTTGAAGAGATCGGTAAATAAATCAGGAAGAGATTGGCATGTGCAAATCAATTCGGCATTATGGGCCTGTAGAACTAGCATTTGAACACCTATGGGAGCTGCACCATTTTCATTAGTCTATGGAGCCGAAGTTGTTCTACCACTGGAGGTTGAAATCCCATCTTTATGAGTGTCATTGCAAGGGTTGATAACAAATGAAGACTATAGATTTTCCTGGCTTCAACAATTAGAGTTTTTAGAAGAACACCAAACGCAAGTCTATGAACACTTGAAAGTCTATCAAAACAAAATCTCAAGGAACTACAATAAGCATATCAAACCGAGAGTCTTTCAAGTAGGAAATTTAGTGTTAAGAGAAAACCCAAAGAATCAAGCTGAAAGAGACAAGAAAGGAAAATGGGAGGCTAATTGGCTTGGTCCGTTCATCATTGTTTCTTCATTTGGAATAGGAACTTATAAGTTAGAAAATTGTGAAGGAGAAGAACTATAAGAACCTATCAATAGCATACATCTAAAGAGGTTATATACATGAGGTAGATGAAGGAGTATAAAGAGTATCAGATGAGGAGCATCATATTTATTATACATAGTCAAAGAGATCTTGAAAACACCAAAAACATTTGAAAAAAAAAAAAGAGAAAAAAAAAGAAAAAAAGAAAAGAAAAAAAAATTGGAAAAGAAAAAAAGTGCCTTGGTGAAAACCTAGCAATAGGCACCTTGGTAGAAAAAAAAGCAATAAACCCAAAAGGTGAAAACTTGGCAATCAAATGCCTTTTGCTCCCTTAACTCATTCCTAGTCTCATGTGTACATATTGCATATCCATCATCTCACTTGTAAACCTTCATTGCATCTGTCATTTGTGCATAGTCATAATAAATCCTTTCAATCACATTGTTGCATTTCCTATGGCCTTAAGTTAGTTGCACAATCACATTTATCACTTGGGGGCAGAACAAGATTGGAAATTTGATACAAATGGATTCAATAGTGCTACATTCGGTTATATCAGAGAGAGACTTATCAGAGCTTTAGAAGAGAAAGATTTTCATTGAACCTTTGATAGATATCATTGTTCACAACTAAGTATTTGATCCTACAACTTCATCCTTGAGCCTTCATTGACTTTATTATTCGGGATTAAAAATTGACAAACACTTTAAAGATCAGAATACTTGGAAATTCCTTTTGAAAATCATGAAACATTGCAAAACACTTGAAGCTTTCTTTTGATAATCTTTAGGGAATTGACTTTTATCACATCTTTTTAGCTGATCGATGATGTTTCAACTAGATTGGCCATGATAGAGACATGATATTTTCTTGCCTTTGAGTGACTGTTTTAAGGAAGATTCATCAACCTATGAGAATTTTTCTAACGACATGGTCATCAAAGAACCATTGAGGACTATCACATAAGATGAAGGATTAACCTTTTCTTGTTTATGCAAATGGATACCTTGGCTATTTAGATCTTCTATATCTTAATACCAAAATCCACTTGCAACATTGAATCCGTTGAAACTAGTATTCATACTCCCATAGTTTGGTCATCCAACTGTGTGTATGAAAATTGTACCTGATCTATAGACACAACACTTCAGTAAAACATTAGAGGTTAGCTATAATCAAAATCATGCAAAATTGAAATCTACTCTAACCAAGCGATTTACTGCCTTCTAGTAGGTGCGAGATTAATGTTCTTAGAAAGTATTTGCAGCCAAGTGAAGGTTAGCTTGAGTTTCTTTAAGAGGTAGCCCTGGAGGATAACTATAGGGAACCGCATGAAAAGTGTCAGGGCTTGTATCAGATGAAGGTTCTGTGAAAGATTTGAAAGACTCAGAAGCTTTAGGAAATGTATGGGTATTGGAGGAAGTAGGGGATGGAAGGGAACCATCACAAGACAAAGGTCCAACATTAAAATGATCTTGCTTGAGAGTGTAATCTTTATTTTCAGCAGGAGAGTCCTTAGGAGAAGGATTCTTATAATAATGATGCTTCAAGCTAGCACGATGCATTTTATAGTCCTCAACAGTAGTAGATGGATCATAATCAAGGCATTGTCCACAAAAGCCATCAAAATCTCTTTCAAAATCAGAATCATAAGGATCACCATCATGATCTATCTAATGTGAAGGCCCATTTGTAGTAAGTCAGAACACACGATGAGGAGGACTCTTAGGAACAGAGGTTTCATAGGTATCATTATATTGTTTGTCATCATAGTCATCAGAGTCTCCAAAGCTGGATGTGTCACTCTCCATGGAAGAGGTATCATAAGGGTTATCATGTTGCTCAAATTCTGTCTGGGGGCATGGTGACATGTACAAGTCTTTATCAAATGGAAAAGAGTATAGAGATTCCATGGAGAACTCTTTAGGTTCCTTTTCTTTCTCAAGTTTGTCATGCTGGACTTGCATAGCTTGCAGCTGCTTCATCATAGCGGTGATTAGAGCTTCTTCCTCTTATGTACTGATTCTTTGAGACATGTGTACTGATTCTCAATGGCTACTACTCTGTTCCTAACATAGTGATTTTTTTGACAGATTTTGGAAATAGGCTGAAAAAGCTAAATATCTAGCAATTTTAACAATTTTTTGACAACTTTCAAAAATTTCCCAAACGATACTCTGCAGACTCGTACGACAGTGGGTAGGCAATGAAACGATAGTTGAAAAACTCACACGATAATTGCAAGCAAGATTTTGACTCTTAGAATTTTTTGGCATGGAAAACCATAAGACACTGGGTACTCAATCATACGACAGATGGGTTGTAATGAAACGACACTTGGAAAAACTCGTATGACTTTTGACTTCCTAAAATGATTTTTGACTCCAGAAAGGATTTTATGTCAATTTTTGCAAAATTTTGAGTTTGCAGATTTGGATTGTTTGCAAATTTCAATGTCCAGATTTGAGGATTGTAACAGATTTGTTCATTTTCAGTAACCAGATAGATAAACAAGCACGCAAAATAGCAAGCAAGTGATTTCAAGCATGTCTGAAAACAATGAACAAGGGTAAAAGCAACCTTGCACATGAACAATCAAGTGACTTATTCGTTCTAATCCTCAAAAGTGTTAATTGTGTATGTTCCAAAATTTTTTTGCAATAACGCACATATACCCTATAAAATGAAAATTTGGCCTCGCTAGGGTTTTTAGTAATGGTTTGACTCTGTAATTTTTATGATCCAAAGGGGTGAACTCCAATCCTAGCGCACCAGGGTTTTGACGCAGTCACACAGTCTGAGAACTTAATCTTCAGGAGCTGCTAGGGAGATCTGACAACCCAACAATGAACCATACCCATGGAGATTTCTTCCACAAGGACATTTATATAGCAACTGTCACTACCACGGTGAAAATGACTATTACCGCTTGAGGTTCCATCAATGTAGTTTTCCCTGTGAAGGGATTGTCCGCTATGGTTAACCCTCTCTAAAGATGACTCACAGTAGATACCACAAGGGGACTTGGATCCAGATCCAAGGTTTTAATGCCTCTTCACTTTTAACCCAAACAAAGCAAGCAGATTAATCTGACACGCTAAGACAAAGTTTTGCTTCACCAAGGTCTATGATGTCAACCCCACGTGATCTATCAACCTCTTCGGGGAGAGAATGTATCGATCAATAAGGGAAGATGCACTAACCAATTTTGATTCACCAAAGCTCATGATGTCAACCCCACGTGATCTATCAACCTCTCCTGGGAGAGAATGTATCGATCAATAAGAGAAGACGCACTAACCAAGTTGAATGTGAAACGCACTAAGTATCCTCCCTACCTACAAGGATTCTATCATCAAGAAGGATTTCACTGGGAATCCAATCTCTCAAGAATCACGAATAGTGTTCATAGGGCCTAATTACTATTTGAGCACAGATGTATGTTTCCAAAAGCAAATCTACCAAAAGTATCCAAAAGGTAGAAAGAGGAACACTTAACACTCAAAGTGAATATGAGATGAGTCCACAAGGTGGAACACTTAACACCTCACACAAGCTAAAAATGAGTCCCCAACTTAGAAAACAAGTGAGTTCCTAAAAGCACAAAAGGGTTGCCAAGTGGAACAATTAGCGCTTCTCTCCTATAGACCCCTCCCCTTTATGGCGTTGAGATTGCAACCACGGGGTGGAATGAGGGGCCGGCGGATTTAGCGAGTCTAATAACCCAAGATAACAATCTAGATCAATCACAAGTAATCTAAGACTGCCAATAAATACCTAAGGTGTCACAACCTAGTATTCAATTATGCAAATTCATAGAAAAAGCATGCAAAGAAACACTCAAGCTAAACACATGAGAGATTTATTTTAAGGACAAATTAAAATGTTATTAGATGAAAGAGAATACTTGGGATTCTTGCAATGCGCTTAGTAGATTTTACCTAATTTTTAGCAATTCTTGTTGAGCTTTTCCATGCAAGCAAGTGACGAACTCTCCAACAAGCAAACAAGCAAACAAGATATGCAAAATATATTCAACTTATGAAAACCATAGGGTTAGCTCTAAAAATCAATTATTATCAGCAATAATAACCATAAATTAACCCAAATGAAAACTCATATCATTCATTGAACCATGTAAAAAAAAAAAAGTGCATACCCATCACAAAACTTTATTATTTTTGCTGCATTTGACCTAGTCAACAAGATCTAATTTTTTTGATATGATTTTGGCCACAAAAATAGAAATTCAGAATAGAGACCCCTACTAAAAAACAAAGAGATTTCTAAAAATGTAAAATTTTTAGAAAAATCTCTTCATTTGTGCCCTAGAGACCCATTTTATCAAAACAGACCAGTTTTTGTAAATTGACTATTTGAGCTATTATATTGTGTCCAAATTTAAAACACAAAGAATGGACCCCCTATATAATTTAAAGAGATTTCTGAAAATATAAAAATTTCTAAAAAATATGCTGATTTGTGTTAGATATTAATTTTTTCTGGAATTTCAAGAAAAATTTATTAAAAGTTCAAAACATCTTAGAAAATTTTAAATTTTTTACTGTAGCTTCTCTGATATGTGTCCAACCTGAAAAAAAAAATTTAGAGCAAAAATCCAAGCTGTTTGAGAGATAAAATTAAATCTTTGAAACTTTAGGGTTTTAGCTCCCCCCAAAAAAATCAAAACTAGCATGTAAAGGTGGGTTGCCCCACGGTGGGCACCAGAAATGTGTGTGTGAAAATTGTACCTGATCTGTAGACACAACACTTTAGTAAAATATTAGAGGTTAGATATAATCAAAATCATGCAAAATTGAAATCTACTCTAACCAAGCGATTTACTGTCTTCTAGTAGGTGCAAGATTAATGTTCTCAGATTGTTATCAAGATCAGTGACCTAGACGACACCTAAACGAAGGATTTGAATGCCAAATTGATATGAAATATGAATGCAATTAATCTATTCTTTTGGATTTTAGATGCAATGATATGATGAAAATTGATATGAATCTATGCTAATATGGAAATTGATATGCTAAAATGATCTAACAATGATATGAAAAAGAATCTAAATGAACGTAAAAAAAAACAAATTGATCTCACAATAGCCTTGATTCACAATAAGCTTTGATTCTCCCAATTCCAATTCTCCAATGTGATTGTGCAAAAATATGAGATGCTTTGGGATGAGCTGAAGCCTTAATTTATAGAAATTCAGGGCTTTGGAGGTGCATGGATAAAAGCCATAAATCACTCAGATTAACTCAGCTTGATTTTTGAGTTATCTAATAATAAAGATAATTAAGTCACAAAAATCATGCAAAAGCACAGTTCAATTCGAATTAGAAGTTTAGATCAACTTTAAAACTCAAAAAGATGTTGAGCTTCAAAAAGCTAACAACTTGCATTGATTTTCCAATTTGAGTTTAACTGGTCCTTGAATGTGCACATGGATAATTATGATTTAATAAATAAATAAAGTGATTTATTCTCAACTTAACTGATTTTTGAAATAAAATAATTAATTTATGGGTTAATTAACTATTTTATCAAACTTTTATTAAAAACTATATTATTAAATAATGACAACCTGTTGTAATCAATTAAATAAGAATTTAATCAATTATTCATAGGATATTGGATTTATTGTCAAAATTAAATAATACAATTAATAATAGATAGAATTAAATTTAATTACATAATTAAGTGGCAAGATATTAAATCTAATTAATTAAATATGAAAATATTCAATTAATCAAACTTAGGATAAATGTGATTTATCGCCAAATAATCATTAAATTAAAGATAATTAAGATAATTAGGAATATTGCTAGGAATATTCCCCGATGCAGAATTTAAGATAATCAATTATGATTCGATGATGTTTAGATGTGCCTTAGATTAGGACTTTGATGTTGATTTCGTTCGAATTGTTGATATAGGAGATTAATGAACTTATAGCCCATTTTTGAGGTATTACACCAACTAGTGATGGTTGTACTAGTTTCCAAAGAGGTTACCAAAAGTGATAAAAAAAAAAGCGGTATTCATATCATCATGATGTGGTCAATGATGGTTGTACTTGCTTTTCGGTCCCAAATTGCTCAATGATGAAAATTTATCTCTATGGCATTTCTTTGCTAAAAGCTAGTGACACTTAGTTGCATTTCATTGCATTATCATGTTAGATTAATTGCATTTATTTGTGGTTATTTTCCAAGGACAAAGGGGTATATTAATAATCTTGGTTAGTTAAAACATTAAAGAAATGAGGGGTTCAAATCAAACGTCTTATCCTTGAATATCAATCAATAAAAAGTGAGGTTATCTTTTGCATTCATAAGATTAAATCATTATTCATTGTCCATATATCAGAAAAGCAAGAGAAAAGAAAAAGATCATTACTCATACATCATTTGCATACAATTCAGGATAAAACTACATACATTAAAAAATAAAAAACATAGGGGCATTCATATTCACATATTTCTATTAAAGCTTTGCATCCATACATTGAAAAACAGAAAAAAAACATATCAAAAATTCAAACATCAATGCATTCATCTATCTATATCATAAAAAGGATATGTTGCATTTATAGAATAATCAAAAGAAAATGCATCATAAACATCATATAGATGCATATAAAGATAATCTCATAACAAACGCATCAAGAGAATCAAGGAAGTATATCATCATATAAAAGTTCATCAACATCAATGATCCAGTACATCAGTATATCAAGATACAATATCATGAAAGTGGTATATCAAATGTTCTAATCAATAACAACATGAAACATGATACAATAGTCATCAAATCATCAAGAACCCATAGCAGCATCCGATCCATCCCCAGCACCTTCATGAAATTAGGATATTTAACTAACAATTCAAAGCAAATACAATGCAAATTTAACTAAGAAATGAAACTAAAATCCATGACATCTCATGGTTCTCTAATCAGATGTGGTAAGTGAAGCTCTAAGCTCAATCTCCACTAGTGACACTTCTAAAATGAGAAAATATGATGCTACAATGATTAATCTAGCTCACTAACTCTCAAATTGATACAAAGATCATTCAAATGCTCTCAAATGCTCTTGATTGCTATGAAATTGTCTATAATAAGGATGCTTTGCAAATGAATTTCTAAGATGATTATTGCTCTCAAAATGCCTCATACTTATAGAAAATTTCCAAGGGTAGGGGGTAGAGTGAAGTAATCATGATTTACCTTTGGTTGAGTCAAAAACTTTACAATGTTCATAAATGGGGGACAATTTAAATGTTTGTTTCAAAGCTTTGGACAAAAGGACAAAATTGAGTGTATGAGATTGAAACTTTAAAATGAGTGATTGAGATTCAACTTCTTTGAGTGATTTGTGTCTTTTTGTCCTCAATTTTCATTGGTTGCTCAACTTTTTTGAAAGATATTAGGATTTATTAAATTCAATTAATTAATTAAATTTAGCCATGTAAGGAATAGGTTCATTTTGATTTTTGATTTAACAACTATATAATTAATTGATTAAAATTAATTATATAGTGTTTTTGACCCCTTTAAGCTTTGATTTAATTATTTAATGTCATCATTTAATTTTTCCTTTGATTTTATGATTTTTTCCAATTTGATTTAATAATGTCCATTTAATATTGATTTGATCCTTCTTTTATGAGAATTAGTGCATTTTGATGATTTTGAGCCATTTTATTGATTTTAAAGCACTTGCCCATTTGTGAGTGTCTACAATAAGGACACATCTTGTAGTGCAAAGGTTGGCAAATGAGTTTCTTTCTGTCAAAAATAAAATAGCTCAAGGTATGTTCTTCATTCCTCACGAGGATGTAGAAATGACACCCCTTTCGATTGTTGCTCACAGTCCTGCCATTGAGAATAAAAAAGGTTAGTTTCATAATCAAAGAAGCTTTCTATTGAGGCACCATCAGTGAAGGAAATAACAAAGAATCATGAATTTGAGATAAGTGATCTTTCTATTCTCTTGCAAGAAAAGGAAGTAGAATTAGCTGGTGACTCTTATTTCTGGTTCATGCAGTCCTAGAAAACCATTGATAAAAATAGAAAGATAAAACTCATTGTTCCAATGTTCAAGTAAATAAAGATGATCATGTCATTAGACATGAACAGATGGACATGCATGAAGGTTCCATTCAATATGACAATAGTGCATCTTCATTTCAAGTTTATGAACTTGAACGAGTTTTGCATGAAAGAATTACCCCAAAACTAAAGCTTATGTATAGGAAGCTCTTATAGGATAAAAGTGTGCCACTTTGTTCAATCGGTCAATAGTAACCATGATGGTATCATGTATGTGGAAAATAGTAGGCAAACCTACGATGAAATCCATCAAGATGATACTCCATTTCCATTATGGAATGAGATTAGGATGTAAAAGTATTGCTAGATGCTGGTGGTCTACCTTAACCCTCTAAAACTCTAAACATATAGCGACAAAATAAAAAATGTCACATTTCATACCAAACCGGTAATATAGTTGTCAAAGGTCCACATGCGTCTTCTTGACAATTAGATGTGTCAAGGTGCACGATGAGCCTCAGATAAAATCACGGTACAAAGATCATCTAATGAAGGTACATATATCCAGCTCATATAGCACAAAAGAATATCTGACTCCAAAACATAACCTGAATACTTGTCTTCCAAAGGTCTCTCTGAATCAATCTCAGCTCTCACTTCCTTGTACCAAGTATCTATAGGAAGTTCCCCGAGTATACGACTCTACAAATCTACACTAACAGTTAAAGCTGATATCTCATGCCTCCTATGACTCAAGGTGTCAGTTACCACATTTTCCTTACCCTGTATGTACTTGACCTCAAAGTCATACTCACAAAGAAACTCCATCCATTGCCTCTACCTAGCATTTAGGTTAGGCTAGATAAAGATATATTATAAGTTGTGATGATCACTGTTAATCTTAAATCGATGTCCTAATAGAAAATATCTTCATCGGACTAGTGCATGGATAACTATTGTTAACTCAAGATCATGTGGAGGATATTTCAATTTGTGTTCCTTGATTTGCAAGATTCATAAGAAATCATCTATCCTTCCTGCATAAGGACCACTCCTAGACCTTCCAAAGAAGGATCAATACACACCATGAAATCACATGTTGGGTCAGGTATTTCTAGGATAGGTGCACTTGTCAAACACTTCTTGAGGATCTATAAATCCTCTTAACACTTATTTTTCCAAACATGCTTCTTCCCTTTCCTTTGGAGAGAAGTAAGATGATATGCAACCCTAGAGAAGTCTTTGAAAAACTTGTGATAGTATCCTGTCAAGTCCATAAAACTATGAACTTTGGATACATTGGTGGGGATTGGCCAATCTACTATAGCCTAAATCTTGGAAGAATCCACTAAGATACCCTCACCTGAGATTACATGCCCTAAATACTGAACTTCATATTGGAAAAATTCACACTTTGTTGCATTGGCATATAACCGATTATCACAAAGACACTATAGAACTAGTCGTAGATGTTCCTCATGCTCCTCTATGGTTTTAGAATATATCAATATGTCATCCAAGAGTACGAGGACAAGATCATCAAGGTAAGAATGAAATACTCCATTCATTAGGCACATGAGAATAGATAGAGCATTTTTCAAACAAAAATGAACTATTGTGAAATCATAATGTCTATAGTGAGTGTGAAATGTAGTTTTGTGAATGTCTACATCCTGAATGTGCAACTGATGGTATCCTGACTTGAGATCAATCTTCAAAAATACTGTGTCTCCCTTTATCTGATCAAAGATATCATCAATCCTTGTAAAATGGTATTTTTTCTTCATCATTAACTTGTTTAATTATTTTTAGTCGATGCACAAGCGTTAAGATCCACCTTTCTTCTTGATGAAGAGAACAAGTGCACCCCATGGTGAGACACATGCCCAAATACTACCCTTCACCAAAAGATCCTCTAACTAGATATTAATCTCACTCAAATCCTATGTGGTCATCTGGTAAGGAGCTCTAGATATAGTTTGTGCTCATGGAACAAGATCAATGCGAAATTCTATATCACGCTTCGGTGGCATACCCAAAATCTCACTAGGAAAGACATAGATGAATTCTTGAAGTATAGGATGATCAAGAGTCTTTTCCTCTATCTCTACTTCATCTAGCTCATTCATAGTTATAGAAAATACTTGACATCCCTTCCACATGGTTTTCTTGAGTTTTATAGCGAAAATCATACAAAGAGATATAGGACGTTGAATTCCCATTATCTCACAATCCTTGCCAACATCATCCTTGAATCTAATTTTCTTCTATCTACAATGAATTTTGGCTCCATGAGAACCTAACCAATCCATTCCAAGGAAAACATCATATGATCCCAAAGGAATCACATGAAGGTCAACCATGGTGGTGAATTTACCCAAGTTCAACTCACGTTTATGCACTAAAGAGTTTGTTGATATCTTTGCGCCAAAGGCTAACTCTACTTTCCAACCAATGTCTTACTTTACTACCACTAGCCCACATTTCTCTACTACAAAAGGAGATATATAAGAATCTATAGCTCACTAATAAAATAAAATATAAAGAGAAATACCTCTAATAGCACTAGAAGTTTCTACCACATTTCCTTGATGTTTTGTCTAATGATGATCCACTATCACAAATATCCTATGAGATCTACTGGCATCCCCTACAATAGTCTCAAAAGATGCAGGTCTCTGTCCTAAAAACTATGATGCACACTGAGGGAAATTCATTGTAATATCATATTGTCCACATGAGAAGAAACCATTTCCTCTAGTATGACCTCTCCCAACAGAGGGTGCACTAGACTGCTGATAGTTTCCTCTTCTTGTGACTGAATGTGTTCTTTGTGTAGGCTGACTGGACTGGTTGTACCTGTTACACAAAAATTTATGAAAGTTCTTAGATTGAGGACCACGGTTCTGTGTTGGAGGATTCATCACCTTCTATTGCTGACTACGAAAGTAGGGAGGAGGTTTCCTGAAGTTCCTTTTACCTTGGTTCTGATTCCCTCTATAGCCTAAAGGTGTAGGAACACCAGTCTGAACTCCTATCTGCCCACCATGCCCTAGAGCCAAATTTTCCTCCACCAAAGTAGCCTTAATAACCACTTCCTTAAGGGTTTTGGGTTTGAAAACCTTAACCCCTCCAAAGATGTGACCATTGAGTCCCCTAATGAAATTTTGCAACATAAGTGATGGCTTATCACTAAATCCTACATAGGTCTTGAGCTCGAAGAAGTGACACTTGTAGTCCTGAACAAACATAGATAATTATTGTAGGTTGTGGAACTCATCTATGCATTGTAGCTATGACTGATCATATAAGAAATGTTCATGAAATTTCTTAAAGAAAATCTCCTTCCACGTCCTCTATTATGGCCTCCACTTTGGCCTCTAGCAATAGATCTAGTTTCAATGACAATCTTTCCTACAACATTCAACAAGAAGGACAAAATAAATAACACATGAAGAAATCGTAAAATAATAGTCTAAAATACAAAAGTGTTATATGTTTAAGTTTTGTATCATGTTTCAACTACTAGACATCTAATGGAAGTATGAAATTCCCAGTGTTTGAAACATGGGCTTTGATACCAAGTGTAATGCATTGCAAGGAAACCCACAAGATATTAACATAAAACATGTTACTATGTTTACAGAATAATTTTTTTCTTAAGAGTTTACAAACAATAATGATTAACAAAGAAGAAGTAAAACATAAAGTTCATAAGTACACATAAACATAATCTCATTTTCAAATTACAAATTTCAAGGGTTCCTTGATGTAGAAATTATGTAAATACAATTTGATCTATTATTAACAATAATCATCTAAATATTCTATATAGTACATCATAAATATATTTGAATAATGAAGTATACATAATTACCCAGATCCACTACACAAGTCATAGGGTATGCAATTACAATTGAATACAAAGTACAAATAAAGGAAGAAAAGGGATGAATCCCCAACGAAGATAAGATAACAAGCAACTGCAACAAGGATCATCCAGCACTGGTACATGAATGTCAAAATCTCAAATGGTAAAATAATCACTACCTCCCGACCTCATGAAAACCTGTGGTTCCACTCCCACCTTGCTAAGGAGATAACATCAAAACCCACTCGGATAACAATACCAAAATCAATTAATTAGGTAAAACTAAGAAAGGGTCCTATAAGTTCCTATCTCAAGAGTACATCTCAAACTCAAAGGTATACATACTAATCCAGAGACAACCAACACATGTAGAAAACCTAAGATGAAATCAAGGAAGTCTCATCACATATGACAACCCCTTGGAATGATCTCACTAGATTCTGACTCCTAAGTGTGATCATATGCAGAACCTTAAATCCTCTCATGTAGACAAGGATAACGATCATGCCATAACTCACCACCACTACTAGACGGGAAAGAATCTTCTCTTGCTTCCATCCTTAGACTATACTAGCACTCAAGGCATGGACGAGGAATTTTTTAAACTTAGTAACATCTTTTAGGTTAATATCTCTTGAGTTCCCTAGTGGGGCAATACATGAATTTTGTTCAAATATTGAAGACAGTCCTCTTGTGTCTGAAATTTATAACCAGCATGATGCAGAAGGAAGCATTGAGGTAACCCTTCCTAATTAGCTTGAGGATACCATGGTTGATGAACTAGTCAAGCATGATGCAGCATGCAAGGAAAGATCAAAATTTGTTTGATCAAGGGGATGTCTAATCAGACATCTTGCTTGGTTAGAGGCCAATGGAAAGGTAAATATTTCGCTTGTACCTGAGCATAAGGATACATTTGAGGAAAATGCTAAACATACATTTGTAGTTCAACAAGAGAAATTTGAATTCATGGACCTGTATTGGAGCAGTAGTACATATGATTCATCTCAAAAGGTGAAATTGTTCATCTCTTCCAAGAGGTGTTACATCAGGCATTGAAATCATTACTCCAATTGTTCATGCTCTGTCTGTACAAAGTTTCTTGTGAGCATGCATTGTACTGCAAGCTATTGAAAAAAGGTATCTATTTTGCTGAGCTAATAAACAGTTTCATCTGAAAGGTTGCATTGTCGGCTAGTTTTATTAGGTAGGTTTTCTTTGTTTTAACTAGGTTTGTTTTGCATTAATTATGTCATCTTTTTTGAGTCTTTTTGTTTTTGGTTTCTTGACTCTATAGCCTAATGGAGAAGATAAAGGAACTTAGATTTTTAGATTCTAAAATCCTCATTGTTTCTAAGAACAAATGAGGAACGTTCCCTAGTTAGAGTCAATTGTTGTCCTTAATTTTGACATCGCAAAATTGGGGCAATCCTCACTAGTAAATTTTAGCTTTTTTTTTCGATGAGGTTTAGTCGATTATTAGATGCCAATTGGTCAGCCAATTAACCATAATGGTTGTCGTATGGTCGATTGGCCAACCAATTGGCATCTAATAATCAACTAAACCTCGTCGAAAAATAAGCTAAAATTTACTAGTGAGGATTGCCCCAATTTTGCGATGTCAAAATTAAGGACAATAATTGACTCTAACAGGGGAATGTTCCTCATTTGTTCTTAGAAACAATGAGGATTTTAGAATCCATAACTCTAAGTTCCTTCATCTGCTCCAATGGGCTATAGAGTTAGGAAACCAAAAACAAAAAGACTCAAAAAGGATGACATAATTAATGCAAAACAAACCTAGTTAAAAAAAAAGAAAACCTACCTAATAAAACTAGCCAACAATGCAACCTTTTAGTCAATAATATGACACATCAAATCTCCATTGAAATTGTGACATCAATAGTGGTTGAATTATCGACGGCAACAACATCGAAATAATTGCTTCAACTTGGAAGAATTGTTGGCTATAACGTTTATCTCTGCGACCAATGTTGGTCGAAATTGTGACACAAAACCATCAGACTAAACATCGAATATATAGCACTCTCATCAATATGTCTATTCTTTGTTTGTCGAAAAAGCGACAGAAAATTAATTATATATATATATATATATATATATAGTCAAATTAAGCACAACAATATTATGTCATTGTTGTTTACTGTTTACAAACAGTCACACATTTTTTGTCTTATTTCACACAAACATGTTCTTCTCAAGGTCATTAACCTTTCAATAAAACTTTCCACTTCTAAAGATCCAGAAAGAATAAGCCTCACAATATTTCAATGACATTCATAGGAGATGACTAAGCAATCTACAGCTATGCCAAAAATAATACTTAAAGATTATATCTAAAATGAATCTCCCAATTTATTAGCCAGCTGGCTATTTGCCTTCTTCTTGTTTATGGGGTTGATTTTTCAGGTGATGAGAAAGAGGGGGATGCTTTGAGGATTGAATGGGTTGTGGGAGAGTTTGGGAAAGGCTTTCTCAGACTGCCACTCTCCACCAACCACCATTTCCACCTTAGCATTCCCATTTCTTGGGGATACTTCTCACCGCGTATGACAAGGTAGAGCTCCTTGTCCATTTCTAGCTGTACATCTTCTTTCCTCAATCCTACATGCAATACATATTTAGTTCCACCAAACTTACTTTGAAATTAAAACCTTTTAAGGATAGGAACACAAAAATAATAGCAAACATAAACACAAGAAATACTAGATTTATGTGGAACAACTTGTAAAGGGAAAAAACATGGAAAAGATTGCTCTCAAATATATGCACACCGATTAAGGCAAGTTACAAGAAAGAATAACTACCAAAGGGACTATGAAGAATGATAAGAGAGAATAGATCCACCCGTAATGTCCAACCCACTCATTTTTTTCAATACTACAGAAACTAAGATAAAGATATTTGTGAAGGTTTTATACACATAGGTTACTGAATCATCATCTCTGTACTAGTACTCAATTTGGAAACCCTCGTATGTATATAGCCACTCTAGCAAATCTCCACATCTAGAAAATCTTCACAAAAATCCCTTCTGGCCTCCATTGCATATATGTCTTCTCAGAATCTAAAAACTTCGGTCCATCATTGATTCTCATCAATGTACCAATTTGGATAGTAAGTCTAATTTAATTTGTCCGTGGACTAAGACCTTAAATTATTGAGCTTCTCTTTGTTTCAAGAAGAGTATAACATTCTCTACTTAACAGGGCCAACCACGTGAAGGTGGAAGTTCATTTGGCCCCTCCTAGGAGCCTCTTATGAACCTTTATGACATTTTAAGACCTCTAAGATGTATTCTTAGGGATCATAAATGGTCGTAAAGGGTCATAAGGGGTCTTGGGACACAACAGCTGAGAAACATAATTGTAGGCATCAAAGTCACAATTTTTGGAGATGACGTAATTGAGTTGTATACCCAAGCGACGGAGAGAAACTTTTGCACCTTTGATTCCAAGTTGACACTGCGGGATCCAAAGACCATAGATAAGGAATAAATTTAGAGAGTAGAGGAGGGCCATAATGACAAAAATAATATAGGACGAACCTCAAGTTAAATGAGTTGGCAATTGCAAACATTTTTATAGATTTTTATTATTAAATAATGAAATTTGCATAGACTAGTGTTCTAAGCCCCCTCATTACATGATTTATTATTGTAAGCCCTCTCTAACTTACACATCTAGAAAATGAAACTAAAACCTATTGGGATTGAGATAAACCTTATAGAACAACAACAGCTAGGAAGGATCTCTTGCCAACATCTGTTGAATACATATATTGGAGGACCTTGTATTCATGAGCTACAGATGTATTCAACAGATGTTGGCAAATGATCCTTCCTAGTTGATGTTGTTCTATAAGGTTTGTCTCAATCCCAATAGGTTGTATTTTCATTTTTTAGATGTGTAAGTTAGAGGGTGTGTGTGTGAAAATTGTACCTGATCTGTAAACACAACACTTCAGTAAAACATTAGAGGTTAGTAAAAATTAAAATCGTGCAAAATTGAAAACTATCTAACCAAGCGATTTACTGTCTTCTAGTAGGTGCGAGATTAATGTTCTCAGATTGTTATCGAGATCAGTGACCTAGACAACACTTAAATGAAGGATTTGAATGCAATTGATCTAGATATGAGATTGAATGCAATTAAGCTATTTTTTTTTTGGATTTTATGATGCAATAAGGAATGAAAACTTAATATGAATCTATGCTAGATGAAATTGATATGCTATGAATGCTATTGAAAATTGATATGCAATGCTAATCTAACAATGATATGCAATATGAAGGAAAAAATAAGATTGATCTCACAAAGATGTCAATTCCTCAAGAGCTTTGGTTCTTCAATTCCAATTCTCCAACGTGATTGTGTAACTCTTGAATTGATCTTGGCAGCGTAATTGTGCAAATTTGTGGATTGATTTGGCAAAGTAAGCTTGCAAAATTATGAGATGCTTTGAGATGAGCTGAAGCCTTGATTTTATAGAAATCCAAGGCTTTGGAGGTGCATGAGAAAAAGCCATAAATCACTCAAATAACTCAGCTTGATTTTTGAGTTATTTTTAAATAAAGAATAATTAAGTCACAAAAATCATGCAAAAGCACATTTCAACTCAAATTAGAAGTTTAGATCAACTTTAAAACTCAAAAAGATGTTGAGTTTCAAAAAGCTAACAACTTGCATTGATTTTCCAATTTGAGTTTAACTGGTCCTTGAATGTGCACATGGATAATTATGATTTAATAAATAAATAAAGTGATTTATTCTCAACTTAATTGCTTTAAAAATAAAACAATTGATTTATGGGTTTAATCAATTATTTAATCAAACTTTTATTAAAAACTATATTATTAAATAATGACAACTTGCTTTAATTAATTAAATAAGAATTTAATCAATTATTCATAGGATATTGGATTTATTGTCAAAATTAAATAATATAATTAATAATAGATAGAATTAAATTTAATTAAACAATTAAGTGGCAAATATTAAATCTAATTAATTAAATATGCAAAATATTCAATTAATCAAATTTTAGGATAAATGTGATTTATTGCCAAATAATCATTAAATTAAAGATAATTAAGATAATTAAGAATATTGCTAGAAATATTCCCTGATGCAGAATTTAAGATAATCAATTAGGATTCGATGATGTTTAGATGTGCCTAAGGTTAGGACTTTGATGTCGATTTTGTTTGATTTGATGATGTTTAGAGATTAATGAACTTATAGCCCATTTTTGGGGTATTACATTTTGCCCCTCTTTGAATTACTGTGCGAAGCGCAGTGGTTCAGAGATAGTCTGTGTTTGATAGAGATATGAAACTGATTTGAAATTGATAATTGATATGAGATAGAAGCTGATTGATATTGATTTGATATGGAGATAATAGGTCCTGAATGACCAAAGATAATGTTCATTGTAGCAGCAAATGAACCTATGATTGCGAAAAAGTGTCAAAACACCTGATTCGAAACCTTAGGATTGCAAAGAAGTGAGTGACCCGTTCTAGACTCGATTGTCTTAGCAGAACTAGCAGGTATGACATCCAAACCCTTCAGTTTCCGAAGAACCAAGGAAAGAACACTATGATCCGATGGTTGCAAAAACTGATACAGTTTACAAGATTAGGAGAACACCAGATTGATATGGATCTTGATGAATCTGATATGCCCCAAGTGATGATAGATTTTCCCCGAGTGATGAGGACTTTTGATGAATCAGCGACTAGATGTAATTGCTGTCTTGATCACTGATGAAAGATATTGATAGATTTGATCGATAGAATTTGATTTACAGACTTTGAATGATGTGCAATACCATGCCCCCTTCGGGATTAAAATTGAAATCTGATAAGAAAAGTCAGTGTTATAGTTTAGAAGCATGTTAATTGATTTGAGAAGTGGTTATACACGTCTGAGAACACATTCTGCATCGTTTGGAGGTCCTGGAGACCGAATTTGACTAGGTTTGACCATGAGTTGACCATGGTTGGCCAAGTTGAAATTTTGATAGTTTGATGAAAGATAATCAGTTAAGTTGAATTTTAGATTTCTGTGATGATGGAAGGTCGATTATGCAAGTAGTTAATAATATGAATGATCTCATATTTGAATTTTGATCCTGAAAAAGGATTCTACTTGCTATTTCATTGGAGGAACCTTCGTATGGGATTCAGCTCTTGTTAGATTGGAAGAGGTGATTGAAGAATTGTTTAAGCATTGAAGTTCATTTAGTCATTGTGAGATCATGCAAAGATGAAGAATGCAAAGAGACATGTAAAATGAAATGCAACCTAAGACCTAGGACCTACTCACTGATCATATGTCGATTTGTTATCATCATTGAACTTTTAGGTAACCGGATAAATCAATACAATGCCCACTAGCTATGAAACCATAGACATATGAATATCAATTTGTATGCGCAAGAATCAATACAACACCCACTAGTTATACAACCATAGACATATGAATATTGATTTGTTTTCAGAATGTTGGATTAGATATAAGCACCAAGGCACAAACGCCAGGATGACCTGAATATCATGTCCATTTTGATATAGCAATTTGTATAAGTATCAAAACATAAACATCATGATGACCCGAATATGCCTTGCATTGCAAACACATCAAACAGTCAAGAGATCATTCTAAATCCAATGTGAATTACCCGTAGTGACCCTTTATTGTTCACATCCTTAGGCAAGATCGCGTTTCACAGTAGGAGAAAGAACTTACTCAAAAAGACAATAGTTAGATCAAACTTCCTTGAATTTTTTGGGTATCAATGGTCGAGGTACGCATGGCCATCCAATTCGAGATAGAGGCTCTTATAGTCGGACACCATTTCAATCCAGAATTTCCAAAGTTATTAGATTTCACATACAAGCAGAAAACCAAGAAAAGATTATGCCCCCAGTCATCACTCTCTAAATCCTGTAAAGGACATCATTGAGGAGCTCGAAGGGACACAATATGCAAAAATCTCAATGCGAATCAGTAAGCATACAAGGAGATAAAAGCATGAAGCACAGATTGTTTTTAGTTTGTTTTGATGTTTGATTGTTGTAGATGCAAAATCCTTTCTGGAGATGAGATAGACTGACTGACTCAACTTGAAGCTTCAAAGGACTCTGACTGGATAGGATACGTCTAAGATACATTGGAGGCCATAGGATATGACATTGATTGCCCCCAAGTGTTAAACATTGATAGATAGGATACAGACACTTGAGCTGATTGGTGTACAGACCGACTTATTGAAAACTGGAAATGCAGAAACAAACCGGGAGATATGTACAAACTAAAAGCTGGGAAAGACCAAGATTGCGCTGATAGATGGAGCATTTTGAAACAAGTGGCACCTGTTTGCCAGGTTTTCACCATCTTGGTAGAGATTCTATTTTTGCTACCAAGGTGCCTGTTTCCAGGTTTTCACCAAGACACTTTGTTTTTTTAAAAAAAAATTTGTATTTTTCATTTTTTCAATTTTTTTTTTAATTTTTGATATTTTCTGAATTTTTTGTGAATCATCAAGGTGCCTATTGCTAGGTTTTCACCAAGATGTTTATTTTTTCAGGACTTTTTCTAATTTTTAAGATTTTTTCAGGATATTTAACCATAGACCGAATGTCTTAGGCGTAGAATTTCTTCAGATGGAGAATGTTGATTGGTTCTCGGAGCTATTCTCCTTCAGTCGTTGAGAGTTGATAGGCACCAGAGCCAAAAATAGCAGTGATGAAAAAGGAACCCAGCCAGTTGGGTTCGAACTTCCGCTTGCGTTTTCGATGGGATTGATTTTTCAGATTTTCTCTCAAGACTAGATCGCCAACCTGAAATTCTCTGTGTCTGACTTTCTTGTTGTAGCCTCTAGACATTCTCTTTTGATATACTCTGAGATGATCATATGCTACTTGTTTGCACTCATCTAGTAGTTCAAGTTCTTGCAACATAGATACTCTATAGTCATCATTGGTGACAAGTCCATGCATTCTGATTCTTAGTGATGGGATTTCAACCTCAATAGGTAGTATCGCTTCAGACCCATAAACTAAAGTGAAAGGCGTAGCCCCTGTAGGTGTTCTGATACTTGTTCTGATACTGGTTCTGATACTGGTTCTGATACTAGTTCTGATACTAGTTCTGATACTGATTCTGATAATTTTTCTGATACTGGTTCTGATACTTGTTCTGATACTTGGTATACTTGATAGCATCTTTTTCCATTGCCAACTCCCAAGCAAGATCATATCGTGTAGTCCCAATGTCTAGCAAGGTGGAGAACAAGAGGGATTGGCAAGCTGGTGGAAGAGATGAAAGACAAGAGAACAAAGGAGAATGAAGAGAAGAAATCCTCAAGGGAAAACTCCTCAAGAATACTCAAGCTAGAGAAAAAATTTTATGTAAAGCGCATTTGGACAAGCAATAAAAGGTCAGCATAGGATAAGTCACAAAAGTGTAATGCAAGAGCAGGAAATGATGCATTCCAAAGGAGTAGACATGTCAAGAGGCTTCATAGCACCATGTTTTACTCTTTCTTTCTTTTTTTTTGTTACTAGATCAAGACCAAAGGGGAAATGATAGTGAAAGGCTAAAATGAATGGAGGAAGATGGACATGAAGGCTAAACAGGAAGGGAATGAAAGCAAGATCATCATAAGATAGCTCACAAAATAGCCAAATGTTCGTGTATAGATCAACAGTGTCAAGATCAAAGAGAGAAGATGGAATGGATGAAATATGTAGAAGAACTACGCATGATGCCTGATTGCCAGGTTTTCATCATGGTACTTATCCAAGGTGCCACAAGGGAGTGGTTTTCACCATAGGATGAATTTATTTCTCTTTACTTTTGCTACCAAAGCGCCTATTTCCAGGTTTTCACCAAGGCACATTTCAAATTTTATTTTTTTGATTTCTTTTTTTAATTTTTTTTTTGGAAGAAGGCAAGATTTTTAGATAATGCTCCTTGAAAGGATAAACCATGATATGCCAATGATTTAAAATGATATGCTCAAAGATGCTAATAGGAAAAGGAAGATGGAAGATAAAAATGGAGGATAAGGTTTTATGTAAAGCGAGTGAGGTTGGAAGATAGGAGGAATAGGCAAATGAGAAAAAATGATAGAAGGTAGAAGGATAATGAATGGAAGGATTTTGAAAGGGTAGATGGAAAGGAAGGCAAGACCAACATCAACACACACCTTGAAGGGTGGCGAGACGGTGGAGGAAACGTGAATGAAGGAATACGTGAAGGAATATGGTGAATGGATAGTAGAGGTTGTGGTTTAGGCGCATGGAATGAAAGAATGTTTTTGGAAGAAGATGAAGTGGAAGCCTTTGGAAGCTTGAATGTCAATTTCACTTTTTGCTCAACACCAGACTCTTTCAAGAGAGACTTTGGAATCCATATAGTCGTAGGATTTTTATTTCCTTTTGATGATCTAGAGACAATATCTTCAATGATGGATTTTGGAACCCATACTTGTCTTGTAGTTTTTTTCTTAGATATCTTTTTTGACTTTATGCTTCCATGTTGATTAGAGGAGACATGGTGATCTTCTTTTTTTGATGGAGTCTTGTATTGCTTCTTTTTCTTGTATTGAGCATTCAAGTTACTTCCAAAGAACTTGGAACTTGTGGAAGAAGGAGGATATGACTGGTTTAGATGGGTGGGTGGATGAAAAGGATTCAAGGGTATGCATCTATGTTATTCTTGAGGAAAGATAGGAGATGGAGGGATGTAAGGATTCAAGGGTGTGCATTTATGTTGATCTTGAGGAAAGATGCGAGATGGAGGGACGTAAGGACCCAAGATGGATGGTGAATTAGGAGAGTTAGGAGGGAAAAGTGAAGGGACATAAGGCCCCAAGATGGAAGGAAGACGTGAAGCCCTTAGTATTGGTGGAAGAGGTCCCAGGATGGAAGTGGAAGATACAAAAGGATAATCAATAAGTTCATCAGCATCTATATGACAACCAAGGATATCAGCATCTTCAGAGTGAGCATTAGGATTTTCAATAGAATCATGGACATCTTGAATATGAGCACCTTCTTTGATAGGATTGTTCAAAGCTTGCAAAGACTTAGGAAGAGTAGATAGTGGAAGTGAACATGGAGTGGTAGAATAAGAAGATGGAAGACTTTGATCTTGACAAGGATCTTTGGATAACACAAGCGTACAATTTTTTTTTTGGTTTTCAATAGGCTTAACATTGGAAGTAGTAGCTTCATCTTGTTTAGGAGAAGACTTAAGACATGGTGGAATGCATGAAAAAGGGTGTGCAGGATCAAAAGAACCCTGAGGCAGATAAGAGACATCATGAAAAGGAGTGGATGACATGGAGGGTTCTTGATCTTGATCTTTCTTGATGTTCTTTTTTTTATCATTTTTAGAGTCCTCTTGACATGGAGCCACTTCTAAGGACAAGGAAGCATGTTGGGATTGTATGGATGACTTTGGAAGAGATGGTGGAGGACTAGCTGAAGTAGGGATTATAGCATATGAAGGCTTAGACTCTTTAGGTTTATCATTATTGAAAGTATTTGTAGCCAAGTGAAGGTTAGCTTGAGTTTCTTTAAGAGGTAGCCCTGGAGGATAACTATAGGGAACTATATGAAAAGTATCAAGGCTTGTGTCGGATGAAGGTTCTGTGAAAGATTTGAAAGACTCGGAAGCTTTAGAAACTGTACGGGTATTGGAGGAAGTAGGGGATGGAAGGGAACCATCACAAGACAAAGGTCCAACATTAACATGATCTTGCTTGAGAGTGTAATCTTTATGTTCAGCCTGAGAGTTCTTAGAGGAGAGATCCTTATAGTATTGACGTTTCAAGCTAGCACAATGCATTTTATAGTCCTCAGCAGTAGTAGATGGATCATCATCAAGGTATTGTCCACAAAAGCCATCAAAATCTCTTTCAAAATTAGAATCATATGGATCACCATCATGATCTATCCAATGTGATGGCCCATTTGTAGTAAGCAGGAACGAACGATGAGGAGGACTCTTAGGAGCAGAGGTGTCATAGGTATCATTACATTGTCTGTTGTCATAGTCATCATAGTCTCCAAAGCTGGATGTGTCACTCTCCGTGGAAGAGGTATCATAAGGATTGTCACGTGCTCATATTCTATCCGGGGGCATGGTGACATGTACAAGTCTTTATCAAATGGAAAAGAGGATAGAGATTCCATGGAGAACCCTTTAGATTCCTTTTCTGTCTTAAGATTGTTAAGTTCAACTTGCATAGCTTGCAGCTGCTTCATCATAGCTATGATTAGAATTTCTTCCTCATGTGTACTGATTCTTTGAGACATGTGTACTGATTTTCAATAGCTACTGCTCTATTCTTGACACAGTGATTCATTTCGATAGATTCTAGAATTAGGCTGAAAAAGCTAAGTATCTGGCAATTCTGACAACTTTTTGACAACTCTCAAAAAAATTTCCAAATGACACTCTGCAGACTCATACGACACTGGGTAGTCTATGAAATGATAGTTGCTAAACTCATACGATAGTTGGGTAGCAATGAAATGATAGTTGACAAAACTCGTACAACAGTTGCTAACAGGGTTTTGAGTTTCTTGAATTTGCTAGTTTGAAAACTTATACGACATTGGGTTCTCAATCATACGATAGATGGGCAATACTGAAATGACACTTGACAAAACTCGTATGACTTTTGACTTCCTGAAATGACTTTTGACTCCAGAAAGAATTCTACGTCAAATTTTGCAAAACTTAAGGTTTTCAGTTTTGGATTGTTTGCAAATTGTACTGTCCAGATTTTGAAGGTTATACTAGATTTGATCATTTTTAATAGCCAAGCAGATAAACAAGCGCGTAGAACAGCAAGCAAGTGATTCCAAGCACGTCTAAAAACAATGAACAAGGGCAAAAGCAACCTTGCACATGAACAATCAAGTGACCAAATTGTGCTAATCCCTGAGAGTACTAATTGTGTATGTTTTGAAAAGTTTTGCAATAACACACATATATCTGAGAATGAAAAATTGGCCTCTCTAGGGTTTTTAGTAATGGTTTGACTCTGCAACTTTTATGATTCAAAGGGGTGAACTCCAATCCCGGTGCACCAGGGTTTTGACACAGTCCGAGAACTTAATCTTCAAGAGCTGCTAGGGAGATCTGACAACCCAACAATGAACCATACCCGTGGAGATTTCTTCCACAAGGACATTTATATAGCGGCTGTCACTACCATGGTGAAATGGCTATGACTACTTGAGGTTCTGTCAACCTAGTTTTCCCTGTGAAGGGATCATCCGCTACGGTTAACCCTCTCTAAAGGTGACTCACAGATTTATACCACAAGGGGACTTGGCTCCAGATCCAAGGTTTTTGACACCTTTTCACTTTTAACCCAAACAAAGCAAGCAGATTAATCTGACACGCTAAGATAAAGTTTTGTTCCACCAAGGTCTGTGATATCAACTCCACGTGATCTATCAACCTCTCCGGGGAGAGAAGGTATCAATCAATAAGAGAAGACGCACTAACCAATTTTGATTCACCAAAGCTCATGATATCAACCCCACGTGATCTATCAACCTCTCCGGAGAGAGAATGTGTCGATCAATAAGAGAAGACGCACTAACCAAGTTGAATGTGAAATGCACTAAGTATCCTCCCTACCTACAAGGATTCTATCATCAAGAAAGATTTCTCTAGGAATCCAATCTCTCAAGAATCACAAATAGTGTTCATAGGGCCTAATTACTATGTGAGCACAGATATATTCCCGAAAGCAAATCTACCAAAAGTACCCAAAAAGTAGAAAGAGGAACACTTAACGCTTAAATTGAATATGAGATGAGTCCACAAGGTGGAACACTTAACACCTCACACAAGCTGAAAATGAGTCCCCAACATAGAAAACAAGTGAGTTCCTAAAAGCACAAAAGGGTTGCCAAGTGGAACACTTAACGCTTCTGTCCTGTTGACCCCTCCCCTTTATGGCACTGAGATTGCAACCACAGGGTGGAAATGAGGGGCCGGCGGATTAGCGAGTCCAATAACCCAAGATAGCAATCAAGATTAATCACAAGTATTCTAAGACTACTTAATGAATCCTTAAGGGATCACAACCTAGTATCAAATTATGCAAGTGTGCAGAAATAGATCAAAAGCATGAAAAGATGCACACAAGCTTGACACGTGAGAGATTTATTTTAAGTCCAAATCAAAATGTTTTCAGAACAAGGAGAATACCTTGTGATCCTCGCAATGCGCTTAGTAGATTTTACCTGATTTTTAGCAATTCTTGCGCTTTTCCCAATCAAAATCAGCAGAAATCAATCAAAAATAGTAAATTTCAATTGTTAGGGTTAGCTATCAGTCAAAATCCAAAAATCAAATCTGACAAACTGTTTGCAAAAATGAAACGACAATTGAAATCTGGTACCAAAACTCGTACGACAGTGGGTATGCTCCCATACGATAGTTGAGCTCCCAAACGACAGTGGGTATGTGATGAAATGATATTCGATAAAGTCAACTGTCATATGATAGTGGGTATGCTCCCAGATGACACTAGGTGTTCACTGAAATGACAGTTTGCATAACTCGTACGACACTGGGTCTCTGATGAAATGACAGTCTGCAAAACTCGTGCGACAATCTGAAAACTTGTACGACAACTGTACGGACCAAAATTAAAAATCGCTATGTACGGACAACTTTGATAGAAAAAGTGCCCAAAAAAAAATATTTCTTTTTTGCAGGCAAAAAAGAAACAAAAAATAACGTCCTACTGAGAATACCACCAGAACAGTCAACAGTAAGGGAGTTCTAATAGAAAAATGATAAAAAATTGATAGAAATGAAGGGAATCCCGTTTCAGGGCCCCACGGTGGGCGCCAAAAATGTGTGGGTGAAAATTGTACCTGATCTATAGACACAACACTTCAGTAAAACATTAGAGGTTAGTAAAAATTAAAATCGTGCAAAATTGAAAACTATCTAACCAAGCGATTTACTGCGTTCTAGTAGGTGCGAGATTAATGTTCTCAGATTGTTATCGAGATAATGACCTAGACGACACCTAAATGAAGGATTTGAATGCAATTGATCTAGATATGAGATTGAATGCAATTAAGCTATTTTTTTTGGATTTTATGATGCAATAAGGAATGAAAACTTAATATGAATCTATGCTAGATGAAATTGATATGCTATGAATGCTATTGAAAATTGATATGCAATGCTAATCTAACAATGATATGCAATATGAAGGCAAAAATAAGATTGATCTCACAAAGATGTTGATTCCTCAAGAGCTTTGGTTCTTCAATTCCAATTCTCCAACATGATTGTGTAACTCTTGAATTGATCTTGGCAGCGTAATTGTGCAAATTTGTGGATTGATTTGGCAAAGTAAGCTTGCAAAATTATGAGATGCTTTGAGATGAGCTGAAGCCTTGATTTTATAGAAATCCAAGGCTTTGGAGGTGCATGAGAAAAAGCCATAAATCACTCAAATAACTCAGCTTGATTTTTGAGTTATTTTTAAATAAAGAATAATTAAGTCACAAAAATCATGCAAAAGCACAGTTCAACTCAAATTAGAAGTTTAGATCAACTTTAAAACTCAAAAAGATGTTGAGTTTCAAAAAGCTAACAACTTGCATTGATTTTCCAATTTGAGTTTAACTAGTCCTTGAATGTGCACATGGATAATTATGATTTAATAAATAAATAAAGTGATTTATTCTCAACTTAACTGCGTTTAAAAATAAAACAATTGATTTACGGGTTTAATCAATTATTTAATCAAACTTTTATTAAAAACTATATTATTAAATAATGACAACTTACTTTAATTAATTAAATAAGAATTTAATCAATTATTCATAGGATATTGGATTTATTGTCAAAATTAAATAATATAATTAATAATAGATAGAATTAAATTTAATTAAACAATTAAGTGACAAATATTAAATCTAATTAATTAAATATGCAAAATATTCAATTAATCAAATTTTAGGATAAATGTGATTTATTGCCAAATAATCATTAAATTAAAGATAATTAAGATAATTAGGAATATTGCTAGGAATATTCCCTGATGCAGAATTTAAGATAATCAATTAGGATTCGATGATGTTTAGATGTGCCTAAGGTTAGGACTTTGATGTCGATTTTGTTTGATTTGATGATGTTTAGAGATTAATGAACTTATAGCCCATTTTTGGGGTATTACAGAGGGGGCTTACAATAATAAATCATGTAATGAGGCGGCTTAGAACACTAGTATATGAAAATTTCATTATTTAATAATAAAAATCTATTAAAATGTTTGCAGTTGCCTCATTTAACTTGAAGTTTGTCCTGTATTATTTTGGTCATTATGGCCCTCCTCCGCTCTCTAAATTTATTCCTTATCTATGGTCTTTGGATCCCGCAATGTCAACTTGGAATCGGAGGTGCAGAAGTTGCTCTCCATCGCTTGGGTATACAACTCAATTATGTTGTCTCCAAAAAATTGTGACCATGATGCCTACAATTATGTTTCTCAGCTATTGTGAAATCTACATTTATGTTTCTCAGTTGTCATGTTTATGTGCATGTTTATTATGTGTTTGGGAAGACATCTTTCTAGCCTGGGCCTGGATCCTTTGGCAATTAGCTTCATAATAATGTAGATGACAGATGAAAAATTAGCTTCCCAAGAAAAATCCCATAAATGAGCTATGTGTACCCCAATTCATGTGCCCTCTGTGCATACCCAAATGATATATTTGAAACAACAAGGGTAAGGCTAAATTTACCCTTGTTTCAAATATGTCATTTAGGTACGTGCAAAAGGCACAGGAATTGGGGTACACACAGTTCATTTATGAGATTTTTCTTGGGAAGCTAATTGCTCAGCTCTCATCTGCTTCATTTATTATCAAGCTAATTGTTGAAGGATCCATGCCCAGGCTAGAAAGATGTCTTCCCATTCTATTTAATCCATATTCCTTGTTCTTATCAAACTTCCTTGGTACTTTAGGCCTTCTCTCTGCAGTACTCTTCTTCAATCTATGTTCGACGATAAGCATCTTCTTCTTCTTCCTAATTGTAGCCAAATCAAGCTTCTTTTTCATCAGGATTCAACTCCACTTCCCCCATCTCATCATCCTCGTCCACTCATCCTGATTGATTGATATCTCAAGGACCTTGTATTCAGCAGATGTTGGCAAGTGATCATTCTTAGTTGTTGTTGTTTTATAAGGTTAGTTAGTAGTTACAATCAGTTTATTAGAGTTAAGAGTTTATTTCAAAGCCATCCACATGAAGTGGAGTGGGTGTGGTCAAATTGATGTATCAAGTAACAAATGGAATAACCAAGAAAACACTATACGTTAAATCATATGATTGATAGTAGATTGAGGCTCACCTGAGCCATAAACATGAAGAATTATTGTAAAAAAAGATGTAAACCATATATATGCAAACTTGAGGCAAAGAGAAGTTACGCCATATCCATATTAAAATATTAGTTACAATATGAAAATACTAAACTGACTAATTCTTGAGCCTATCTCCGCATATGGTCACAACAAAGATATGCAATTACAATACAGAGAAAGCATCATAAAAATATAATTTCAGCATTTGCCCTAGCCTAACACGTTTTGCACTCAAATCCTTCATCGTGGATAAGTGGAGATGGGCAGATAGATGTAGATGAGTTGTCATCAACACAACTAAAGTATCCGCAGCCATTATTTCCCTGTGATGCCCAGTCTACATTAGTTCTTATAATATAATGAATAGTATTTACATTAGAAACATTAAATATATAGACATTAGCAACCTTTTTTCTATTTGGATAGCACCAAAATTGTCGTCTAGGGTTTTTTGTGTCCGTGAAGTCTTCAACACACACTGCCCACCACCACATTGACATTTTGGCACATTGAGAAGAGTCATCGAGCCTATATCAATAATGCATTGCACCATCGTTACAACATTTATTATTTTTATATGGAATACACCAAGGAGTACCATCAAAAATATTAACCATTTACAATAATGAAAAGTAAACCTAAATCAAATAGCTCATTTTTTTATCAGCATGTGTAGTCTCTGTGTATATGAAAAATGAAAGAAATATCAAGCTGAAATAAAATTGTGAACAAAATAGTATTCCACATAGAGTGAATGAAATATACCATCAAAAGAAGGTGACAAAATCCTATCACAAAGCACAAACATAGGAAATAAAAAAGGGACAAAAGACAAGAAATAAGAAAAATCATTTATACTATAATAAAAAAGGAAACACTTTGTCAACAATTTTCAAAATCATTAAGACTATAGAAAAATAATTAAGACTATACAAAATCAAATTTTAGAAATGGACGGTTTTGATGCTTTGCCATTACAACAATTGAGCATTCATCATTTGGTACTTCTTGGTGTATTCCATTTAATTTTTTCAACTGTCATGTTTATGTGCATGTTCTTTATGTGTTTGGCTTCTCTCCCTCGCACGGGATACGTCGATAGGTAATTGATTTGAAAGCATAATGATTTGAAAGTATTTTTTTAGGATAGGCGTAATCATCTCGCCAACCTTAATTAGAAACATTTGTGATATATCTCAAGTACTTATAATTAGTATGCCCAAAAAACAAAGACTTAGTAGTAAATGTCCTTTGGTTTACTAGTTTACTTATAATCAGTATGTCCTTTGGTTTACTAGTTTAATCTATTTTAAGAATGGTTTATTTCATGTTTGAATGTACCATTGAATGAAGCTTGGCTATATTAAGTACAATCTTAAGACTCGTGACTCTTCAAATTCTCTTGTCTCCTTCAGACCTCCAAACATGTGTACTGTGAGATTTCCTACAACAAATGGACTTGTGATGATTTTCACAATAGTACATGTGTTGGAGGAAAGCTCACAGTACTACTTAGGAAAATCTGAATGTTCATCACCTGTGCATATAAGACTTGATCATAGAAGGTACATGCACAGGTGAAAAACATGCATATTAAAATGAAGATGCAATGAAATAAAGTCCTTGATCAAGTTCTTAAAGATTAAAACATGAAATAAAAAGAAGATGCAATGAAGACGACATGTGCCTTGTAGTGAGGACATTCAAGAGAGGTTTGATGAGTATTCAGATTGCTCAAAGATTGATTTTGAATCACCAATTGGTGAAGAACATGAAGTGGTGTGTGGTGAATTTGAAGATGAGGAAAATCTAAATTTAGTGGTGTGTGGTGAATTTGAAGATGGAAGGAAATAAAAGTCCCAAGTTTTGAATTTGGACAGTAGAGGCTCCTTTCCTCATTCTCACAAGTTTGCAGATTTGTTACATGGATTAATCAGTAAAGAAGAGGCATCTAGCATTGGCATTTAAGATATAAAGGTTGGGCCTGATCATTGCACAAAAAAGGTGCTTGTATCCATTTAAAATTTGTCACCAGGGTATGACCATAATTATGAGTTCATAATAGTGACATAACTCCACTACCTCAAGATATGGTAGCCTTTGGTCAAGAAGAGAACAATGATTTACATCCTATATTTGAGGGTACACATGGTGCAAGCATGGGACATGATGGGAATGATACAACTCGTCATAATTAATAAAAGAACTCTTGCCAACATTAGGGTACCCAAAGATCAAAATAGTCCTGGTATATGGGTCAATAGACGACAACCTTTCCATATGCTGCCTCACCTGTTTGAGGTAAGCCAAACTCGGTGCAATTCTCTTAATAATGGTACACATCTGTCCAAGTGTAACAACCTTCAAAGATTTGCAGTGGTAAAGAGAATCCCCATATTTTATCAGCCTAACATAGTCTTTGGCCACTTTGGCAATGAGAACCTCAAAATAGAGAAAAGAAACTTAGTAAAACCAATCTATGATGTTGTTTGTGAGGGTACAGTCATGATAAGTGCCTCTCAAACCTCTCCAAACATGTAAGATTGTCTTTAAATACTTTATTGATCTCTTCTAAACATTAACCAAATCAAACCTACATTTGAATCCACACACAATAACCCAAAATGAAGGGTTTTGTATCCTTGAATGAATCTCAGTCACTGGTAACTCATCTTTGACTTTGACGGTGACTGATGATAGTGTACTATAATAGAAATGTCTTACTATTGTCTTGTAATATTTGATACTCATGATTATGCTTTGGAATAATAGATTTTTCTTTCATTTGATATCCTGCTACAACATTTCTCTTATACCTTGAACATGGCTTGAGTTGTCAGATCTATATGTATTTCTTTACACCACCTTAAGGCTTAAACTAAAAATCGTGCACGGTCCTAAAATAGAGAGAACAGTAAGCCAAATATGATACATTGTCATTCCTTCTTTCCATGTGAGGACACCTGAAACACCAGAAGATTCACTTTACTTGAGCATGTGTATTTTCCCTTACATAACTTCCTTGGTAAGTGGACCTTTGAAATTATTAAGCACAGAAGGCCCTATTTATTGAAATGTTTTGAAAGCATTTAAAACTATATGCAATTTAAAGACAACTAATCTAATATAATTGAATGGTGAACCAAATCCCCATGATAATAAAGTTCTTATATATCACAATACTAAAATCTTCATCACACTTACTGCAAGTGAATTAAACCAGGTCGTAAAATGAGAGGTTATTAAAGTATATAGTGACCAGAGAACAATGCATGTTGTAGTTGAGATCATAGAGGTGTAATGGTATCAACCCTAGAAACATCTTTAAAATCTAACATACTCAGGTTATTGCAGTTTAGAAGTGCTTTGATATCTATTCAAGGATAGATGAAATCATATTGAGGACACCATCCACCTCAATGGAAGAATAATCTGACAATTATAACAAAATGTATACATAATACATCTTAATCAGAGACCTACATACAAAAATTTACTTAAATATATTGAAATAGCCTACAGATAATTTGAATGAATTCGCTTCTACCTTACTCCAATCTAATGCTATAAAAGAGCTAGTAATAAATATAGGGCCCACATGTTACATCCAGAGCACACCATTAATTGCATACAGCCTCTAATCACAACTACAAAATATTAATATTACATCTTAAATGTTTTGAAGTTTAGAAGGATTTTAAAGTTCACACTTCCATCTATACTGCAAATGCCACTAAAGGATTACAAAGTTAAATGATTTTAATAAATATAGAGAGATTTAAACAGACCAAAATTTTAAACAGATTTAAGATGGATGATATTTCTTCAAAAGAAATAATGGTAGAAAAAAATATAGTAACAAAATATGTACTTGGAACAAAGGGCAATAGCTAGTTTCAGTCAACCAATATGGTTATTTGAACAATGGGTTTCAACTTCTATGTAGGTATTTTATTATAAGCTTGCACATGCCATTCTAGATTTTTTAAATTCTAGTATTTCTAGTTTCTCACTTAATATTTTATGGCTCGCTTCTTGATAGAATCTTGTTTTTGCAATGCAAAATTTTTTGGTAGGGAAATAGTGCTACATAGTCTCGACTTATAATATCTCATATTTAGTCATTTCTTATTGGAATGGTATACTATATTCTTAAGTGTAGGCTAATTTTATATTTGTTGATGGTATTCTATCTACTTAGGATGAGAATTGTATTAGAGAAAATTCAAAATTATGGCAAAACTGAGAAAATTCAGCTAGCATGGAACATGCCAACTGTAAAACATATAAACTTTGGGTTTATTATATTTTCAACTTGTGATGTAGCCTTGACATGTGAATGCCTTTACAGCCATGATAGATTGATGTAGTTGATGATCTCTTGAGGAAGAAAGTAGGGAAAGGGATGGATCTTGGTAGAGATATGTATGTTGTGCTAATTGATGGACATTGTAAGCAAGGCAATATGGAGAAAGATCACAAATTGAAATACGAAATGAGAGGAAAACATCTTGGACCCAATTTAGCTGTTTACAAGACACTTACTGATGCACTTTGCAAGATCGAGAAGATTGTTGAAGCAGATGAACTTGTACAAGAGATGATCATATGTGGTCTTTCCCTAGATAGTTATATCTAGAAAGATTTATTTGATGGATTCTATAAGGAAGGAAATTTATGAAAAGAGGAACAAGTTTTCGAGAGAATGGTAGAAAGTGATCATGGATTCAAACTTTAAAGAGCCTAAACAAATAAGTGATCATACAAAACAAATAAAATTTTTAAATTAAGTGTTACTTGGCCATTATAATTGCTAGTTCATGTTACAAAAAAATGCTAAAAGGTTTTAGTGGATAGGTAATGCAAGATTGCAAGCATATAGGGAAAACCTATTGATTTGCATCCATTGTGGTAAGGTATAAGTTTGGCCTCAGTAATGATCTCTCCTACTTAAGTGTAAGACAAGAATTAATTATAGTTTCCTATAGGATTATTAACAAACAAATGATCTCTCAAACTATGATGCAGAGTGGTAACAATTGAAGCTTGAATAAGCCCAACCCACTATCACAATTGAATAATAATGTTGATTCAAACCATGAACAATGGTTCCAACCAACTCTGTCAACTCCTTAGTCCTAGAATTCTTCCAAGTATGGAATGTCTCTTTCAACCACTAATCTCCTTAACTGGAATGGAAAAGTCTCCAAGTATCACTTCCTCTTCTACAGGTTTCAATAGATCACAATTTGTTACAATTTCTGATTATAACTTCACTAGGTGCCAACAAGTCATTACAATCTGTTTTTGGTTATAACTTAATTAACAAAACATTCATAGTCACTCAAACTTGAAGTATCCCAAGTTTTGCATATTCCTGGTTTTAACTTGCAATATTATTTCTTCTTACAATTGGTAAATAGTTTGGGTCCAGATCTTTCTTCATAAAATAGATTGTCTTCTACTTTGTCAAGCAAGACCTTCTTAGTAATTTTAACCACACTGCTCTAACACCGTTGACTATCACAGAGACACTCTAATCTAATTGATCAAGTTAGATTAGGGTCAATCTGGAATGATCAATTGGTGGGCACTTACAGTGGGTTACAACAACAAGAAGTCTTCACTGTCATCGAGACCCTAGAATTCAACTGTGAAACAAATTCAAGATCCTTTTGCTACACTGTGGTAAACATGTCTTCCTTTCACTCTGGCTAAATACATAAAATATATCTAACCTAGGGCATCAATCCTGAAGCAGCGCAACTACTTCCAAAATATGAGCATTTAAATTAAAATACACAGCCTCCCCTTGGTTCTCGGCCATTGGCATTGATTCCCAATGGAAAAAGAAATGCGGGTCAAGGCTCTAACCCCATGATAAATCTGACTAAAAGGTTTCCCGAGCTAGTCTATTAGAGAGTTCGAGATCTTAACAAAGTTACAACAAAAAATGACTGTCTAGAACCAGTGAATTGAATTCTAATGAAACAATGCATAAAATGAACTTGCAGCAATAACTAATCCATCTATCTACTTCACAATAGTTAGGGTATGATAGTAAAACATACTCAGAATGTTCAAAAAAATAACTCAAAGAAATGTGGTTTTGTTGACTGCAATGATTGGAGGATATGCACAAAATGGATATGTTGAAAATGCTTTAGAAGCTTTCAAACAAATGCAGTTGGCAGGTGTAAAGCCAAATGCCACAATCCTATGCATAAACCCGTAGAAGCCCTTGTTCAATACATAGAAAAGCAAAGAAGAATGCATGAATTAATAATCCTCTGCCACATACCTTATGTAAAGATTGAGCTCAAGCTCCTGCTGTTACCCCACAATGTCAAGTAGATTTGCACGCGCGCTACCTTTCTTTTTTTTGCAAATGAAATAATGAAATGAGAAATGAAATTCTCCCTTTTTTTAAAGTAATGTCTATGTTTGTCAAAATTTCAACCACCACGAAATTTGTTGCTATTTCGACAACACGAGCATAAATTATTTTTTTTTAAAAAGTTTTCCTTCTATAATCCGACCAAGCAAAACCTTCTTATTTTTTGGTGAAAAATTTTGGTAGAAAAACTAGGCCAAATGTACTAGTGCCTACACAATTTTCTCATGGATTCATAGGTGTATCTGTTAATATGATTTAGAACAATAGAGAAGGGGGGGTGAATCAGTTGTTCTCAGGTCCAGATGTATAAAACAAACTTCAAAAACTTTTCCTTAAATCAGATCTAACAACCAAAACCAATTCGGTCATCACGAATTCAATAATAGAAACATATAACATTGTAGTCCACTACCCAACTGTATCTAACTTGTAAAAAATAGAAATGTCTAAACCAAAACATTCACACAAGCATTGACACTAGGATTTATAGTGGAAACCCAATCTGAGAAAAACCACTTTGTAACATGCTACTATTATTTTCACTCTTCTGAAGTGAGCTCGGTTAAAAGCCAACCCTGTCAAAGGTTACAATACACACTGTTAGGTGTGACCTAGTTAAAGGATTTCAATCACTCTGTTAGAAGTGAGCCTTGTTATAAGACTTACATACATTCCATTAGAATGCAACTGTGTTCAAAGGATTTAAACATATGACTGTTAGTTCAACCTTTGTTAAAAGGATTTTGACTATTACAGTGGTTAGAAAGTCACAGCAGTATTGATCTGAGAAACATACAACTCACTTTGCAAATATCAGATCCAATTTCATACACAAATGTTGGTTTACTGACTTTGAAACTTTGTCATCTCCATCTTTGATCTACTCAGAACTTTTCTTCAAGCAATCACCACACTTCTCCTTTAGCCTTTTCTGCTTATACAGTCAATAACATCTACTGATCTTCTAGCATCCTCTGTTCACCCATGCACACACATACCTAATGCTAAGGTTCTCTTAATACTTCCTCAATTAGGTTAACTCATCTTTTGCCGCTCAATCTCCTTCGTAGATCTTAGGGTTAGGTTAGATTCATTGAATCTACCAGCTTTATGTTCTTCGGCTCCTTTTCTAGAAACATCTCAAATCTCTTAAAGATTTACAATAAAACATTTTTTAGTGCATTCAATGCTTTCAAACAATCAATAAATAAAGTCAACATGTTTTACATAATCCAAGAATTCAACAATGTCAGCTCCAAATCTGAATTCTCTTCAAATATAAAAATACCGACGCTCGGTCAATACTGTGATCAACTACTCGGTCTTCATGTAGAAAGCTCGGTCATTACTAAAAAATGTTTCCTCAGCTTAAATTGTCTTCCTCAGTAATTAACTGATGTTCGATCGACACTAGAATTTTGCTCGGCATATACTGACTCGGTTGACACTAACATCACTTGGCTTGAACATGATTTCTCTATTTTTGCTCAGTCAAGCCTACCAGTTTAGTCTTCAATCTTACTAAGATAAACAATACATTGTCTCATCATTGTACAACATAGTCAAGTACACTTTGTAGTATCAAGATAACTCAACCTTTCCTTAGGTACTATTGTTACCAACCTTGCCTATCCCCTTAGCAACACTCAAATAGATATAGTACTTTCCTAAGTAGCAACAGTCTTATCAGTTAAGATTTGACATCAATGACAACACAACAATTGCTTCAATTGCAATTTCCAACAATCTCCCTCTTTGGCATTGATGGAAACACCATATGATATCACCTGAATAACACATGGATTACCAACCAATCCAAAAAACTTATTTGTCCATCAAAAGAAAAAAAATTAATATCCTTAGCTTCATTCTGGATTTAGAATCTATAAGCCTCACTTCTGTGACCGTCAGAAATATCCATATCTCCCTCTATCCTGATTCTTCATTTCAGTTCATCATCTCCTTACTTTTCCTTTCAGTGTTATGTGTTATTATATCATCTCAGTTCATCTCCCTCTTTGACAAAAAATGCCAAAGCAACAACTAAAACATACATCCATCAGATGTAGATATTATCTGTGCAGCTCAGTGTTTCTCCCTCTGTCATCTTACTTATGACTGATTCCTTTTCTTTGCTCTTCTTCACAACTCTAGGTTAGTCCTAAAGTGTGACAATCTTCTACATCAATTTGTCAGATATTATGCTGTAGCATATTGGATGCAATGCTCCTAGCTTAACTAGGCAGCCTCAGTTAGGGGAAGGACCCCTAATTGACTTCTCAAATACTCGTACTTCTTTAGTTAAAGCTTTAGTGAATATGTCTGCTAATTTTTCCTTTGTATTCACATATTCCATTTGAACTTCTTTGTCTTGTACCAATTCTCTCAAGTAGTGATACTTGATTGCTATGTGCTTGGTCTTAGTATGCATCACTAGATTCTTAGAAATGTTGATAGCACTTGTGTTGTCATAGAAAATAACAACAGGTTCAGTGATTTCTTCTTTCATGCCTACCAACAATTGTTTTATCCATACCAAATTTAAATAGTTTACTGCAACAACAACATACTCAGCTTCAGCAGTAGATTGGGAAATGCAATTTTGTTTCTTTCTCATCCAGGAGACTAATCTCTATCCAAGAAAGAAAGCTCCACCACTAGTACTCTTTCTGTCATCTACATTTCCTACCCAATTAGTATTTGTATATACTCTTATTTCAAATATTTTATCCTTCTTGTAATATAGCCCATAGTCAGCAGTCCCTTTCAAGTATCTCATAATTCTTTTTATAGTCATCATGTGTGTTTCCTTAGGATTGGCAGAGAAGCTTGCCACAATCCCAACAACTAGTGCAATATCTGGTCTACTATGTACAACATACTGCAATTTTCCAATCATGGATATGTACAAAGTCTGGTTCACTTCTGCAGCATCATCATTCTTTGATAACTTTTGTCCAGTAGCCATAGGAGTACTCACTAGTCTAGAATCTTCCATCCCAAAAGTTTTCAGTATTTCATTAACATACTTAGACTGTGTAATGAAAATTCCTTTCTTCATCTGATATACTTGTAAACCAACAAAGAATTTGATCTCACCAAACATGCTCATTTCAAATTCAGTTTGCATTTCATTTAAAAATCTTTTACACAAAGCATCTTGTCCACCAAAAATAATATCATACACAAAAAATTTTGCCAACAGGATACCTTTACCTTATTCATCTTTCATGTACAGATTGCTTGTGTCATTTGTTCTTGAAAATCCAATTTGTATCAAGTAGTTATGCAATCTCTCATACCATGCTCTGGGAGCTTGTTTTAATCTATATAGTGCTTTGTTTAGTTTTCATACCATGTGTCTTCTGTTTGGATCAATAAAACCTTTTGGTTGTTCTATGTAAACTTCTTCTTCTAGTATACCATTTAAGAATGCAGACTTGACATCCATTTGATAAACCTTGAAATCTTTATAAGAAGCATATGCAAGTAGAGTTCTTACTCCTTCCAATCTAGCTACAAGGGCAAATGTCTCCCCATAATCTATTCCTTCTTCTTGTGTGTAGCCTTTGCATACCAGCCTAGCTTTGTTCGTAGTTATTTCACCTTTTTCATTCAACTTATTCCGGAACACCCAATTTGTTCCTATAACATTTTTATTTTTAGGTCTCGACACCAGAGTCCAAGTATCATTCTTCTCTATCTTGTCTATTTCTTCATTCATTGCTTGTATCCAGTCTTCATTATCTAATGCCTCTCTAGTTGACTTAGGTTCAAATTCACATAGTAAACATGTTGGATCCATTGTCTTACTTCTTGTCAGAATTCCAGTATGTTTGTCTCCAATTATTTGTTCAGGCTTGTGATGTCTTCTTACATATTTTTCCAAAATAGGTTCATCTCTTCTCTCCTCTATTTCATCAGGTTCCTCAACAAGATTTTCAAATTCAGCTCTTGAATGCTCGACAACCTCTTCTTGATACTCGGTAGCATTATCTTGTCGCTTGACATGTTCTTGTTCTCTTTCAGCAATGTTTTCTTGATGCTCGGCAACCTCTCCCTATCACGTAGCATTGCTTACCTAAGACTCAGCATTAGGTGCAAGTCTGTTACTTGCCTCGTCTTCTTCTTCAATATACACAAAAGATCTATAATCTTATGGTTCTCTTTTGCTATCAACTTCATTTCTTTCCGCATACTCATCAACTTTGACATTCACACTTTCCACAATTTTGTTAGTGTTAGAGTTCAAACACTTATAAGCTTTACTTTTTGTGGAATACCCTAGGAATATTCCTTCATCACTTTTAGCATCAAACTTTCCATTCCTATTGTCTTTTAATATGTAGCACTTGCTTCCAAAGATTCTAAAGTATTTAACACTCAGTGCATGCTCATACCATAATTCATAGGGTGTCAAATTTGTACCTTTCTTGATCTGTACCCAGTTAAGAGTGTAGATAGTTGTACTTATAGCTTCTTTCTAGTATTTCTGTGCCACATTATTTTCAATCAACAATGTCCTTACACAATCCAAGATAGATCTATTTCTTCTCTTTTCTATACCATTCTGTGGAGGCATTCTAGGTGCAAACATCCATCTTTTGATTCCTCTTTCATTGCAAAATAGATTGAATTCATTTGATGTAAATTCTCCACCTCAGTCAGATCTAAGGCATTTCAGGTTCCTACCTGTCTCCTTCTCAACCTTAGCCAAATGCCACTTAAAGAATTGAAAAGCATCAAATTTTTCTTTTAGAAACATTACATGCATCATCTTGGTATGATCATCAACAAACAAGATAAAATATCTAGCACCACAGTAACTTTGTAAACTCATAGGTCCACAAAGGTCAGTATGAACCAAATCTAAAATGTTATCAGAAGTAAAGGATTTTCTCTTAAAACTTGACTTTGTCATTTTTCCTAACTAACATTCCTTGCACATCACATTCTCAGGTTTCTTCAATCTACGTAGACCTCTTACTTTCTTCTTCTTACTTATTTCTACCAGATTATCAAAGTTAACATGACATAGCCTCTTATGCCATAACCAAATGTCATCAAGTTGTGCAACCGTACATGCTTCTTCAGATAGGTCAAGATAGAACAAATTACCTCTAGTATGTTCTCCACTTCCAATCAGTTCAACAATAGCATCAAATATTTTAGCTTTCTTGTGATGAAATTCCACTCGGTAACCAGTGTTGTTGAGGTGTGCAACACTTAGCAGATTATAATTTAGACCTTCAACCCAATATGCATTTTCACAAGAGATCTTATTAGTCAGTTTAATCAAACCTTTTCCTCTAATAGGACATGGTGCATCATTACCAAATTTACACTTTTACCTTTATAATGATGTAAGGTCTCAAACTTACTCTTGTCACCAGTCATGTGATGTGAACAACCACTATTAATATTCCATTTTTCTTTCTTGTTCACATAGAAGATCAATGCAGTTTTCTCATCCTCATCAGATTCATCTTTCATTGCAACATAGACTACCTCAATTTCAAAATCATCACTATCAGTGTCAGTTTCTTCTTCAGCAATGTAACAAGATTTCTTACCTTTTCCTTTGTAGTCTTTGTACCTTTGGTAGCTTCTGTCATCTCTTCTTTCTTTGTGTTTTCTTTTTCTTTCTTCATCTTTATCATTCCTATCAGGACATCTAGCAGCTATATGACCAACTTTGTTACGTGCAAAACATATAATAGGGAGTTTACCTTTATATTTTCCTTTTCCCCTTCTTAGTCTTCTAGCCATAAGAGCTTCTAGATCTTCAAGTTCTTCATCAGAAGTGTCACTGTCACTTTCACTTTCACTTTCATTGATGCATCTTTCTTTTTCTTTCCTTGGCTTGTTCATAACTAATTGTGACTTAAAAGCATATTCAACATTACCAATACTACCAACAGTCAAGTTATCATAGTTAGAGAGTTCAAAAGCAATCAGCTTTCCAACCAAACTTTCCAAAGTAAGCACATTTGTAGAGTTACATCTAGATTCCTGAATAGCTGAGATCTTAATAGCATATATAGGATACAGAGTTCTTAGTAGTTTACCAATTATAGTTTCATCCTCAATAGTCCCACTAGCTCCTCTTATAGCATTCACAACTACTTTTATTCTACCACAATATTGTGCAATGTTCTCACCTTCTTGCATTCTCATTTCATCAAACTTACCTCTAAGACTCTCAACCTTAGCTTTTAGTACATTTATGTCACCACCATAGCTCTTTGCAAGAGTGTCCCACATCTCTTTAGCACTTGTGCAATCTTTAATGTCCTCAAATTCTGGATAGCTTAGGGCAGGTGCAATTTCTAGCATTGCCTGATTATGTTCTTGCTTAGCTCTCATTTCTTTGGTAATCAAAGGTGTGACAGGTGAGACATAGTCATTCTCAATGTAGTACTTTGCAGAATCACCAATACTGACCAGATGCAACTTCATCAAACTTTGACATGCAAGGAAGTTTTCCTTATTTAGCTTCGGTACCTCCTTCTTATACATCCTGATCATTTGTTTCAAGCCCCTTTAAACTTGATTTCTACAAACACCAATAATAAGAAACACAGCTCTAATACCAATTGTTAATATGATTTAGAACAACAAAGAGGGGGGGGTGAATCAGTTGTTCTCAAGTCCAGATGTATAAAACAAACTTCAAAAACTTTTCCTTAAATCAGATCTAACAACCAAAACCAATTCGGTCATCACTAATTCAATAATAGAAACATATAACATTGTAGTCCACTACCCAGCTGTATCAAACTTGTAAAACATAGAAATGTCTAAACCAAAACATTCACACAAGCATTGACACTAGGATTTATAGTGGAAACCCAATCTGGGAAAAACCACTTTGTAACATGCTACTATTATTTTCACTCTTCTAAAGTGAGCTCGGTTAAAATCCAACCCTATCAAAGGTTACAATACACACTGTTAGGTGTGACCTGGTTAAAGGATTTCAATCACTCTGTTAGAAGTGAGCCTTGTTATAGGACTTACATACATTCCATTAGAATGCAACCTTGTTCAAAGGATTTAAACATATGACTGTTAGGTCAACCTCTGTTAAAAGGATTTTGACTGTTACAATGGTTAGAAATTCGCAACAGTATTGATTTGAGAAACATACAACTCACTTTGCAAATATCAGATTCAATTCCGTATACAAATTCTGGTTTACTGACTTTGAAACTTTGCCATCTCCATCTCTGATCTGCTCGGAACTTTTCTTCAAGCAATCACCACACTTCTCCTTCATCCTTTTCTGCTTATACAGTCAATAACATCTACTGATCTTCCAACATCCTCTGTTCACCCATGCACACACATACCTAATGCTCAGGTTCCCTTAATACTTCCTCAATTAGGTTAACTCATCTTTTGCCGCTCAATCTCCTTTGTAGATCTTAGGGTTAGGTCAAATTCATTGAATCTACCCGCTTTATGTTCTTCGGCTCCTTTTCTAGAAACATCTCAAATCTCTTAAAGATTTACAATAAAACATTTTTTAGTGCATTCAATGCTTTCAAACAATCAATAAATAAAGTCAACACGTTTTACATAATCCAAGAATTCAACAATGTCAGCTCCAAATCTGAATTCTCTTCAAATATAAAAATACTGATGCTCGGTCAATACTGTGATCAACTACTCGGTCTTCATGTAGAAAGCTCAGTCATTACTAAAAAATGTTTCCTCGGCTTAAACTGTCTTCCTCAGTAATTAACTGATGTTCGATCGACACTAGAATTTTTCTCGGCATATACTGACTCGATCGACACTAACATCACTCGACTTGAACATGATTTCTCTATTTTTTCTCGATCAAGCCTACTAGTTTAGTCTTCAATCTTACTACGATAAACAATACATTGTCTCATCATTGTACAACATAGTCAAGTACACTTTGTAGTATCAAGATAACTCAACCTTTCCTTAGGTGCTATTGTTACCAACCTTGCCTATCCCCTTAGCAACACTCAAATAGATATAGTACTTTCCTAAGTAGCAATAGTCTTATCAGTTAAGATTTGACATCAATGACAACACAACAATTGCTTCAATTGCAGTTTCCAACATCATCCTCTATGTTTTTGATGTATTAGATAATACATTGTAAAGACAATTTCTCATCCTTGAATTGTCCTTTATTTTGCAAGTTTCATGCATCCTTTTCGAAGGTTTCCGTCAAGTTAATCCTCGTAAATGCTTGTCAGAATGATTTTTTCTTCTCTGACTGCAAGGACTTGATTTTTGGAAATCTTTAAGTTTATTCTTCATTTTTACCTTTCTTATTAGTAATTTTTTATCTTATTTTTCCCTTAGTTTAATAGTTCTTAGAATTTTGATCGATTCGAGCTATCTTAGGCATCAAATGAAGTTGTCTAGCACAAGTTATAAAGGAAAAGGTGGGGTTTTTCAGACTGACTGCACATTTTATTAAAAATCTTCCAAAAGTGGGTTTTTTATTGTCAATTGCGCGAAATAAAATTATTATTAATATCTAAAGTGGATTTTGACATCTATTTTTAAATTTCAACTCATTCTGAGTTGATTTGACCATTGTTTTTAATATTTTCATGAAAATTACTTTTTTCTAGTCTATTTTCATATTACTTTATTAAAAATAATAGTTATATATTAAATTTAATCACTTAAGTGTATAAAAGTGGTGTTTTATCATTCATTGCATATCATCTACATGCAAGTCATATTTCAAAACCCACTTTCAATAAATTTAAGTCCCATAGTCACAATAATGGACTTTTAATATGCAATTGCATATATTTAAGTTTAAAACTATGTGTAAATGTAGTTGTTATAATACATTTACATATTATGTTTTATAACTTAAGTGAAAAGTGGCTTTTTCAAGTCCAATTGCATGTACAATTGATATTAAAAATCTCATATGTATAACTTAAGTGAAAAAGTAGCTTTTTCCAAGCCAAATACATGTCTTTTAAAATATGTATTTGCACTCAAAAAGTGTGTATTTAATCACTTAATTTATAGTGTTATTTTTATATGCAAATGCATATAAAAAATGTTTTTAACCATTGAAACTCATAAAGCATGTGTTTTGGATTTGTAGAAGCCCATCATTACTTTGTATTACATGTGTTTTGATCAAAACTCCTTTGGTGTCGATTTATAAGTAAAAAGCATGTGTTTTTGAGTTGTAAAAGCCTACTTATTTTGGGTGTTTATGAGAAAAATAGGATTTTGAAGCAAAGAATCACAAGATCCATGGCCAAAACTAAATCATCTTTGCTCCATATAGGGTTTTTTTTTCACTAAATCTCCCAAGGATCATTCTTGGCTCAAAAGTGCAAATTTGAAAGGATTTTTTCAAAAAACAACTTATTTAGGGCACGTTTTTGGGCGTTTTTGCCAAAAACAGCTCATTTTGGCCATTTTTATTTATCAAATCCAAACATTTTGCTTCTAAGGTGAGTTCTTGGGCATTAAAATTCATTTTCAACTTGTTTATCATCCTTTCTAAGTTGTTTTTGATGTCGTAGGTGTCATTCTTTGTTGCCATTACATGTGCATTTGAAATAGTCAATTTTTGTTT